>OY764962.1:65618553-66101254 GCA_963668005.1 Melieria crassipennis
GAATGCTTTTCTTTTAACGGTGGCCAACACTCAAGGAAATTCTCCTTTAAATGCGAAAAACTTTGTTGACTTGAAAAGAGAAAAGAAAATAGATTAAAGAATTGATGGCTTCAGAAGGAGAATAGTTGGGAAAACAGGTGCTCGCTCCACCCCGATTGAAATTGCCTTCACATCGCAGCTAAGCAGCCAGCCCACAGTCGACGTTTTATGCACTGCTGCGAGTAAATCGGCATTTACCCGACACGTCCCACATGTCATACACGTATGTAACGGTGTATGCATGCACTACGTGCGTGAGTGTGTTAGAATGTATTTATATGTATATTTGTATATATATAGAAATATTTATAAATGAGCATACACAACGCCAGCCGCTGCGCATGCGTTGCATATGCAGCCAAAAATTAAATGTATATAAAAGTGTATTTTTGCAATTTTTTCGTTTGTTTTTTTTTTTTTTTCATTTTTTATGCTTGCCTATAGACTAAATATTATTTTTTTTTAAGATTACTTTAGAAACAAGAAAGTGGCGCTCACTGGCGCGGGCGCACGTGAAACAACAATCAACGCACTGGCGGCACTAGTTGGGCAACGGCTGAACGCAGTGCCAAACGTTTTGGCGTCCAGTGGAAAAGTAACATCGGCCGAGGCGGGGCGCAGTAGCGATGTGTGTGTATTCTTGTTGTTGTTAGTCTACAAAACTAAGCGCTCGAAGCGCGCTGTCGTTGCTAAAGCTACAGTTACAGCGTTGCCTTGTTCTGTGTATAGTGAATTTTTAATTTTTTTTTTGTTTTTTTAATCAAACTACACCAACATTGCCACTTAAAATGAGGGAACGTAAGCTTTGTGCGTGAGAAAGTGCAAAAGTAGAAAAGTTCAGTTTTTGAAGAATATTAGATTTCGCAACAGAACAAAGGTAAACAAATGGATTTTTAGAGATTAAGATAGAAAGTGTCACTTTGAAGTGAGATTGAATGAATCAGTCAGTTTAAATATTGCCATAGACGAAATAAAAGTCAGCTGTGCTTTGTTAATAAAGATATACATTTAAAACGGGAAAAAGTTGTTTTAAAATGCCATTTTCAATAAGTGCAGCGCATATAAACTGAGAATGCGTAATTTGTGGATGAGAAAATACATTTTCAAAATTGAAAGTGTTAATTAAAGATGAGACAACGTCAAGCCAAGGTGAAGCAACCTCTGTGAACCTCTTCAAGCGTCCATTTAAATTAACTATTCTCACGTTTAAATGACGCCTTTTGATTTCAAACTGGCTAATCCCATTTACAAATTACACAATCTAATTTTAAACTATTTCTAACACCTACTTCTCTTTTCAAGTGTTGATTTAGAGTTGCAATACAAATATTTTCATTTCTAAATGCTGCATACCCAAAAAGGGAAATTCTCCCTTTTTCGTCTTGACCACAAATCTTCTGTTCTAAAATCTCTCTCACTCTTAGTTCATTTTTCTTAGTTCTCACGTTGAAAACATGGCTTTTCATTAAGCTCCGCCCATTTTTGTTTTGCAAAAGTTGCTAGCGCTTCGGACTACTCTCACTTTAAGCTGGATATTTACACAGTCAACTGACGTGCTCTCATTTTAGTGACGCCGAAACGGTGTAGACAAATCTCTCTCGCTTTTCCCGGTTGTCTTCTAAGATATATAAAAATAAACTTAGAACTCGAATATACGCAGATTAATTATAGTAACTAAACTTAATTATAATTACACGTAAAGGATAATAGGAAGGAGACGCGGTGTGGGCGCTAGACGAGTAGTTGAACATTTGTTTTTAAACATTTCCATCATTTTAGTTGCCACAAAATTGCGCAAGCTCATGTTCAGACTTTCTACTCCAGCGCCAGATTACCGCGGATATTTAAAATTACCAACAACACACAGCCTATCGCCCAGTGCTTCGCCTCACCATCGCCCACCACTGTGACGCCGCCACAACGGCAGCCCATTCAAAGCGCGGCTGCTGCCTTAGGCCGCACTTGCGCACTTATTGAAAATAATTGTAAAATCCATTGGTACCTTGGCCCAGTTCGCGTATGGCCGCAAAGAGATCCTTCTCCACCTCGCCGCTACCGCCAGCATTGCCAGCCGATGGCGGTTCGGCGTGGTAGTTGTTATGGTGCACGCCGATTGCCTGCTGGTGCTGCTGCTGTTGCTGATGATGGTGTTGTTGCTGCTGCTGCTGTTGTTGCTGCTGTTGTTGGTGCTGATGTTGTCCCTGGCTCAGTACTGCCGCATAAGTGGTGTTGCGATTGTCGGCAGCAGAAACGGCGTTCGGCTGACTGGTGTTTGGGTTGCTGTGATAGTGCGACGGTGCTGGTCCGTGGTGATTGTTGGTCACATCGCCGCCGCCACCATTACCGCCGCCGCCGACACCATGTTGCTCGCGCATGAGCATGTCCATGTCGTACTTCTTTAGGCCTGCGTTGTAGCTGTCGTAGTGGTTGAACATTTTCTGGAAGCCACTGTTGCTGCCCGGCTGCTGCTGTTGCTGTTGCACTTGTTGCTGCTGCTGATGCTGGTGCGGCGGCGGTGCATGTTGCTGCTCCAGCGCGCCGCTGTTGGCGCTGGTGTTCGACTGGAACAGCGCCTCGATGAGGTTGCTGGCGTTGGTGCCCAGACCGGCCAGAATGTCAGTCGTACCGCCGGTGAGTATATTGTCGGGCGCTGTGGAGGCGCCCAGCATGTAGCCGCTGCCACCAGTCATACTTGTTGGTGTTGTCACGTTGACACCGTAGTTGGCGCTGTTATTGTTGCTCATGCTGACCCCGCCGCCGAGGCTGTTACCGAGACCGTTGCCCATTGGCGTGGTCATCGCCTGGCGACGGTACAGTGGCACCGAGGACGAGCTGGCAGAGTTGCTGCTGGTGCCGAGAAGCAAATCTTTGCTGTTCAACAGTGTGTCTGCAATAGGAGAAAAAGTACATAAAATCTACACTATGTAAATGATTCCCACAGCACAAAAAGAATACAAACTTATTGCGCAGTGCAATCGACAAAAAGGGGGTATGATCAAAATCAGTTTACTCACTTCCACCCAAAAAGGCGCCGGTATTTGGCTGTTGCTGCGACGGTGGCGCCTGCATGTGCTGTTGCATCGATTGCATCGGAAACAGATGAAGCGTCGGCGGCCCCTTCGGAATGTTGACCGGCTGTTGGAGTCCGCCAGCCGAGCTGCTAACCACCGGGAACATTTTTAACAACTGCGGCTCCGACGACACAATCGACGCCGAAGTGGACGCCATCGAAGCGGTCGACGCGGACAGCAACAGGTCGCCGTTCATGAGACCGCCGCTGCCCACGTTACTGGCACCGCCGCTGTTGAAGAGGTCGCGCAGTATGGGCTGGGTGTTGTTGCCGTTCAGCAGAGTGGTAAAGGCCAGGTCAATTTGTTGGTTGAAGTTTATGCTATCGATGGGCGGCGTTTCGTCTGTTGGTGGGGGCAGCAGCGAGGGTGCCTGCTGCCCGACAGCGGCTGCCGCGTTCAGTGCGTTCGCCATGGAGGCCATGGGATTCATAAAAGAGGGATGCATGCCGCCGCCCAGGCTGTTGCGCTGCTGCTGCGCTGCCGACTGCTGCTGGTGGCCGAGTGAATTGCCACCCATCAGCGGCAGCATGCCCTGCTGCATCAGTTCGCGCTGCAACATCGGGTTGACGTTGAGGTGCGGCGGCGGAGGCGGCTGCAGCGGTGGCACCGGTTTGCCGGCCTGCTGGTGTTGCTGCTGCTGCACCATAGCGATCACTTGGCCCAGACCGTCGGTGAACTTGTTCGCCGCCTCCTGGCCGTGTGTCTCCAGCAGCTTCAAGCACCACTTGTACTGCAACTCTTTCGGCTCAAACGCCATCTCGTAGATGCTCATGTTCGGCGGCAGCAGTGCTGCGTACTCCTGCGGCTGCGGAAAGCGCGGTGCCGTGGGCGATTGCTGCTTGTTGCCGGCGGGCGGAGGCTGTAGCGATGGTGGTGGTGGCGGCGGCTGGAACATGTTGCCACTGCCGCCAATATTCAGAGGCGGCCCGTTGTTCAGAAACTGGAAGTCCTTCTCCTTGAGCCCTCCACCGACCATGCTGTTGTTGCCAGCACCGCTGCCGCCGGCATTGCCGAAGAAGCTATTCTGAGAGGGCTGCGCTGAGGGCTGACCGCCCTGTGTTCGTGCCATGAACGGGTCCATGGGGCTGATGGGACCGTTGGGAATGCCACCCAAATTGCGTTGGTTTAGCAGTTGCAATTGATTCGGCGGTGGCGGCTGATTGCCACTAGCATAGCCGGCGAAGTTGCCGTGCGGAGGTGGCGGTTGTGCTGGAGGTGGCTGATGTTGTCCGTACGCCTTCTTGGCCAGATAGCCCAGTTCGTTGGAGTTGGCGGGGCGCATCTGCTGTGCGTTGGACGGCTGCAGTGGCACACTACCACCGCGCAGACCCGCTGGCGTTTGCTGCTGCTGCTGTTGCTGTGGCGGCGGTGGTGGGCCCATCGGTCGCACATTGCCGGCGACGCTGTTGGGCGGCTGTGGCGGCATTGCTTGCTTGGGCAGTACACTCCACGGATTCGACTGCGGTGGCGGACCCCATAAGCTAGCGTTGGGATTTTGCGACTGTGGGGGTCCTTGCTGCTGTGCTGCTACCACCATGTAGCCGCCTCCGCCCGAGCCAGGCGGGCCACCACGCAACTGCTGCTGCGGCGCTTGCTGCCACGGCATGTAGGGACCGAATTGGCCTGCTACAGCGGGCGGTTGATTAAGATGTACCGCAGACGGCGGTGGCAGACCTCGCATGTTGTACTGCTGTCCCAACGGCGGTGGCGGTGGTTGCTGGGGGCCGCCTGGCTGGTGCGGCCCCATGGCACGCATGTTCATGTGATTTGGGTGACCAGAAAAGTGGTGACCTCCACCCTTGCCGGCCAGATTCATCATGGCGGCAGCACCGCCTGCATTGTATGCAGCAGCTGCAGCGGCGGACGAGTGCGGCGCGTACATGTGTGGCATCTGCTGGTTGCTCGCCATGGCGGCAGCATGGTGTGGTGGCATTTGACCTCCACCGCCGCCACCTGCACCGGATGCGGCCATCATACCGGCATGTGCACCCATGGGACCGCCGGCGTTGTGATGAGGACCGCCGCCATGCGGACCGGTGTGATGACTGTTGGTGGCACCGCTTCCCAACAAGTACATGGCTGCCTGGTCGCGTAGATAGGCCTCCGGCTGTAGCGAGCGAGGTATGAACTCGGGCGCCAGTGGATTCAGCACGTAGCCGCGCTTCAGTTCGACGCCGTCCAGCTGGGAGCGCAAAAATGACCACGTGATGCCAAACAGCGACTTGTTCTCGTCGCAGATCTCAATGAAGCGCTCCCATACCTTGCGGCAGCGACCGATTGAACACAGCGCCACCGGATCGCCCACTACGGCGACCAGACTCTGTGCGCGAGTAATCGCCGTGTTCAGCAGTTTCGAGTTGCTCAGAAAACCATAGTCGGCATCCTCCGGTGAGTTCATCGAGTTACCACCGGGTGCGCCAGGTGGAGCCCCGGCCATAGTCAGCGGCAGACAGGTGCGTCGAGTGCGCACCGTCGACAGAAAAACGGCGCGGAATTGCTTGCCTTGCACATTGAGAACGCGCTCCACTGAGATTCCGCCCATCCGGCGCTTGCGCAATTCCGAGCGTATGCGAAACACCTGGTCCGCGTACGGAGTCATTATCCCAATGCTGGCGTCGTTCATCTTGCCCCACGAACTGGGCCACTTCTTGCGTAGTTCCGAGACGCGCTCCACCACCTCGTACACTTCTGCGTTGTTATAGAACGCAGTCGAGTTCTTGTCTTGCACGTCTTCGCCACGCGTCGTAAAGAACGTCAGTGGATAGAAGCGCTCATGCCGCGGCTGCTTGCCACTGGCGATCAACTTTTGCTCGTAGAACAACTCCGACGTGAACTTGATGATGGCCTCGTGCGCTCGGTAGTTCTCACACAGCAGAATCTTGCAGGGAAAGTTCGACGGGTAATGATCGTAGAGACGTTCCAGCAGTGAGATGTGGAGCTTGCGTTCCTTGGCGAATGCAGAGAACAGTTCAGGGCTCATCTGCATGTGGTCGCCGGCCAGCACGATGCGCGTGCTGTCATTGGCAAGTGCTAGCGGCATGATGGCCTCGCACTCCATCGCCTGCGCGGCTTCGTCCAGAAAGATGTGCGTAAAGTAGCCCTTGGGCAGGCCCAGACTCGCCAGTTCCATCGAAATGCTTAGCGTCACGACGACGATGCGATGTTTCTTGATGTCATCGACCGTAGGACGACGGAAGTTGCCAGCGCCATCGGTAATGCAGTACTAAAAAGGAATGAAGGAAAGTTAGTCGGAGGTGAAGAAAATGCTTGCGAATTAACCGATTACTCACCTTTTGCACCACACTGTTGACGGTGGCCACCCAGCGCTTGTGGTAGTAAACGCGCAGCGGCGTCGCTTCGTCCACGCCCTCTTCGATCCACGGGTGCAGGTATTCCTTGATGTACAGATCCGCCGCCGAGTTCGAGTGCGTGCAAATGAGTATCTTCGCTTCGGGCTGCGTCAGAAGCTGCTTGATGGCTTGTGCTAGCGTGTACGTCTTGCCGGTGCCGAAGGGCCCGATCAGCAATATGGGCGGTAGTTTAATGCCCAGCGAGGTGGTGATAGCGTTGACGGCTTCGCGCTGTTTGGCGTTCAGCTTGGGCTCGCACGCGTCAGACCATTGTTTTTTTGGCGTCCACGGGATGTTCGGCTCGACCTCGGTGGCGGGGAAAATTATCTTAAAGTCGGTGATTTTGTCCACGGCATTGTGCCACTCGCAGTAGGGCAACCGATTTAGTTGGAACTGTATGTCCACTTCGATTTCAGTGTCCGCCTTGAGCGCCATACCATCCACGCATTTGGCAGACAGCTTCAGATAGATCACGTTCTTGCCCTTGTCCTCGATGGTGGCTTCGTAGACGCTGCGCTTTTTATCCCTGAGTATCAGCTCCTCGGGCGCGCTGATATACACGCTGGAGCAGTTGGAAAGAATCAGTCGGCCGGCAGAGGTGTCCTCCGAGATGTCCTTGCCCAGGCGCATTAGCGCGAACAGCTCACCGGCCAGTGAGTACTTAGCGGTGCTGGTGGCCATGCCCGCCGGTGTCAGTATGTAGTTGGAGGTCACTGTCAGTTTGGTGCGCACATTGTAGCGCGCGATTTGCTCGTATCGGGCAATCTCCTCTACGTACAGCAGCTCGTGTATGCGCGAGCGATAGTTGTTCTGCGTCAGCCGCTTTTCCACGATGGTCGACTGCGTCAGTGTGAAAGTTTGTGCACGTGGGCATGGGTACCGGTCTAGCATCTCCTTCTCGTGTTTTATGTCGTTCAGATAGGCCTCAGTCTTCAGGTGTGTGCCGATGGTGGTCTCGAATTTCACCAAATTCGCAGTGCTTGCATCCCAACGCGTCACTGAGCTGTTAATAATGTCACGCTTAATCTCCTCGATTTTCTCAGCATCTCCCACGGGTACCACGTCGACGCACAGATGCTTCACGAGCAGCGGCTGCGCGCCGAAGTCAAAGCAGACCGCTTGCCGGAAAGTGCCATAAATCTCCGTGTGAAATTCGATGGTCACCTGATGCTCCAGAAGCGCCGTCAAGCCGCCTCCGTCCGTAGAAGCTGTTGTAATCGCATTTTCTTCGCTTTTCGCCTTCAGCTCCTGTTTGTCAATGGCGCGACCGCTCACCCACTCCTGGTCCGACTTTAACTCCACTTTCGGCATTTGCGTTGTCGCTTCTGAGCTGTGACTGGTGTCCAATTTAATCATTTTTATGGCGAAATGGTTGCGGTGCGCATCCTGCAGCAACGCCACTGCTTTCAGTGGCGCCGGCGCCTTCAGCATGAACACCCATTCGCGCTTCGAACTTTTCGAACTGATGCTCGTGACCAATTCCTGCTCGCATTTCACTTCTACGCATTCAACCTTTTCGCACATTACACGTTCCGGCGCGGTGGCCTGTATCCATTGCTCCAAGACCTGTTCGGTGTAGGACTTGCCGTAGAGTTCCTTCTCACTGGCTTTCTGCAGCCGCATGCGTCGGTATTCGAAGCGCTCCTTCCATTCGTTTAGCTCGTCCAGGCCGTGCGCCTCGACACACTGGTTACCGTAATGGCAGGATTGCGACTCCTGATACGCTTCGCACAGGCTGTAGGAATCCAGGGTAAAACCGCGAGGCGGCGGGCGCCACTTCCAGTCGCGACCTGATGGTGGGAAGAAACAAATGGGTTGGTAAGGGAGTTTTACACTCATTAAAAATTATGATAGAAAAGTCCATAAAATAGGAAAAGGCACAGTCAAAAATATTTTGCAAAAAATTAATGAAAATGTTACTGTAAATAACAAAAAAAAAACGTAGTTTTACCCTCGTAGGACATGATGACGTTCTGATGGCGCTCCGTTTGGCAATGTTGACGAAGCTCATTGCGGCTCTCAAAATTGATGGCGCAGTATGAGCAGTAGGTCGCGGTGTCGCCGTCATCGTTCACTGCATGCTTGCCGCCGGTCACCTTGATGGCGGCCAGCAGGTCAGTAGTTTTCTGCAGTGCCGAAACCGAGCTGCCACTGCCACTGCCGCTGCTGCTGCTGCTACTGATACTGCTGCTGCCGCCACCGTTGCTGCTGGCGCTGCTATTTCCGCCGCCACTGCCTACCGAGCCATTCTGTTGTATGCTGGCGCCACCGCCACCACCGCCACCCTCGCGCTTTTTCAGTCCCTTGTTGCTCAACAGTTTGCTGTACTTGTCCAGCGGTAAGTTGTTGGTGGCCCAGTGGTCCAGCTTGGTGTCCAGTATGGACATTTCGTCCTCCAATCGCGACTGCGAGATCTTCTGAGTAGATTTGTGTCCGTTGATCATCTGTATGATGGATTTGTAGCGCTCTAGTGTTTTGGAGATGTCCAGGAAACTCTGCTGGCCGTTCAGCTCACCGATCCACTCGCGCAGCAGCTGCTCAGCTTCCTGCAGCGTAAAAAGAAAAGTTAAATGAAATGTTTACCGGCATTAGGAAATATTTTTTTACTGACCGTGTACTTCTTCAGCTTACAGAGCGCGTGCACGAGCCAGCGGCGCGCACGCGACACGCTCGCCAGGCACTCGGCGGACTGGTCCGATAGCAGCGCGAGCACTTTGCGCGCATCGGCCAGGCACTGCTCATAGCGGTTCAGCTCTAGCAGGCACTCGCAGCGGCCCAGCAGGCAGGCGATTTGTCGATCTTTATGCGAACGGGCCAGCACCACGACGCCGCCAGTCGTCGGATTGGCATTGTTGCTGGCGACTACGGCGACAGGTGTATTGGCGCAGTTCTGGCTGTTGCTGTTGTTGCTGGCAGTGGCGCCGGCGGTCAGCAACTGATCGTAAAGCGACACCGCGCGCGACCAATTGCGCCGCCGCACCATATCATGCGCCTGCATTTCTTTCTCGGCCATATTTTTGTTGCTGTTGTGAGTTGCTGTTGTTAACGTTACTTGTGTGTAATGTACAAATATAATTTACAAAGTTTATTTTTGTTATTGTTGCTGCTGTATTGGATTTAGCTTAGTCCTTAATGCGGTCGCTGCTTAATTACGACATGTTGGAAATGCTGTTTTTCTTCTTTTGCTCTGTAAAGATTCAAATAGAAAAACGCGGATATGAGCGATAAACACTAAGCGGAAAGTGAACCCTCCCACAGCGCGCTCATAAGCCGACTCGACCACACATTTATTATAACTTTAAACTTTTCATGCACTTTCATGCACACGTTGATGAAGAGAACCAATTACGCGTTTTTCATCACTCATCGGCTGATTGCATGGGGCTGACCCCACACTCGCAGACATTTAGGCTGTGCACAAAAAAACAAGTGGGAAATGTAGGGTCCGCCAGACGGCACCAGCCAATTTTAAGCAGGTCTTCAAATGGATTCCGCAGCTGCTGGTTCGCTTGCTGCAGGACTGTTGCAGAAATTTTTGCTCAATTTCTTTTTAATGAAAATTTTCACTTTAGCAAAATCTTCAAATCTCTGAGATGATTTTTTGCATATAAATTTTTCTGCACTCCTTTCGTTACAACTAAATTCGGCCGCTTTCCTTTTTCAACTTCTTCACCGTTCGCACTTTGTTGTGGCATTCGTATTCATCTCATATTTGTTGATTTGCTTTTTTCACACTTTCTATTGCTTTTTTCTTGTTTTCCCCATCTTTTTAATTTCACAGTAGCTCGCAGATTTTCCCCTCTTGCTATTTCGCTCGCTCTCTCTTGCTTACGGTAGTCATTTTCTCGACTGGCTCGAAAATTTTCTTCACCCGAGTCGACCTTATTTTTGCAAATTCACACCATTTCCCCGGCCTTCCCAGACACTTTGGAAGCCTTGTTATATTTTCTGATAGTTTCACTTGCAATCGCTCCAATTTTTTCCAATATTGAGGCCTTTTTATTGCGAAAATTGTGCAATTGCTTGCATACCGTCGTTGGATGTTGGTCCTTCCGTAGCAGTCGTTCGGTTGTCGTGTGCCCGAGGCGAGCGTTGCCAGATGGCCGCAGCGCTGTCGCTGATGGTGTGGGGAAATAATCATCGAATGGGCTCAAATGTGCTGATTGGCAGTTTTATAATGGACAAATTAAACATATATCGAAAACAACATACAGATTCTATATTTTTACAAATATATTACAAAGGGATTCTGATAACAAAGGAAACGACGGGTTTAATGTTTTAAATTCCAATTATTTGGTTCATAATTTTTCGATTTCAAGTTTGCATATATGTAGTTAGATAAAACTATTAGTTTCCAAAAGGTTACCAAAGCGTAAAAAACAACATTGGCATCAGATAATGCAGCATATACAACTGAAACTGAAAAATTAAAATAACTACTGATCACAATCCCCATTAATACTTCGGTGCACCCGCCAATAACGTACATCCGACAGCGCCGGCGGTAATAATCCACGAATTTCGTGCGCAAAGCAACGCGAAAATGACGACAAAAATCGGTTCACCGGAGCAAATGCGGAGAAACTGTGCTTTTTCACTTATTTTTTCGACTATATCTTTTGCATTCATTTCGTTTTTCACTGATATTTGGCACTACCGAATGTGTGTCACAAAAGGTAATGTCAAAATATTTTTACAACTCCCTGCTACATATTCGCAGCGAATTCAATACTGTGTCCAATTTCAATTTTTCCTTGCTTCTCTAAATTTTATATCAATTTCGTACAATTAGACAACATATTGAAATTGCCTGTAAATTGCGAAGCCGCAGGCAGCTTTCACCAGCCGCGACGGCTGCAGTATTTCCACTACAAAGAGGCAGTTTAATAGGCCATCTGCAAACGCGACTTTGCAGCTGCGTGCAAAATTTTCAGCAACTTTTATGCTAATTTTTAGGCAGCTTGATTTCTCCCACAGTATATGCTTACCTTTTCAACTTAAAAAAATGCTCGCTCTATTTTTATAAACTTATTTTTACATTTTTTTTGTGATATACGAAACGAAAAAGGAAAAGATCTCTACTACGAAGTGGACGCACAGCACGTACAGAAATGCAACACTGCCAGTGCAACATTTTCGTTTACTGTTTAGTTGGATTGAATCCTCTGTTCGAAATACAGTCAATCGAGATCTTCGAGTGCACAAGAAATCTGTCTTTGGCTATTGTAATAACATTAAATGCATTGGTGAATTGGTAGATTTCTTAATACACATCCATTTATGGCAAATTGTTAAAATTTCATGGCGGCGATTGATTTTTGGCTGGCAACATTGCGAGCAGCTGGCAATGGGTTTGCGAAATTCGCTCGACTTATTATTTTCTTCATGTATTCTAGTCAGAAAAGCGGTGTGAAACGCAATGTCGAAGATGTCGAAATGTCATCGTAAGAGTACAGAGTTGTTAAAATTTTAATTATCAGCGTTGCATTTTCCATACCATAGGAAGTTGATAGTATTGGGACAAGATCCGCTGTCCAAATATTAACTGCCAGATAACGAACCTTGAGAAACAACACTGAGCAATGCAGTGTGTGCAATTACTCCACCTGCACTTACGGTAAAATTGCAATTGTTTTTGTCATATAGTAATAAATTTGTGTGTAGTAATAATTCCAACATTTCTTACGTCCAATTAAATTTTTTAGGTTAATTTCAATTTGTCAATAAAGTATAAAATGTCAGATGTGGAGAGTGCGTTATGCGGTACATCCTTTATTTTCACTCAAATATTTAATGCACTAATTGCTTTCCACATTCATAGATATCAACTCGCCCGTTACGCCCGTCACGCCGTTCGCCATCAATAAACCATTCGACTTTGAGCTGCAAAACGACGAACCAACGTTGTGCTCCCGGCTGGATCGGTACCGCTCGCCGTACACGCGCAGGCGCCTGCAATCGCCGCGAGCGCGCAGTCCCAAATTTCTGGACGTCCCCAAAAGCGGCCAACGCGCAGGCCGCAACGCAAATTTGGCGTCACGTCGCCATTGTCGCCAGTTGCGCCTGAAGCTGCTGAAGCGGCGCTACCTGGCGCCGCACGAGGTGCCCACGCTGCCGAAGCCGCTTAGTCCGCGCGTCTCGCAGCTGCTGGGCCGCGTCGGCATGATTAAATACGCGTCGCTGTTTCAGCGCGAGGAGATCGACTTTGAGGTTTTCTGCACGCTGACGCAGCGCGACTTGGAGCAGCTGCACATTGCGGACGCCGAGGATCGAAGGGAAATACGCAAGGCTGTCATATTGGCGCATGATCTGACCTGAGGTTTAAGTTGAGTGCTTTTCCAAGCTGATGAAGTTTCTAGGCATTCATGTTGTGTTCAAATTTTGAACTTCAAAACCGAATGTTTTTGTGTTTGTGTTGTATTTGTTAAATATTTGTGAAAGGGAAGAAAGGACTCGAAATTCGCTTGAATAAAAATTTTTGAAAATTGTGCAAATGGAAACTTTCTGAGGTTTTCTGATAGTCACAGAATCCATAAACATCGTCGGCTTTATTCATTATCCTCGTTCGGGGTCAATGCGACTTATTGGCTCGCCAGTCACACGTTTAATCCCAATCTCCAGCGACCCGTTTTGCCTCTCACTATGCGACTTGCACATTGACTTCATATAGAAAATATAAATATATTAAAAAATAACAAAATTCAGTAGAAAATAAAAGCAAAACAAAAAACACATTTTGGCTGTTAATTAAAGCAAATTAGATACATTTGCATACAAATTCAAGACGGCAGCGCCAAAGGTTCAAAAAACTTTAGGCATCTAATTTTTGTTTGTTGTTGCAACTAGTAGCTGTGTAGCTGTTGTTGTTGCACCGAATGCTGGTGTTTTGTATTTCAGTCGTTGTATTATTTTTTAGTCATTACGTTGTTTGTTTTTTTGTAAGAATTCTCTGTTTTACTTGAACGATTTACAGACGAAATGAATAAACTCGAGCAAAATTGTTTTGAAAATGTCGTATACAAAAATTGCTGAAAGCGTGTTAAACGAGTTCAATTTGTGGCGTTGCAATTCTAAATGCCAAAAACAGTCGTAATATACAATCATTAATTGTGTAATTAAGGGATAAAAAACTAAACGAAAAACAAATTTAATACGTTTTGAAAACAGCTAAATTGTGCGGAATAATAATTGCGTTTTATTTCAATTGAATGAATGGTTGATGCAATTTGTGATGAAAATTAAAACAGCTTAAAATCATGAAGTTTTCGTTGACATGCTGTATTCGAAGAAGAAGAACCAGAAAACGGTTGTTGTGGTTATATGGTAAAGTCGAAGAATAAAATTTTTTTCTAAGAAAATAAAGAAATAAATGCATTGCAAACGTTGACAAAATTGAAAAAATTCTACGTGGAGAGGAAGTTTGAATCGGCTGAAAATTTTCTAAATATTACTTGTACATATAGTATGTAGTTTTAAGATAATGCCGACTCATTCTATATCTATATCCCTATGAGATATCAGGTTGAAATTACATGAGTATATATTGCAATAATATTTAGGTATTTATAAATAGTAACAAGTAATTGAACTCTATAATATAAACCCTATGATATATTTTCATTATATATATTTTCATGTTGCCTCAAATCTACTCAATGCGCACAACGCATTGGCATTGAATCGTTGGGCCAATAGCCCGACTCAGAGTTACTTGCTCTCACGGCCAAGGACGTTCCTTGATCTTAATCCACAATACAGCAACAGCAACAAATCTTGTGGTGAGTAATTAGCTATAGTAGGTAAGTAGATATCGTACGTGTTTAAATTGTGTAGATATTTACTTTTCACAAAATCTGTTTTGAATAACAATTCGCGTGATGAAATAAAATGCGAACAAAACCTGTATTTCTATATTGTATGGAAAATGTGAAACTTCTTACGATATAATGCAAATGTACAATACAACACACATATGTATATACTTAAATACTATACAATATATACACATACCATATCTTGGCTTGGTTTGAAGTTTGTAAGTTGTGAAGTTGTTCGTACATTTCGTCGTAGCAACTTAGGACTTCCGTCAAGTCTCCGAACTATGGTACACCTATAGGTGGGTGTTGATCTATAGAACTTGAAATCATTCTAAAGGAACGTATTATGGAATGGAGAAAATGTGTAGTTACTGAAAAGAAAGACTTGGGGAACATTGTTTGAAAATTTGTGAAAATACCTGGAAATCTATGAAAGTTCTTGCTTTCCAACGAAGCACAGCCTGTACCAAGTTTCAGTGGAAATAAGTTCGAGTTCTTTTAAATCGTAGCAGATTCTTTCGGTCATTTTGAAAATTAATTGAATACATATGTATATATAAGATGACCGCCATGGCTCAGTGTTTGTGGGAGCGATCGCTACTGACTTACTCAACAAAAACTACTCTCTACATAGTTGATTTTTTGCTTAAATTGACCTAAACGACCTCAGGCAGATGTCTTGCTTAAGTTTTCTTCTTGACAAACCGTAGTAGACCCAAAAGTTATTTATTTCCTTTTGAGATATTTTCATTACTTTCCACATAAAGAGTGAATGAATAGTTGAGTTCAGGCTATGTGGGTGTTGTGTGGAACCCTAGTCACAACATTTATCAGGGTGTTTGAAATTTTTCACGGTCTTGAAGGTCACTGTATGGGAACAAAGTGTTCAGTAGCCTCTTTCGGCCTGTCGAAAGAATATTGACGTTGTCCTTGACGTCATCAATTTCAATAATAGCCCACATTCCAACTAAGAACTCTCAGATTACTGATTTACCACTTCTAGAGAGTTCAGTTAACTTCTAATGGGTTACAAAAGTTCAAAGTTCGATCGATTACTGTCAAGGCTTTGAAAAGCTCAACGATAGATGTTTTTGTGGGGAATACGCAACTTACTGGTACGGCCATCGCAATGAGTAAACAAGTTTATTGCCATTCGAGCTCCGGTTGCGGCTGCATCTGGTACGGAAAACTGATATCGACACTACGAAAATAGCTCGCTGCAGTCATCTATTTACAGCCGACAGAGCTATTTGTCTGTTTAACTCTTTCGAGAATCCGGCGCTGTGGAATATGCAGAGTTATTTGTTTAGATTTATTGATAGCGGAAAAATTGCCGAACCATATTTGACACCGTTATATGAGGTGTGTACAGCCGCTTGATGTCCGCTGTTGTGATTGTTGTTGTTGTTGGTTTAGGCCAATACCGGACGCCTGTGGAGTTGCAATCGAAAACGTCTACACCACATTGCCGGCCCAGCAAAGCACTGCGTCGTCGAGTCGGTGTCGGCGCTCTTGGCCAAAGCGTGTTCGGACAATTCGCGGTGTGCTGGCAACCCAGCGCGCAGTTGATAAAATACAGCGCACCGAGCAGCTGACACTTTAGTCGCAATTCGTGCTTCGTCGTGGTAACATTGAAATAAAGCCGTTAAGAAGCGGTCTTAGCCAGCAACGTTAACTCGAAACGGAAATCGGAATCTTTGAGAACACAAACGTACACAAGCGAATCAAAGAAAAACAAAAGAAAAACACACAAAAGGCGCACACAGCGGTGGCAACGTTCAAATCAAAAGCAAACCTACTTTGCATTAGCGAGCGAAAAAGCCAAATTGCAAAAAGAGTGTCGAAGAAGGCAAATACAAAAATATTAAAAAAAAAAACGAAGCGTAATAATTGAAAATTTGTAGTCGAGTGCGAACAAGTGGTTTTGCTTCGCTGTTTCGTGCCAATAAATAGCAGATTTTCATTTGGAATACTTGGCGCTGAAGCATTGCTGCTGCTGCTCAGGACAACAACGACGACAACAACAACAACAACAAACGCACACCATTAAAGGAGCCGCGCGGAGTGTGTGTGCGTGCGTGCGTGTGTATGTGCGAGCGAGTGTGTGCGTGCTGTATTGTTGGCGGTGAGTGGCTGTTTTTTTTTAAATATATATTTTTATAAGAATTTTTTAGAAAAAAAATAATTAAGAAAATATCAAATAAAAATATGTTATATAATTGAAACTGCCAAAAGCACTGCAGTTGTTTTGGTTTTTTTTTTTTAATTTTTTCTGCAACATACATTGTTGTTGCTGCTGTTTCGCTTGTTAGTGTTGTTATTGTGTGGTTATTGTTGCAAAAGGCCACAAGAAGATTGCAGCCGAACGTTGCGGCGTGCGTTAAGCTTTGATTTTGATGAGTTTTTGCGTTTTGTGCTTTGCTTTTTTTGCGCTGGCGATTTTATTACGTGCGCAATAGTTGCGTTTGTGCGTTGCCGCAGCGCAGTGCAGCCATCGCTTCCTTACCCCTTTCGGGCCGTTTATGCCAAGCGTATGCGGCGGCGGGCGGGTGCGGGGCTTAGCCGTGGCTGCGTTCGAAATTTGAAATATTGCGCGCTTTAAGCCAATAAAAGCAACAGCAGCAACAACAACCGCAGCAATAACACCACCACCGACAGTAGCGGCAGTTATAGCGTGAAAACAATAACAGCGGCACATTGTGCCGCATTGTAGCAAGAGTTGAGACAACAACAAATGCATTTACGGCAATAGCAGCAATAACAGTGCGGCCAATCGCAGCAGCACGATTTTTGGCCTCCATCAGCGCAACGACAACAACAACAACAACAACAACAATATCACCAACATGCGAAAATGCTTTCCAGCACTTGCATTGCAATAGCAGCAACAACAACAATTACGAGCATAATAAATAATAACAACAACAACCATGATAGAACGAAACACTTGCACTGCAGGCAGATTGGGCGTTTTTTTTGGTGCTTGCAATTTTTATATTAAAAAAAAATTATTTTCAAGCTTTTTACTTGGTTTCGAAGAGGAACAAAAGTAAATTCATATCTTTATTATTCATTCATACAGTTTTTTTTAGTTTTAATTTTTTTCTTAGTTTTAAATCGAGCGGTTTTATTTGAGTTGATTTATTGTTTAATTTTTGATATTTAGATGGATTTGCTGTTAAAGTTTTTACTAAAATTACATTCAAAAAATAAGCACAGAGTTTCTGTAATTTTTCTTTACTAACATTTTCCTGAATATTGCTTTGCTTTGGTTTGGTTTTTGTACATTTATTGAAATTTAATCTTTTAAATATTATATATTTAAAAAACAAAATTATTTTTAAGCTTTTTACTTGGTTTCGAAGAAGAAACAAAAGTGAATTCATATCTTTATTATTTATTCATACAGTTTTTATTCGCGTTTAATGACAGCAGCTTTACTGCTTTTTTAGTTTTATTTACTTTTTTCTTAGTTTTAAATCGAGGGGTTTTATTTGAGTTGTTATTGTTTAATTTTTTATATTTAGATGTTTTTATTGTTAAAGTCTTTGTTTAAATTATATTCCAAAAATAGGTTCACTGTTTTTATAATTTTGGTTTACCATATTTTTTGTTTTTGTACATTTATTGAAATTTAATCTTTTCAAATGTTATACAGTATTTTTCGTTTCAAACGAACCCGTTTAAAAGGAACGTCCGCCTAAAACGAACCAATTTCAAAAGTACACACTTTATTTTTTCGCTTATTACGAACCCGTTTAAAGCGAACTTTCGGTTAAAACGAACCATTTTGCCGAGTCCCTCGAAGTTCGCTTTAAGCGAAAAATACTGTATATAATAGTCTATATTAAATTCTCATAGTTCACAGGTTATGTTTGCTCTAATACTTTATTACTCGACTTTACGTTTAGTCCTACGATTCTTCTTCTTTCCAATATATCACAATTATATTCCCCTTTCATATCCAGTAGAAGTTTTAAAATCCTTCTTCTTTCTCTATTGTTGTACATTTTTAGTTCCCGTGATTCTAGCAACAAATATCTTTCCCATTACTCTCGTTGTTGTTCACCATACCAGAATTGTGATTTAATCAGGTTTTTACTCCCATTTTTGTTCAATTTTTCATTCCATCAATTGAATTTATTCTTTGCCTTCTCTTACTGCAATTTTTCACTAATTTTCTTCTTCCTATCATTGACTTTTATTTTGTCAAATCACAAATCACTTCGTTTAATAGTCTCAACATTTCTTACTCCATTTTACATACTCCGTTTTTTTATGTTCCCTCTCTCTTCTTACTTATTCTTTTTATTCCCTTTCTGAGGTTTTTGTTCTTTTAATAGTTGCACAATTTCTGTTTTTGCTTCTATTTCTTCACTGCCACAATTACTACGCATTGGTTTTCCAACGCTTATGAATAATTAATTACTTTTTTCACAACAATTGCATGCCACTGTAGCAACAACAACAACACCACGAGCCACAATTAAACGTGCAGAAAAATTGCAATTTTCTTGTTTTGCATTGTAGTTTGTAATGAATTGAAATGAAAAGGCAAAGGCGGCAATAGATTTCAATTTTCAAATTTTCCACACAGTACTTGCAAAATTGCAATAACAATAACAGAATACAAACAAAAAACGCCAATAAGAATTAGAAATCGACTTGCATGCACAATGGTGCGGCACTGTTGGAAGTCCGAGTGAAGGGGGAGGGGCGGCGCGGGGAATGGCATATAAAGTCGAGCTAAGCTATACGGGCGGAGAAGCGAGCAAGGCACCGGGCCTGGGTTGGAGGTCAGTCCGGTGGGCAAAGGGCATGGCAAAAAGCAAGCGACGACGACGGTCGGGCAAAAGGTTGCAAAGTGCATTGCTGCGGGGAGGCTGAGCGGGCGGCGCGGCAAACGTGTGAGCAGGTGCCCATGGCTGCCCCTTGCTCGGCTGCCTTGTTGGCATTTAAATTGACGCACAAAAACTGCTTTGAATTTGTTTGACTGCCCGCATTGTTGTGCTGGTTGTTGTTGTTGTTGTTGGCATTGCTGTCGCTTCTATTGTTATTGTTGTTATTTATTGTTGATGTTGTTGTTGCCGTTTGCCACAATTCTTATTTGTGACAACACAAACTCAAACAGCAACAACAACAACTAGAAAAAATAGCTGCGTCGACAGCGACTAAACGAACGGACAATGGGTGGCTTTTGTTGCAGGCGCTGCTGCTCGCCCCACGGCCGGCCGGTGCCTACATTTTCTAATGTGCAGTTTTAGCATTTGAAGGAAATTAAAATTGTCCACCTTTTTGTTGCCTTCTGCTGGCGTGACTTTGAAGAAAAAGCAATACAAGCAGAACAGCAGAAAAAATGAAATTGTGTTATAATAAAAAGCGAAATAAAAGCATCGTGAAAAAAGTATCTATGGAAAATATATTTTTTTTAAACTTCTGTCTAATGATGAGAAGCGCGAGAAAATTGGAAAAGCTGCGCGCGTTCATGCATGAAGATAAGCATTACCTCGCCGAGCGGCGGGGTGCCTGAGGCGGCGGTGCGAGGGAGCGACGGCGGGCAAAGTGGGCTCAAGTGCGGGCTGATGCGGAGGGGATTTGCGAAGTCAATACGTTGATAGACAGTGAGATAGACGAGATAGATAAACGACTGGCAAAATGAGCAGTGAAAACAAATGTTATGCGCTAAGGGGACAGACGCGGAAGAAGAGAGGAAGCGCATTTTTTTGCCGCAGCATAATTGGCGATACAACTTCAAGTGGGGAGAGAATGAGAGCTAAGGAAATGGGGAAATGGCTGGTATCGTGCATGAAAGTAGCAGCCAATAAGAAAAGTATGAAATTTTATACTTTTTAATAAAAACGAAAATACTGCAGCATTTGGAAGTGGCTCACTAGGGATACGATTTTTCGAGCCTCTTTTGTTTCCATCTGCAGAAGAAGCTTATAAGAGGGATGGTTTTACGACTGCAACATGCAAACGATTCAAATGCTTTCGATATGGCACCGAAAATGTGACAAAATCAATGGAACATTAAAAATTCGTGGCAGTGGAGTATATTTTTACAGCAATAAACAGTCAATTAAAGGGGATGGAATGTTATTATAGCAGCAAAAACTGTTTGAATTCACAAAACTGGGTGTTGTTACATAATTTTGTGAAAGGAAATTCTATGAAGATGAAAGATTAACCTAACTTTAATGTGTTTTTTTTTTAACTTTTTTTTAAACATTTTTTTTAAACGATTAACTAAAAAATTAATTTTTCGCTCCAAAAACCAGCTCTTTGCTATCATTCGTCAGGCATCATACAAATACTTTCTCGATATGGCAACTGTGAAGTTTGTCATTTAAGCTGTAATTGCCACTTCGGGAATTAATTAATTAATGAACCACTTCCACGGTGACTGAGTGAAAAGTAGGCAGCACTTTTCTTCATGTTTTCTTCTGTATTTTTTTGATTTGCTACATAAAAATTGTATATTTAATACAAAAAAAAAGCCTTGACAACATATTTTAAACTACAATCGAGTATGGGTATAGTGAACACCCTATAGAGTGAACACCCAAATTTAGAATTGGAGCCTCTAAATATTAAACAAAATTTTGAAAACAATTTCAAGCAAAAACAAAAAGTGTATTTTGAGCAAATAAAACAAGTTTTTGAACAAAAATTTTGACCTTGATATAGTGAACAACCTCAGTACAGTGAACAGGCTGAACTTGCAATAATTAGTTCACTATATCCACACACCACTGTATTTTTATTGTCCAATCAGCCTTAAGGTATACAATATATTTTTTAAATTTAAATACTTCTTACTTTAAACAACTAAAAATCCACCAAAAACCTTAGGGCTCTATCCACCGCCCGAAAGCACCTTAAATATTTAAAAACAACTTGATAGTGTTTAGCCCAAAAGTATGCACCACTTTAAGCAAAATTAAGACCATTCACAGCCACTTTAAAGTGTATCATCAAGAGCCGCTTTCACACATGGCATAATTTCGGGCGCTGCTATTTGAATTGTGAAAGTATCCGTAACGTAAGTGGGTTAAGTGTCGTTTGTTTGGGACCCCCTCGTGACAGCCTCTCAAAGGCCGACAACGACCATTGATCGGTGATTTGCTCGTGTGTTTTGAATCGCTCTTCAAACACTGCATCCACTCGCCGCACCGTTGCTGGGCACTTGATGCCGTTGTCGGGGCGCTTAATTGCCGCCGAATGCCCTTCAAGTGTTGCACTTACAACTAAAACGTTATTTAGTGGCAACAGTTGAAGTGGCCGCCTACGAGTGTTTGAAGCCTTAAACAGCGCACAAAGCTTTGATTTATAGCTGCCAGACACACCTACTTTTTGTCAGTTTGGGCCACGTTTTCTGTGCGTTTCGACTTTTTGTGCTCCTTTTGCCGTCCTTCACGCGTCGCTCCTTGTCGGCCGCGGTGCTGCGACCCTGCGGCGCTGAATTTTCATTTAGAATCTCTCAGTTAAAGCGACGTAAAACAAAAGTGTCAAACATGCATTAAGTTGTCCCCCGTCTGCTCAGCGCCTCGTGTGCTCATTTACCACAAGTTGCATTGAAAATGCAGTGCCGAAAAGTACAAAAAGCCCACACCAGCAGCGTTCCCCATAAAATGAAAATGTGCAAAAAATGAAAATGCGACAGAACGGCCGGAAAGCGGCACAAAAGTGTCAAACAGGACGCTGACAAAACGCCATGCCGGCTGAACGGAGAACGCGGCGCAGGCACTGGCGCTGGCAAGAGGACGCACGGGCGGACAGAAAATGCACCAAATTATTTTCTTTACATGTCCTGCTTGTGCGACACATAAAACGAGCTCTGTGTGCAGTAAAAAAATGTTTTAATATAAAAAAGAAATATTTAAATTACAACAATAACAGCAACGAACGACCGGGCGGACGGACCAACAGTGTGTGGCAGGCGCGTTCGCTGACTTTGCTGTTGGCTGGCTGACTGACTGACTGGCTGGCTGGCTGGCTGTTTGGCCGTTGGGCCAGCTGCCACCAGGCAGTCAGCCAGCCTGTCGGCATATTATGCTGTCAATCTTATTTTCATTATTTTTATGGCCGAAACAAAAAGCAAGTAGTGGCAAAGCGGTTGGTCGGTCGGTCGGTCGGCGGCGCGTTGAAATGCGCGCAACGGGAGTAATTCCAGTGCACGGCCGCGACTGGCAAATGGGGCAAATGAGCGACGGCAAAAGCCCGAAATGGAACTCGAGCCGCGGTAGCAGCGAATCGTCGAATGCGACAACGACAACGAAGCGACAAAAGAAAAATTGCACTGTAGACATATTAAAATAACCAAAATATAAACACACATACACACACACACACACATACACACGCGCACATGCCAAATGACACAAGCCGCACAAACACACAAGTCGTACAAGCGCGGAGTGTTCGTTCGAGACAGGGGAGGAGTGAGAGTTGTAGATTCCGCACTAAAGCGGTACATGTGGCGGATGACATACAAAAAAAGGACATGGCCGGTCCACATTCACAGGCACACGCGGCGCTTGGTGTCTGGAAAGGTGGCAGCTGCGAAACCAAACAAAGCCGTACGAAAACAATGAGGCAGAGTAGCAAGAACAAAAACACAAAGAAACGGAAAAACGTTGGAACATTTAAAAGAGAAAAATAGGGCAAAAAGAAATGTAAACAAGAGAAACGGAAGTAAAAAATCCAAAAAGCTGTAAAACGCAATAAATCTTGAAAATCGGAAAATACATTAAAGAAAAAGAGGGAAAGGTCCTAAATGGCAGAGAACATTCGAATAAAAAATTATGAACAAATTTCATTAATTAAATTGATTAATTTTTAATAATTGAAGAAAACGAGTGGGGAAGGAGAAGTCGAAAAACCTTGAAAATATTAAAAAAAAAAATCTTTAACCCTGGCATAGTAAGGTGAATTCATTTGACTAGAAAATATGCCAGGAAACACTGTTCAGATATTGGAACATGTGGGTAAGTTTTGTCTGAAGCAAAGTGATGAAAGTTGGAAGAATGGATGAAGAATGCTGGGGTAGTAATTGAAGGAGATTCAGATCAGAACAATGGGAACTCTAGCAAAGATTACACTACTCGACACGAAAAAATATACATTTACATATCTCGTTTACATATACATTTACATATCTCGTTTACATTTACATATCTCGTTTACATATCTCGTAAACCAACCATCCGACTAACACAAGTGGCCCAAGTGGCAATAGAAAATTTAGTTAAAAGGAAAATTGTCTCCTTTTAACTAAATTTTCTATTGCCATTTGGGCCACTTGTGTTAGTCGGATGGTTGGTTTACGAGATATGCTCATAACTGAAATAAGAGGGGAAAAACGTGTTTTTGATTTCAGTTTCGTGTTTAACAGCCGAAGATTAGTCTAAAAAAATACTTTTGTTTTTAGGAGCACACGATGAACCCATTTTTTGTCGAGTAGTGTTATCGAGTTAAGAACTAAGAAGAGTTAACTTAGAAAAAATATTCTGTGAAGAGGGAAATGGCGGGAGGTGTTTGTCTCAAACAAAGTGATGAAATTTAGAAAACCATGAACGAACTTTCATTTGGAAAATTTAGAGAAAATGATGAGAAGAACGTTGGGGAAAACGATGGTAAAGATTTTTGAACTAAAGATAAAGAAAGGCAAATAGAAAACGACGAATAATTAATATAGAAATTTAAAATAGCAAATCTGTTGCTCAACAAGAGAAGAATACAATTGCGATAAATTGATGCCACAAAAAAGAGTAAGGAAGCAATTTCATAGATATTTTGCAATTCTATTATTTACAGTTTTTTTAGGCACTTGGAAAGCAAAAATTCAATTCGACTTGGTCGACTGGGTAATGGGCCGCAGCTGTGTTATTGCGCATTTTGAGTTGCCTTATGCATTACTTGGCCAGCAGCAAGTTGTGTCGCAGTGAGCTCCAAGTGGCCGCCAGGGCCATGGCCAGTGTGCAATGATTTTTTAACCAACTCCGAAAAAAAATTTATTTGAAGAGGCTGTGGCCACACAATCAACGCGCAGCAAGGACGTTGAACCACACAAAAAATCGGCAGTTAAATTTGCTTTTGTTTGTGTGTGTGTGTTGGTTTGTTTTTGTTCGCCGCACAAAACAACGCCAAGCCAGAGCGGAAAGGCGGCTGGCTATAAAGCCAGGAAAATGAAAATAAAGGAAATAGAAAAAAATTACTCGAATAGAAAAAAATTGCAAAGGCACGTAGTTCATTCGCCTTTTGGGAGGCTTGGGAGCATTGGCAGTGTCTGTCGGCGTCGGCCTTGCACACCTTGACGCCGCCGTCGCCGCACAGCCTGTTTTCCGGCTTGTCTAAGACGTGGCGGCTCTGCCGTCTTGGGACACGTTCGCCTACGTTTTTGCGCTCTTTGATTTAACGCCATTTTGGCTCTTTCGAACGACATGAGTTGCACGCCCGCCCTGCCGCCCATTGCCATGGCAAGGCGTTCCCCAAGCTGCAATTATTATTTCCGGTGTGAATGACAAAGCGGCGGCACAAACGTTTGCGCGCGCGGCAGGCAAGCGTCACAAATTCGATGCTTGTTGTTGGCGTTGCAAAGTTCGGCTGGCAGAACAACGTTTGGCGACCAATGGCGGCATGCGGTGTGCTGCAATCCGAAAAGGAAGCGCCAACGTCGACATAATGCAACTTCATTTTATTGCCGTTGTTCTAGGCACTATTTATTGGCCGTGCTGATGCTGCTGCTGCTGTTGTTGTTGTTGTTGTTGTCAACACTTGTTTGTTATTGTGGCTGAAAAAATTTGTCACAACGGAAATAAAACGAGCGCACACAAAAATCCACTAAACGAACTCCACAAATTGGCGCGTTGGCTATGCCGTCGAATGGCGGAGGGGAAGGGAGAGAGTGGAATTTGAGGCAGGGTGGCAGCGCTGCCCGCAAAGCGGCATGAAACGGATTTTAACACGCCGCAAACGCAGAGAGAAGCATTAAATGGAATGTGGCTGCAACAATTGCGATTGTTGTTTTCTTCGGTTTTGTGCCATTTTGTGCCTTTGTTTTCCATCACACCACGGCCCCGGCCCCTCGTCCGCCGCGTCACCAGTCCAAATTTAAAAGCGCCTTCGACTGCTCGCTCGCTCAGTGCGCCTTCGGGGCGAGTGAGGGGCGTGATGGCCGGGGCGGAGTAGTGGCTAATGCGACGCCTTTCGGCAGTGGGCCTCGCTGCGCGCATTGACTGGCGGTGGGCTGGCGCCGGGTGCGGTTGGGGAGGGTCAGGGTGGCATAATTGCAATTTGCATAATTGTGTGCATGCGGCAGCAACAAAAACGTAAAAAATTTAGAAGTAGAGCATGCGGCCAAGTGCGCCAGCAAATGGCTGCTGCTCGCTGCGATGGGACGAGAGCCGCCGCTAAGAAAGCTGAACAGAAATAAATGGCCGCGAAGACAATGCAAGAAACGTTAAGCTGCGTCGGTATTAAGCGGTGTTGAGTGGCATAGTGGACGGACGGATGAGTGGGGGGGGGGGGGGGGGGGGAAGGTAGGGGATGGTGACAGCGCATAGATTGTGAAAAAATGTGCTGAAATGGCAACAATCCGTACAACAACGACGCATAAAAGCCACGACGATAAGCAAAGCAAAGTAAAAACAACTGCCACAACTGTGAGTAAGACGACAACAACAACAACTAAAAAGCATAGCAATCGCAAACGCAGCGACAATGAAGGCGACAATTTATTTATTTGCCACCACGCCACGCATGCAACATGCAACATGCAAGTGTAAAATGCATTTCCCTTCTTCTTCTTCCACTTCTGTTTCTTGTTCTTGTTCTGTTAGCACAGTGCTGCCGGCAGCCGTTATTGTTGTTGCTGTTGGCATGCATTTTAATGTGGCACGCGTATTGTCGCAATTTGTGGCTGTTGTCAACTTAACTTGGTTGCAGTCAGCTGCACCTCCCCCCCGTCCCCCTCGACCGTCTTTGCTAAGCACTTAGTGCTTCTTCTTCTTTTTCTTCTTCGCCCGTCTTCTTCTTTACAGTACTGTCTGCGTGTAGTGCCGCTGCTGATGTTGCTACTTCGCGTTTGTTGCTGCAATTGTCTTTGTAGTTGTTGCAATTGTTGCAATTTTTCTTCTTAATCCCATTGTTGTTGCTATTGTTCATGTTGTTGTCATTGTTGTTTTATTCATGATTGTTGTTGCTGTTGTGTGGACTTTAGTTGATTTTAAAGTTGGCGGTTAAAGTTGTGGTTGAACGAGTGTTTGTTGTTGTATCTGTTAGTTTCTCACATCCCTTTTTAATGTTTTACTCCTGGCATTCTAAGTAATTGCTGCTCTTCATTTTTGTAACTTTATTGAAATTTTACATAATTTGTTGCTGCTCGATTTTTGTTGCATTTGTTATTTTCGCATTCTGCGGTTTCCTTTTAAAGGACTATTCGTTTGTTAATTTTTTTTTTGATTGTTTTTTCATTTTCTTCTCCTATATATTTCCGTATATTAGTTTAGATTTTCATTCTCTTCTGTTGTCTTAATGTTTGCTATTTGTTTTCATTCCTCTGTTTCCATTTTGTCCTTTATCTTTTCCTTCTTCATTGTCTGTTCTTAGTCCTTAGTTCGCCTCTATCTCTTCTAATTCTTCTATCTCTTATCTTTTTTTCTTCTTCTTACTTTTTCTAGTTGCATGTACCTGACTTTGCATGTTTATTTACCTTACTTCTCAAATCCTCTTTCTAATCATTAATTTTCACCTCAGCAATCCAGTTGAATGCAAATTGAAATTTCTTGCCTTCTTTCCGTAATTTTTGCATAATTTCTATAATTTTCTTTTAACTTCTTCTGCTTCCAATCATTGTCATATTTTGTCTCGCTTACTTCTCTGTTTTGCAATTTCATTCTTATCTGATTTACCTTTAAACTTCTTCTTAGTTGTTTTTAGTTTCTCTCTTTCTCCTTGATTTTTAGTCGAATTTTGTACATCTTCCAGTCTTCCCTTCTTCTGATCTCTATCTACTATTTATATTTGTTTAATGTTTTTTCTCATTTTCAACTTTATCACATCACATTCTTTCCCATCTGCTGCCTCTTGCCATTTCCCAAGGGCGCCTGAAATTTCCTCCCTCCTCTTTCCCCGGCCCACCGTAACGCTATGCATTGTTCGCTTTAAATGTTTTCAGTGTTTTCTTCCAAAATTTCTTTATAGTTTGCCCCCTTTTTTTTGGTATTTCATTGGCGCTTTGTTGTTGCTGCTGTAGCTTTTGTTGCCGCTCTGCCACTTCTGGCACGCAACGCACTGCGCATTTTAATTCCTCTGTCTGCTCTCATTTGCGGAGAGTTTGTTATTCTTTTTATTGTATTTTCAGTTCTTTATTGTTTTTGCGTTGTTTCCGTTTTAGCCGCCGAGAGTTTGGCTGGATTTGCATTTATTTATATGTGGAAGAAATGTATTATCACTGCGGCTGTAGTGTAATTTACAATAATTTTTGGCAAAACTGTTGTTCGTGTCTGGTAGCGATGCCGCTCCATTGTTGCCTTTGCCGCCGAATGAATTCCCTGTGCGTGTTGCACAATTCAATTCAATGCCAGCTGCTGGCAAATAGATAAAACTTGACACAGCCAGCGGCAGCGAGTACGCAGCCGGCGGCAGGGGGGACGTGCGGGCGGGGCACGAAATAAATCTCCTCGAAAAGGCGTTCGGCTGAGCGGGTGCGAGCGTGTGAGTGTGTGCAACGGTGCGTATGCGTAATTTTTAATTAATGCGCTTACACACATCGGCGCGGCAAACGCAAATACGCCAACGAAAAATGTTAAGTATACGCCATGGCAGCCCCGGCGCCGTCTCGACGCCGCGAAGCCTGAAGCGTCTGCGGCGTCTATTTATTATGCGGCACACGTGTGTTGTTGCGTCGCTGGGCCCGCACGGGCTTACCAGTTCTGGCTGGCTGTCGGCCTGTCGTTGCCACTCGCACTTGGGCTCGGTTGTAACTATTTTCCGCTTTTCGATTTTGCCCGCAAACCCATTCGTTGTCATTAAGCTCGAAAATTATTTCCTAATTAAATTTAACATTGATTTTTACGGCTCGGGCGATAAATTTTATTTTTATTTCTTACATTTGACGTTATTGTAACTGCTTTGTTAGTTTTAGGCAAACAACAAAACAACAAAAGAAACACAAGAAATGTAGAGAATTGCACGCTTACAGCAGCTGGCGAGTGCTTTGCATTTTTAATAATGGCAAATTAAATGCTGCTCACTTTTATGACTTACACAGCTGTCAGACTAACAGACTGGCTGACTGGCTGGTTGGCCGGTTGGCTGCTGCTGTGCGCCAACAATCAGCCGTACATGCAAGCGTTTTGCATATTAAATGCTGCCACCATTGGCACACAATGAGGTTCGCTGTGCGACCGCTGCCAAGTCGGTACCTGCGCACTTAACACTTCCCTTAAGTTGTCGCCGCTGCTTTGCATAATGCGTTTTAAATTCCTTCTAATGAAACGAAAATGTAGTTTTTCGGTTGAGCGGCCAAATGGCACTTTGATGGCATTGAAAGTGGGCTCCGACCACTGCTTCGGCTTCATAATTACGCTGAAATTTTGTGTTGACTATTTTTGCTGTGAGAGTTTGATGAAGAAAATCTAAAGTTCTGTGGGGGCTGTGGTTCGAAGTGGTCACAGTTTGGCTTTTAAGCCAGACCACTGTTCAACGAAGCATGATAACCTTTCAAAGTGTGCTGAATACGTGTGAGTGGACAATTTCCATGTTCTGGGTTTCAATATTAACTTACAGTGGAAAATATTTAAAAGTAAGAAGTAGTTAGAAGAAAGTTATACAATTAAAATTAATGATTCTAAGTTTTGATAATACAAACAAGGCTTGGAACCTACAACGACAGCCTGACTGCGCTTGATAGATGGGAAAAAACCCTTACTTATTGTGTTCAGACTACGAAGAAGAAAATAGTGGACAACAGCGACTTAACTATTATACGTTTTTTAAGAAAATAATTGCAATGTAACTATTACAATGCAACATAAATTTTATTTGTTGATTATAATTATTATTTGCAACAATTAATTTTTACGTTTCGTAATAACTGTTATGAGAAACAAATTTTTTTTTCGTTCTCGATAATTATTATTTTGGAATTTCTTTTGTTTACGTTGCTTCATAACTTTTATTTATGATTTTTTGTTATTTACGTTGCCGATAACTATTATTTTGGGACAATTTTTTTTAACGTTGCTTCAAAACTTTTATGAAAGAATTTTTTTTACGTTGCCTTACCACATTTTGAGTATGAATTGATTTTTAATTGTTTAGTTGCTGGTGGAAATTCGGTATCTGCAGTTAATTTGCATTTGTCAATTTAAAACAAATAAAAATCAATTCATATCCAAAATGTGGTAATTCAACGTAAACAATTTTTTTCTTCAAAATCATAGTTATCGGCAACGTAAATGAAAACAAATCATAAATAAAAGTTATGAAGCAACGAAAAAAAAAATTTCCCAAAATAATAGTTATCGGTAACGTAAACTAAAAAAGTCATAAATAAAAGATATGAAGCAATGTAAAAAACAAAAATCCCAAAATAATAATTATCGACAACGAAAAATATACCTGTTACTTATAACAGATATTATGCAACTCAAATATATTTATTACATGATAATAGTTATAGGCGACATAAAAAATTTCTTTTTGGAAATAATTATTATAAAGCAATAATTAGAGAAATTTATTAAATTGGGGCAATTTTTTCATTCCCAAAAATATAGATAATAATTATTTTAGGTCTCTGGTGGACAATATTGTAGAAAATATTTAAAAGCTAAAAGTAGTTAAAAGAAAGTTATACAATTACAATTAATGACTCTAAGTTTTGATTTCCCAATGTAAAAATTAGACTCAGAACCTACAACGATAGTCTGGCTTCTGATTGATTGATGGCACAAAAACTTACTTCTTCTATTCAGACTACAAAGAAGAAGAACCCTTTCTTGTTTCAGGCTTGTTTACTATTGCAAAAGTCTGGCTTATCGTTATTTTTCAAACTATTGTTTTAGAAATCTTAAAAGTTTTCTGTTTAAAAATGCAAATGAAACTTCTCTAGAAGCATGGCTTGGTTTTGTTTCATAAACAAAATTTTGGTCTGAAAAGAAGTCTTAAAGTTCTTTATTTCTAAACTTATCTGGAACCCTAATTCCCAGAATTTTAAAAGTAACGTAAACCCAGAAGTGAGACTGTCAGGCTTATACGAGCTAAATTACTGAAAACCTTTGTTTAAAAAGTACAAAACCTGTCGAAAATGTTAAATTTATAAATGCAATATAATTCTAACATTCCATTAGAGGATTACATAAATTAATGGAATCGCAAATCTTTTGGATTTATCACCATTTGAAATCTTTAGTGAGACTGTGAGGTTCACTTCTGGGAATTAGGGTTAATAGCTATAAATTTAAGGTCTATAAAGTAGGCCTCAAACTTGCTTTGATGTTAATTTATAAGCTATAAACATTATTTCTAACTAAGATTCAAGCCTGCCATAGTATTACTTTTTGCGCTATAAACTTTGTCTCTTTAAGGTGAACTGAAAACTTGAAAATACTTTAATCTAGAAAAGTTTTTTTCAGAACTTGCACAGATTATATTGAGACTATCTTTTCTACGGCATCTGTGGGTTTTATAGGAGTAAAACGCTTTGCTTCTTAGATCTCTTATTTGTAAGGACTCAAGGCACATATTGTAGGCTCCAGATTGGACACATAATAAATATCTAAAATCCAACTTCCAAAGTTTGAGCAACTACAAGTATATCACTACTCCACAAAACATGGGTTCATCGCGTGCTCCTAAAAACAAAAGTATTTTTTGACTAATCTTCGGCTGCTGAACACGAAACTGAAAATCAAAACATTTTCTTAAGAAGCGTTTTCGAAAAATCTTCGGAAAACACGTTTTTCCCTCTTATTTCAGTTATGAGCACATATCTCGTAAACCAACCATCCGACTAACACAGTGGCTAACTAACCTTTCCAACGATATATAGATTGTCCAAATCAGATGAGATTTGGGGAAGTTACTGACGATGAAAGTTATAAAAAGTGAATTTTTCGACCAATTTAAAAAATCACAAATTTTCGAATACTTTTTTATAGATAAAATAAATGATCTCCTCTAGTTTCAAAATCTAAGATGAAAGATATATTATTTGAGCAGATATTAAGCCTGACATCAATAGAATTGAAACAAAAATTACAAAGTTATGATGCACGGAGTGAAAACACCAACTTTTCATGTATTACACCGTGCAAACAAATTTTTTTATTTTTCCGAGACCCATCCAAATGTTGATATAGACGTGAAACTAGAGGCAATTTATAGTATCTTGGCATAGTCAGTTTTTCATTTTCTGACTCAAAAACCTTCTTAAAGTGCTTTACAATTTTAAGGATATACACATTTTAAATATTTTTTAAGTATTTGCGATTGTGCAATGATAAAGATATGGATATAAAATGAAAGAAGAAAATTGTCTCCTTGTAACTAAATTTTCTATTTTGAACTTTCAGAACTTTGAAATAGAAAACAATTTAGATGTATGAATCTACAGACTGAGATCCAAAACATTTATGTTTTGCATACCTGACATATTTTGATCTGATTTGGACAATCGATATATCGTTGGAAAGGTTAGTTTATTACCTTCTGAACGACGGGCCACTTGTGTTAGTCGGACGGTTGGTTTACGAGATATGTGCTCATAACTGAAATAAGAGGGAAAAACGTGTTTTTCGAAGATTTTTCGAAAACGCTTCTTAAGAAAATGTTTTGATTTTCAGTTTCGTGTTCAGCAGCCGAAGATTAGTCTAAAAAATGCTTTTATTCTTAGGATCATTTTTCGTGTCGAGTAGTGTATTCGTACAACAACAACAACAACAACCACCACATTGCACATATGTCTTAAATCGAAATTGTTTCGCAGTGTTGCGCTCAAATTATAGCCGTCAACACTCTTCGCCATAATCCCACATGCAACTGTCACATACTCAAAGCTCTCCACTAATCTCGCTCTAAAGTGGATGCAAACATTTCCATATTGAGAAAAAAACCAACTAATTAATTGTAAACAGCACTTTGGCTAATTAATTTTGCCACTCAATGAATCGCTAATTGCCACTTTTAGCTACAATAGCTGAAATTATCTGCAGCTATGGCACGGAAAGCGGCCACCTCGGCCGCCAGCCATGCTGCCACATTCTGTTAATTTGAAAAGCGAAACCAATGAAAGATGCGGCCATTAAAAATGCAACAATAGCTGCCGTCACGGCAAGACAGAGGCAACGCAATGCCTATAGAAATGCTGTCCGCTCTTCAAAAAAGGCGAATAAACAAAAAATGAATACAAATATAATTTTTCAACTGCTTGCGGCACAGTGCTTCATTACACAGTGCCTCAATTTGTTTATATATTATACTTGTATAATAATTTTTTTGTATACATTTTTCGATGGGCACTGAAACAATGCAAAGAGCGACCGCCCATCGACTGCGGCAGCGCATTCGCCCACTGCACACGTGAGTGCCAGCGCCGGCGTTGCCACTCCGCGCGTAGCTGCAGCGCACTGGGGCACGTGTGCGCCCAAGTAATTATGTGGCGAAATTGCAGCCACGAACCGTGTAACCAACCGCAAAGTTTTCCACTTAGCCGCAACAGCGAAAATAAAAAACAAAAGCACCAACCGCCGTCAGTCGGCCGCGCGACCGCCCGCCAACGAACGTCGGCGCATTGCAGTTTTTAGTGCCCTTCTAATGCTTGACCTTGACTTATAAATGCTCGCCTGTGCATTGAGCGCGTCAACTACAGCATCCACAGCAACAACAACTGCAACACTAACAATAACAACAATAGCAATGAGTGCAGCTGCGGCAACAACAAATCAAATACATATTTTATGCAAATTCTTGTCATAATAAAACCAGCAACAACAACAAAAAAGCACTCGCATTCTCGTCATAACAGCAACTATAATAAGAAAAGCAGCAGCAACAGCAACAACAATGCATGCGGCTTCGGCATCGACAGCGGCAGCAGCAGATGTGGGTCGTCCAAGTCATCATCAGAAAAGTGGCAGCAACGCAAGCGAGCAAAACAGCGTAAAATCGTTGAAAAAAAACTGCCAACAGCGAACGGCGAACAAAAACCTAAGCGCAGAAAAAATGGAAAAATACAACAAAAATGAAAATATGGAAAAAATTCAAATCAGCGCAATTAAATGTTAATGTTAAAAAATGCAATTACAACAACAATGCCAATAGCCTCTATAAGTAATGAAAACAACAACAACAACAACCGCATAGTTACAGCAGCAACGTTGCGATGACAGATGAAGCGCAAACAAAAAATTGTAGTTATAAAAGCAATTGAGAAAAAAAGGTTTATAAACAAGTTTATATATAGCAATAAAAGATTCAACAATTAGCTGTTGTTGTTGTTGCCGGCTATGTGTTGCTGCTTCTACTGTTGTTCGTTTATTTTTTGCGCAATTTCTACGTAGTTATTTGCGGCGAAATTCCAAATAAAAGTTATGGATGTTCGTCAACACAAATCCCAACAACTAACATCGAAACAACAACAACAGCAAGAGCATCAGAAAAAATTACAACACAAAAACAACATGACAGCGACACTAATTCAAGGTCAAGTGCGCACATTTCTTTAAATATCGCAGTAGTAGCAGTTATTGTATTTGTTGTTGCTTTTTTAGCGTAATTCGAATGCATGAACTTAGGGACTTGTAAATTATAGTCGCTGCTTTTAATAAATAATAACTAACGCATTGCATACGTAACGACAGAAGGCCAATGGGTCGAAGGGGCGTTGAATTGTTTTCAGAATTTTCACTTCAACTGTTGGTTGTTTTGTTGAAATTATTAACTGATAATATATTTCCATAATTTACTGTGATACTATACTCTCCTCTGAGTATTCTTTTTGCAGACTATGGACTTTCTTTTTATTCAATTATTCTCCATTTTTATGCATTTAGGGTATACAAAAGATTTTATAGAAATAATTTTATTGAATATTTTTGTTTGATTGTCAGTAATCGTGTGTTGCCTAAATCATTCTTGTGTTTTACTTTATCGAATAATTATAATCCATTTCTTTCGATCGTGTTTGATTTCTTCTGACGTTATTATTGTCTCAAAACAATTCTCTGCATTGTAGTTGTCTGAGAGTTGAAATATTTTTCTTCTTTATCACTGTTTTTTATTCTATTTAAGTTCTTTTTCTTAGTAGTTTTTTAACTTCTTTCATATCTTCTATGGAGCATAATTTATCATGCTTCTTCTTTAAAGATCAGAAGTCGCTGCTCTATAAAGATAATTATTTTTCAAATTCTTTAGACAAAAACTCTTGCTTCTCTTCTCTCTTTTTTCTCTCTTCTTTTTTCTCCTTTTTATTCCCCTTCATCTTCTTCATATAATCTATTCAAAGTTCTTGTCCTTTCTTGCCAACACTGTTCTCTCTTTCTTCTTGACATTGTTTCTCACTCTACAAATGTGCAAATTTATCCTTCTTGTGGCACATTTGTATTATCTGTTCACTACTTATCTTAGGTTTTGCTGGTTCTTAACTTAATTGTGCCATAGTTTGCCTATTTTTTCACTTTATATGTGTATCTCTCATTTCCTCACATTGTCGTCTTTATATTTGTGACTTAAATTTTGTATCATATCAAACCTTCCACTCTTCTATTTTCTTAAATTTCTTCTCTGCACCATTATTGTTCTAATGAACACCTTGTCTGTCCTTCTCTCCTCATCTCGCATGTCCACTTTCACATCCCTTGACCTGCCACACACTCTTCGCTTATTTCATCCTGCCAAGATAATAGCTACTATGTATTACAAAAACAACAGCAATTACACCCACAACAAAGCACAAAGTAAACAATAACAAGTCGAGCAACAACATCATCAAAAAAAGTAAATATTGGCAGCAGCGGACAGCAGCAAAAGCCCGACAGCATTTACGCCTTTTCATCTACCGTCGTTCGTCTTCATTTCGCACAGTTTTTTTCTTCTTACATTCGCCTCTTGTTTTTACGTAGAAATATTAAAAAAGATTTGACATCATGCTGTGGCACAACAACACAAAAAAAGTCCAGCATTGAGAGCGTAGAAGACAACCAAAGCCAAGAAGAAGCAGCAACATTTTAAGAAAGCAGCAGCAGCAGCAAAAACTTAAGCTTGCAGCGACTAGGTGCAGAGGAAGGCGGGGTGACGCGTAATTTGGCAGCAAGTGTGGTTGACCAGTTGGCGAGTCAGTCAGGTGACGCTGCAGGAATCGCAAAGATTCCCCAAAGAATCAGCGCACAGCGGCGGCAGACGCTTCGGCACAACACACACATAAACGTGTGCGTGTGTGTGTGTGTGCATGTTTTGGTTTGTGTGCGTATTTGCCTTTGTGGCAGCGATTGTTTTTTGTTGCGTATGTGCGACGCATACTTAATTAATTTGTAAATCGTTCGTTTTGGTTCGTTTGCCGTCGTCGTCGTTGTTGCTGCTCTGCTTCTTTGGTTGTTTAACAGTGTTCTTGTTGTTGTCGTTATTTTGTCAACGTTTTTTGTCGCGTGTCTGTGTGGCTGTGTGTGCGCGCGTTGTGTCTGTGTGAAATGGCAATTAAGTTGAAATTAAATTAAATGCTTCCAAAAAAAGCGCCAACAACAACAGCCAACAGCTACAACGCCACAACAACCAACAAAACAATATAACAACAACAACAACAACAACAGCAATGTATAGCAAAAAGCGTACGAAGTAAAAAAATAACAACAACAGCAATCAGATAACGCCAGAACAGTAGAAATTTAGAGAGAGAAAACGAGAGGCAACGCAGCGTTTCGCTGTGCCCATCCCGCCCCGCTGCGCCCCTTGCCTTAATAGATGCCGGCATAGATTGCGGCGCGGCGCGCTGCAGTGGCGGTGCAAACAGTTGACGAGTTGTACGTTTGATTTTCGTCGCTGCCGCTGCTGCTGTAAATGTGTCTGTGTCTGACTGTCTCGCTGTGTGTGTGTGTGTGTACTTCCTTTTATTATATTTTGGTCGAAATTTTTTGGTTTTCACTTTGCTTTGTTAGCATTTGTGGTTTTTACAAATTGCTTACAACCAGCAGCGGCCCTTTGCCGCACTCCTGACCTCAGCTAAATACCGTAAACTGACGCGCTATTAGCAGCTCGCGTTGGCGCCGCTGCAAGTGCTGCCTGCACTGGCCGCTGTTGGGTTGGGCTGACGGGCGTTCGGCCGTTTCTTAAATTGCCATCCTTCCCATTCCGCCCCGCGACCGCGTTGCCTGGCAGTGTCGTTTGCGGTTTGTGCTGCCGTTGTTGCTATTTGAGCAGCGTGGCGTCGTTCCGGATTTCTTGATTATTTTCTCCTCGCGTCCTTCTCTTCGTTTTTCTATTGCGCTTGTTGCAATTTCTTAGCCGATCAAATTCGAACTTTTGTGACTTTTTAAACTTGTGGAGGTCAAAATCGTTGCATGTAGTTTTACTACAAAATTCATGTTCTATTGCAAGTGTACAATAAGTTTAAATATAAAATATATTAAATCACCATTCCTACTTGCATACGCCTTACACACAGTTTCGGTCAGAACCATCCACACACCCACTTCTCTCGTTCATTGTTTATCGTTTGTTGTTTTCCGCTTCTCCCCCTTCGCAATTACGACATTTGTTTAATGTTCGACTGTTCGCACAATGTTTGCCGCCCACTCGTCCGCTGCACTGCCTCCTCGCTCCACACGCGACTCGCTCGCTTTCCTACAGTATTTTCCAGTTCCACCTAACCTCACTTGTTAATGCTGCCACGCCGTGCGCTCCGCCCGCGCATTTGCTTCTGGACGCTTTCATTTGCTTCACTTTCTTTAGTTTACTTTATTATACTACATTTTATTTTACGTTCGTTTCTTTTTATTTCCTTCTTTACTTCGCTTGCTTTTAGTTTATTTAATTCGATTGTTTTTTTTTTGCCGTTGCCAGGCGCTGCTTTTATTTTATTTTATTTGATTTTACGTTGTGGGTTTAATTCATTAGACCGCAATCCTATTAAATCTGCCAAGCTCATGCCCACCGCTCCCCCTCTCTTCTTCTACCCCCATGCAGCCTTCAGCACACTTTGTGCTTTTGCAAATTTCCTCCATCCGCCGGCCCGCTGTCCGCGCCTCTTCGTTCGCTTTATATTGCCAGCAATCCGGTAATCGCTCCACTTAGTCGCTCCTCGTCCTTTCTGGCGTTGGCTTTTTTCGCTTTGTTCAACTTGAATTTCTCTTTGCCTGCCTTCGTTTTCATTCCCATTTCATTGCGTATCCTCTTTCGGCGTCCTGCGCCTCGAACATGTAGTTCCGTTTCCGTTTCTGTTTGCCTTGTTGCGTTCGTGTGTTTGGCCGTCAGTCAGCTCAGTTACATTCGCACTTCAGGCGCTCAAACGCCAGCACACGCAATGACAAACCCACAGTCGGCACACACATTTAATGTGTACATTGTGTGGACACCAGACACCGCATGGCCGACATCCAGTGCCAGCCAGCTGCCGCACACTCGCCGCGCAGCTCGCAGCAGTCGCCAACTGCAACACAATTAGCAACATCAACAACGGCCGGCCGGCCGGCAGCCGGTCAGTCAGCCAGCAGGCCTACGCGTCCAAAGTCGTTCTCAATTATTTGCCATGCGATATGGCCGCATCGGCAGCTCGTGTGCGAACCATTTCGCTTGGGGCACCCAGCGTTAGGGTGTGTTTGCTCTGCGGATTGTGCAAATTTTATGCTAATTCCGAACTTCGATCTAGGCCTATTTACACTGCGAAGAGGAGCTTACGAGTACGCAGCTTGCGCTTTACAAAGGATCAGGATTAGTTTGAATGCAAAGCCATTTTTTCACATATTGGCATTAGGGGTTTAATTTTTTGGGTGATTGCTTTGGCTTAGAATTTTGTTGGCTTCTCTGTGAAATACAGAAATTATTGTAGTTTGAGATAATTGCAATCATAATCTCGAATATGGGAGAGAAACTTATGCCAGAGAATCTTATGAGACACTAAGGAAGATTTGAACTATCAAATGGTGATTTGTATAGAAAAGAGGTTTCCATTGTCAGAGTATAGTTAAGTATGTATTGACGCATGTGAACATAACAACTCGTTCTCGAATTACAGCCGATCCTAACAGCTATTTGCAGCTGCCATTCTTAGGAGAGAGATACTTAGGCAGGTAGAAGGGGGAGCTCCCAGAGATACACATAGACTAGATTTACTTGAGGAAGGCAGTAATTTTAATGGATGCTTCCTTATAGACAAAGGCGAAGGTATTATTTGATAAAGCTTGCAGGATATACAAGTATGTGTAGATTGTATTAAAGAGAAACAAATTTGTTAATGGTGTCAAAAATAGTAGATTAAAGGTTAGAGATGGACAGCATGTGGCAAACAAAGAAGTTGACAGACAGATGGTCTGTATTTTTGATTGGATTAACAATAGAAGCAGGGGTTTTAGGATTCAAGCGTCTTCAAATATTTGTTTGTTACAAATACTTTAGGTTGCAAATATGTTTTCAAATGGTTTTTCTTTACAAAAGTTCTGGCATAAATGCAGTATAGCGAACCCTCGTGAAAAAATAAATGAGTATGCTTTTATATAGAGGGTTGGCTCCTGAATCTAACAAACTAAAGATTTTTCCTGGGAAACGCCCATAAAAGGCGTGGCTCGGGGTCAAAGTTCAATGTTTTTATCAAAAAATCTCAATTAATCTAGAACCGATTTACACGATATGGATATCAAACGAAAGGTCTTTTTCATACCTTTCTTCTGATGTGCAACATTAAATACGAAAGATGTACTAATAAACAGTTTTAAGCGAAACAATTTTTTTTTATAAAAATTTCTTTAAAACGGAAATTTTTTTCTCGAAAAAAACCATTACTAAGGTACAATAACTTTGTTACCATATTGTAACCTGTGGAATTCTCTTTACAATGAAATATAAAACATTTGATATTTTTGTGATTTCGCATTTATATTTAAATTTAAATTGAGTTAAAAGCATCTATCTGCAATATTGAAATGGCGTTTATGAAAGTTATTGCTTAGGCGCGATCTTTTACAATCAAATGATTTGAATACAAAAATACTGTAAGCACTTTACTGATCCCGATGCCGTAGTTACTCCCATGAGGGTTATTTTTTTTATGCCTGGCCGAAGGCCGGCCACACAGAAGGTATTTGAATACAGAAAAACTGCAGTTTACTACCACCGTCCATATAATGGAAAAATTTAACCACACAACAATTGAAGGCTTGTGGTGTCACGCAAAATATTCAATGTCACAATACCATAAAAGCAAAAAAGGTTTTAATGGCTATTTGGCGAAATTTAAGCATTTAAAATAATGCAAAGCTAGAAATCTAGATCTTTTCAAATCTTTTTTAATTTGGCAGGTACTTTGTACAACCCCCTTCAGGCCTCATTGCCCGAAAGTGATGGCGAAGGTGAATATTAAATGGCTTTGGACCCAGAGTCAAGTTAGAAACAATTTAAAAAATATATTCAGAAAAAACAAAAGTATACATTTTTATATTTCGTTGTACAGAAAATTTCACAAGCTACAATATGGTAACTAACTTATTATACCTTAATAATGGATTTTTTCGAAAAAAATCCGTTTTTGAAAAATTTGTTTCGCTTAAAACGTTTTATTAGTGCATACTACGTATGAAATGTTGTACATTAGTAGAAAAGTATGAAAAAGACCTTTCATTTGATACCCATATCGTATAAATCAGTTGGAGATTAGTTATATGAGTTTTTTTGATAAAAACTTTGAACTTTGACCACGAGCGACGCCTTTTGTGGGCGTTTCCCAGGCAACATTTTTAGTTTGTTAGATTCAAAAAAATAAGCTCTATATGGTCAAATTTTCCGGTTTTCAGCAGGGTTCGCTATACTGCATTTGTTCCAAAGTTCTTTACGAAACCTTTGGGCGAATCCTGTGGGCGTCACTGAATTGAAGTAAACATTAAAGTAGAGGCAGAGCCGACAACTATGGAGATATCGATCAAAGTTGATTTAGAACTACGATGTCCTTCAGAGATGTACATATGTCCTTCAGAGTTGCATTAGTTTTGGTAACTTTAAATGGAGCTAGAGACGTAGAAACCAATGATGATGATGACATTTATGGAAAAAACTCTGGATGCATAAAAGAATAGATGAACATAGCCAACGAAACAAATAGCAGTATGAATGAATATCATTGGAGAAAAGCTACAACATGCAGGTCTACAATTAGGAAAAGTTTTCAAAATTGTTTACCATTCAATGGATTTTCTGTGCGCTATAGCTGCAGTTTCAGTAAAGACGCTCATTGAGCGCAATGTGAACACAGCATTAAACATTACTGCTAATGCTACTAATGCTATGGTTGCTATGGTGTTGACAATTTTGTTATTATTATTGTTGTTGTTGTTATTGTTGTCATTATCTTCATCACATCTTTTGCTGTGGCTGCTGTTGCTTTTATTCCTATTTTCTAAATTTCTTCACATTTAAGCCACAACCACAGCTACAGCCATGGCTGGATGGCCAATGCTGAAATGTCGAGGCCAAAAGAACGGACACAAAAAAGGGGAAAAGAAGTGACAACGCAGGCACCGAAGGACGACACATTCGTACGTTTATGCTCACAGATTAACATCTTCTCCATCAGTAATTAAACATGTTAACTTCACATTGCTGGGCAGGCAGCCCGCAACGCCAGCACTGTCGCCCTTCCACTCGGTGTCAGTCGACGGTGTGCTTTGGGCTTCGGTCGCTATTAGTGGGGGGCATGGCGGCAGAGGAAGTGGCATGAGATGGAGAAAAGAATGTGGAAGGACATAAGTGCCTGTGCACTCAGTCGAGTGTGTCGGTGTTTGCTTGTTGTTATTTGTTGCTGTTGTTATTGTTGCTGTTGGTTGTGTGTCTGTTTATGCGGCCGGGTTGGCTTGGCTGGCATTGCTGGGCAAATGAAAGAAGCGTGAGTTGAAAGAGTTTCTGCAGTGCCGAGTCTACTGACCCGTGGTGGAGTGGGCGCGCGGGTCGCGGGTGCGGTGAAGTGTTGCGGCATGCCATGGCCGGGTGGCAGGGCCTGGAAATTATTTAATCTCGTCCTTTTCGGTTGCATCAAGATAAGAAAGTGAATAGTGAATAAAAAAAGGAGACACATAAACACACACACACACACAAGCAGCTAGCCAGCAAAGATTCCAACTCGCAGATACGAAAAGTAAAATAAAGCAAGTAAATTTAAGTAGCACAAACCGCTGCGTCTCCCACGTCTCGCCCTCTGTTGGCCTGGGCCCCTGGTCGCCGCGACCGCCACTTGCAGCATTATAAAAATGTGCGCCGTCGCTGCTCGTGCGCGTCTCCTTCCGTTGCGGCGGCGCTTCCGCTTCGAAATAGTAAATTCTAAAAGCGTAATGTATCTCGTAGATATTTAATCTAATAAAAGGTTTGCTGCTGGCTTGTTTGGGTTGGCGCGTACGAGGCGCGCGCCGTCTTCGTCCCCATGCGCTCGAGTAATTGTAACTGTCGCTGCGCGTGTGTATGTGTGGCTGTGTCGAGCTGTTTATATGTGTGCGCGCGCATCTGTGTCAACCGTCGGTGTCCTTGCGCACTGCTCGAGCAAAAATGTCATACCGGCAGGTGAATCGAAGCAAGTTGCCAGGCGAAAAACAGGAGCTGTGGCAGCAGTGGTGTGGGAGCATGACACGTGGCGGAACGGGGCACGGGCAGAGTGTAGTGCAGTGCACTAGCGCAATTTATTTATTGGCATCCCTTTTGCTGCGTAGCCAGCAACATCGGCAACAGCTCTTATCCTTTCAAGGGGTTAAAGGGTAATTACACGCAAATGGTTGGGGCCGCCCGCGCGCCTGCCCGGTCGCCTGACTGGCTGAGCGTGTTACGTGTTTAATTGCAAAATATTTCAGAATACGCTTCGGTCGTCGGTGCGTTTCTCGGGTTTTAATTTTCTCCCCGCCCATTAAAACTGACGTTCGTTGTTGTTGTTGCTTGGTTGGTTGGCCGGTTAACCTTTGTTTAGTAGTGGCACGTAATTAATGCTGAAATTCTTCTAATTTTATTGGTCACTTGACTGGATTGTTCAAGTGAGCTGTGCGGAGAGCAACGTTTTTCGCAAGTGAAAATATTTTTTAAAAATATTTGAAAAAAATTTCAAAGGCTGGCCCGAGTTCATTTGCATAGAGGTCAAACATTTGCAGTAGTGTGGCACTTATGTTAGAGTGACCAGTTCGTATGAGGGTGAAAGAATGTTGTTTTGCAGTGTGGTTTTTGTTGCAATTTGTTTATTTTAATATACTTTTTTTTAGTTATTTTGTTTTAATTAAGTTTTGCCAGGTATTTAGTGTCTTTTTTCTATATTTTTGTTATCAAATTTTGTATTTTTCATTATTCTTTAGTTTCAGTTATGTTTCTTACCTTTATTTTAAGTTTTGTATTTTGTTTTATTATATTTAATTATTTTGTGAAAATATTTTATTACTATTTATTTTACACATTAATAAATAAATAATAATAATTTTGGATTTATTTAATAATAATTTATTATTTTTTTCTTTATTTTGTTTTATTATATTAGATATTATTTATTTTATCTTAGATTTTTTTAAATTTTGTATTTTGCTTTATTACATATATTTTATTGTAATTTATTTTATTTACCTACTTTGTGAAAATATTTCATTATTATTTCTTTTACATATTAATAAATATACAAATAACAATAATTAAGTATTTATTTTATTATAATTTATTATTTATTTTCTCGACTTTGTTTTATTATATTTTATCAGAATTTAGTTTATTTCATTTGTAAAACTAATTTATTATTATTTATTTTACATATTAGTAAATAGATAAATAATAATAATTAAGTATTTATTTTTGTCTTATTTATTTATTCTTATTAGTTTTCTTTATTTGGTTTTATTATATTTTATTGGAATTTATTTTGCGAAAATATTTTGATATTATTTATTTCTTATATTAAATGTAACATTTTTGTATAATTTATAATTTAATTTTAATTAGTAATTCGTATGGTTTGCGTTTTTTATTTATATTGATACATTTAAAAAATATTTTACATTTATTTATTACATTTTGTTTTAAATTAAAACTATTTATTTTCAATTTTGCACAATTTACTTGCTACCTTTTTATTTATTTTTTATTTGGTTTTGTTTTAATTTTTTTATTGTTTGCTATTATGTTTAAATATTTTAGGTTAGTTATTTTTATATATTTTTGCATATTTTTTTAGTTTGTTTATGTGGTTTTATTTTAATTTTAAAATTTTTTTGTTATTCCATTCAAATATTTTAGTTTAAATAATTTTTACATATTTTTGCAAGTTTTCTTAGTTTACTAATTTATGTAATATTTATGCAACCTTTTTATAATTTCGTAATTTTTAAATTATTATTCTTAATTTTTTTAATTAGAATTTTCTGCTTTTTTTATACATTTCCTTTTAATATTTTGGATTATTTAAATTTTCGCTTTAAAGTTTTTTTAGTTTACTAATTTTATGTAATATTTGCAGCTTTTTAATAATTCTGTAATTTTTCTTATTCTTATTTAATTTCATTTATTTTTAATTATAATTTTTCGTATTTGTTATACAGTCCCATTGAATTTTTGGTAAATTTGTTTCATTTACACTCAAATAGATTGCAAATTGAGGAATTTAATTGCATCTAACGTTGGCTTTTTTCAATTTCATTCAATGTTTTGATGCTTTGATCAACCAGCGGCCACCTCGGCTTATGCAGATTTCATTTCATATTCAGCCGCAAAAAAGCAAAACTGCACAGTGAGAAATTAAATACACATACAATATAAATATACACGTCCCAACACACACACTCGCCCAAACACACCGACACATATGCAAGTGCACAAATATGTTTAAGGGCGCCCGTACTTGCCGTTATTTGCTGAGCTGTGCGTGGGCTCTACGGCCGTTTGATAAGGCGAGGGTGGCGCATAAAAGGGTTCAGCGGCGCCGATGCTGATGCGGCCCGTTTGTGCTGGCTGCAACAGTCTCATGGTGGCGCATTTTTATTCTCGTTTATATCTAGGTATATATAATTTTTTTTACTTTTGATTTTGTATCTTGTGCTTTATTTGGTGTTTTCGTGTTTGTTTTTGTTCCAATTTTCATTTTTTAGTGTACATAAAAAAAGCAGCATTTGTGCAACATACAACAAACATGTCGAAAATTTTATTTGCCAGCTTGCAACTGTTAACCCCGCACCGCCCGCTGCTGCTGCTGTTGCTGCTGCCGTCAAGTGAAATTGTGCAGGTGGAAATTGCAAATTTCTGTGTGCTTAAATTTTCGCCCATTTTCCGTTTGTCGTTTTTGGGTGGGTGCTTGCGAATGTACCAGCATTTGTGTGTGTGTGTGTGTCACTTTTGGTGTTCTTATTTGGCAATTTTCAAAAATTGCAAACACTGCAAAAAACCAACTGATGTTTATCGCATTTCGAGTTGGGTAAATAGCAAAAAGCCAGAAAGAACAAAGAGCAGCGCTATCGGTAAAGAGATTTCAAACAGTTAGCAAGTCAGTAAAGCATGTCAACCTTTCTGTTGTTTTGCCAAAATACACTGGGAAAAAGTTATGAAAATGGTTATAATGAGAAATAATGCTAAATTTTTAGTGTTGCAGAGATTGTGAAATGTAAGATGTCAAAAAGTAAAAGTGAATGAAAAAGTGTCATTTAGGTGTTTAAGGGGATTTGTTGTAATGGTCTGAAGCCCATTGGGAGTAATGAGTTAACCTGAGAAAGGGCTATGGTACCAGGTGGTGAAGCAACTGCAGTGGATTTCGTTCGAAATTTACAGACGGTCAGAGGTAACTAGAACTATTGAGGAAGTAGAACTTCTGAGTTCAGACATTTGAAAATTTTATTGCCTTCGTGTTCGTTTCTGTTCAACGATCATTTCAATGAAACTCCCAAAGCATCAAAGCTTCTCGGTTTATTTTTCAATATTGTTCAGATTCTGTTTAAGTCAAACGAGCAAAATTAAAATGAATAACATTCGGGCGCCTCGTGTTTTCTTTGCGTGTATGCGATAAGTTGACTTGTACATTGTACACACATAGAAATATATAAACAATATGTATGCCCTCATGTAATGATGTGATATGCCTGCATCTGACTGTGTGTGTGTGTGTGTGTTTATACTCGTATATTTACAGTTGCTATTTATGCACTCGTTGTTCGATGCTACCGTAGTTGCAACTACCGCTGACTTTGTTGTTGTTGTTGTTGTTATAGTTCTAGTAGTTCTTATTGCAGTGCAGTGTAGAACAGAAATTTTGTATTGCAGTGCAATTGCAGGCTTTTCGCTTTTTGCTTTTCGCCACCGTCGCTGTCGCCTTTCCACCGCAGCTCAGCACAACACATCATACGCCCCGTCGCCCGCTTGGCCAACAAACGTGGCAGTGGTATAAATATTGCAAAAATGTAAAAGAAATCAAGTGGCGCGCGCAAGCACTAAACCAAACCAATTCAATTCCAAATCGAAAGCGGCCAACAAAATCAAACTGCGGCAAGCAAAGCGCAAAAGCGCTCAAGTCGAAGCGTAGCGAAGCGAGTAGGCAATCTGGTCTGCATGCTGCATTCGGTGCGGTGTTCCCACACATTTAGCATGCAACTACAGCCGCGGCAAAATGGTTGGTAAACTCGGCGTCGGGCCAATGCAGCTGTTGTTGCCCTCGAACGCTCCGCCCCACCTCCCACCGTTCGTGCGCTCTGTCGCCGATATTTATTTCCTCTTAACACGGCGCTTAGCCGTTAACTAAGTAAGCCATGGTTAAGCGTTGCGACGTCGCGCCAGTACAAAAGTCGCACGTTGCGGCGTCTGTTGTCGCCGCTGCTGCCGGCGCAGCGGTGAAATGCTCAGCGCAAATCCGATTAAGCGCTGAAAACGACTACAAGTGGTGGTAGCAGTTGTTCGCGTTCTTGCACTTGCACGCGCTGCTCTCGTTGTTGTTGCACTTACTACAACCATTATTGGCGGCATTGTTGTAGTTGTTGGGTAGAAAAGTTACAAATTGCAACAAGAGCATTTTTATAGTTGAGCAGCGGATTTGCGATACCATCGAACGAGCTGAGCGCCGTCGACGCGGAAGTGGGCAACAGGAAGGGACAGCGCCGGTGGCAATAACAGCTGCACGCTATCAGCGTCCGCGTGGGTGCGTGCGCGGATTGGGGCCGTGTTGGTTGCAGGCGACGACAGCGACAGCGATAGCGACAACGACGACTTTGAACTATATACGCCGACGCCATATTTGAATTTGAATGCGAAGGCGGTTTCGCTGACAGCGAGGTCGCGCTCGCGCAGGAAGCGGAGCGCACTAACTTGACAGCTAAAGGATGAAAATTGCGTGGCCATGGCAGCGGAACGTGGCACGTTGCCGTTGAGTGGAAGCGGCGCCAGTGGGCGGTGGGCTGCCGTTTAGCGGCGACAGACGGCAGCACAAATGCGAATTTTATTATAAAAACGCAAAAGAAATCAAAGCGGCAATAGTGGCGCAGGACGCAGGGCGGCCGCCCGTCGCTGCCACATTGCGCGCAGATCAAAAGGAAAATGCGCGACGACGAGTGGCGAAAAAGTTTTCCGACTCCGCGCCGCATAACTGGCTGGGCGCTCAGCACTTGTGCCGCCCCGCTGCCAGTGGGCTGGGCCGTTGATGTTTAAGCCATAAAATGATTATACGTTTTTGGCCAAGTTTGACGCGGATTTGTGGCATTGCGCGGGTGTGTGTGTGTGAGGCGCGCGCGCGACACGGCTAACTTTTTGAAATTTACTGCTAATGGTGTGGAAAGTTTTTTTGCTTTCAGTTTTATTTTTTTCGCTCTGCCATTTTGCTTTTTATTCTATTTGGGCATCAGTTATTTTGCACTTAAAGTCGTCGCAGTCATTGAGCGGCCATGTTATGGTCGACTTTGGATGGTCGTTGCCAGTGGTGCTGTTGTTGTTGGTGTAGTTACGGCAATAGCGCAGCATAGCAACAAACAAACAGTGACTTAAGTCAAAATTAAGAAAAATTAAGAGGAAAGTTTGTTGTCGGCGCAGAAAGGCGATGGCCATTGGCTGCTGGCTACTGTTGTTGTTATTGTTGTTGCCTTTGTTAGCCTCATTAAAATGTCAGTGAGGCTGTCGGCGCACGCTATTATTTTGTTGATGGCAATTTCGACGGCAGAAGGCAGCAGGCGGCCCAAAAGTTGCGCAAAGGGTAGAAGGGCACCGAAGAGGTCAGGAAATTGAGGCAGCGGGGTGTGGGTATTGTGTGGGCGTGAGGGCAGAAGGGAAGTGATTTTGCAATAAAAACAGCGCAGGACCGGAAAGGAATGGAGCAAAGTAGCAAAAGTGACCGGACAGCAAAGCGGCCAGCAGTGCTTTTTATGTGCCGAACGAACAAAAAATAAAAATGAAAAGAGTTTGAAAAATGCGCCATTTGAATGCTCATCAGCGCTCAAAGAAAACATGAAATCCGCTTGCAACAAACAAACAAACAAAAAATAAGCACAAACGAAAAAATCGAACTAGCAAAAACACAAAGCAAAAATCGAAAACAAATGAAACAAAACCGATAACAACAACAACAACAACCCAACTGAATCGTATGGCCAAAGTTTGCGCCCTTTTTGCAATTTCCTGCCACTTCCTGCCACGCCAATTCGTTTCGTGTTGCATATTGTGATTGGGAAAATGTGCTTTCTTTGCGCATTCTTCTTCTTCTTCTTCTTCATTTTCTATGACATTTCGGCCTTTGCGAATGCAACGTTTACAGAATTTAAATAATGTAGCTGCCACTCGAATTGGCCGCTGTTTAGCATTTTTTTGATCACTTAATTTGTTGGTGCTTTTTAGTACTCAAGCAGACTTTGTACAAACAACAATAACAATGTTGTTTGTACTAAAGGCAAAACTTGTAAAGTGTAATAAATTTGGCGGCGATTTGGTGCAATTCGCATTTGATTTGCCATTAAATGAGTTGAATTTAAATCGATTTAAAATTAAAATATTGTTTTTTACAGGATTTACAGGAAAATTGAAAGATTGTTCTTTAGTACAAAGGGAGTTTTTAAAAAGGAAATAATAATTTTTGAATTTTTAGTTTTTGTAAGTCATGTTTATTTGCATTGGTGATTTGAGGGAAGCGAAATCTGTTTGAAAGAACTAAACTGAAAGATTTGGCTTGCACTGGGATCCAGAAGGATATATGTGGGTTATCAACTGTTAGGTGCCTAATAGTTAGTTATATAGATCCTTCTACCAGGACAGACAACTAGTGCAGCTATCGATTGTGACCTCTGAACTGCCTTTTGAATCTTATATAATTTTTAAGAAATATTCGTGACAAATTATTCTAAATAAATATGAAATTTTTTTTATATATTTTTCCAGATTAATTCCTCAAAAGTGAAACTCAAAAAGTGTTATTTTTGTTATTCAAAATATCTCGAAAACTGGACAACATAGGTCGACACAAAATTTTCCCGTACAATTTCTTAGGTGAGTTTTAATGAAATTCTAACAAAATTCCTCTAATTTAACATTAAGATATATGAACTCGAATGAACTTTAAATACACAGTACAACAATTTCGAACTTTTTCTGTGCAACAGAGTAACGACCATATATTTCTGAAAGAGGACATCATACTGATCATTTTTGCCGAACAAAGTAATAGTCCAGCACGTCTGAGTTTTTTGTAATTTGCACATAAAGGTTAAAGGGGTCCCTATAGACTTTTACACGGAAAGTATAAAAACTTGAAGAGCTAGAGCTTTGATGTTTGGGACAAAGTTGCTTGCATTAAAAGTGTGAATATTTTTTGGGTACACATGAACCCCCCTCCCCCTTTTCTTACCCCCCTTTTTCATATTTTTCGGAAAAATTTTTCATAAAAAGCTTGTATTGAGTAAAATATTGAAAAAAGTACCATATTGTCTTTTGGGAAAATATTCCTCATTAAAAAATAGGGGGGTCTTCAAACACCAAAACTTTCTCAAAACTCCCCCCAACAAAATAAAAAGCCTTAAACACGAAACCTTCATTTAATCTTTTTTTCATAAATTGCTAGCTCTGCTTGAGATGTTGAGAAAAATGTTGAATATTAAAAAAAAAATATATTTTCCATTGGAAAATAGTTCTTCTAACCTAGGGGAACCTTAAAAAGTCCGCTCTTAATAAAATAAACAATTTTTATGATTTCAAAAAAGACTTTATTAAGTTCGTGGATATTTCGCTTTACGGGAATGCTTAGATGGATCAATATTGCGATTCAAATTCCAAACGTACTCTGCGAGCATTGTACAGTTGGATTTACCTTTATACCTTTCTTCAAGAAGTTTAATTTCTTGATGAAATCTTTCACCGTGCTCATCAGAAACAGCCCCAAGATTTTCTTTAAAAAAATCAAGGTGTGAGTGAAGCATATGTAGCTTAAGAGACATTTTCACATTGATATGATGAAAAGCAATAAGCATGCTCTCAATGTTCTCTTTATAATTGGTTGCTCTTTGATTTCCTAAAAATTCATTAATCACTGATTTCATATAATCGCTTGCCATCTTTTGCATATCGCTTAAGTTTTCATAGAATTGCTCGTCAATTAACATTTTTCTTATATCTGGGCCCACAAGCAACCCTGTAAATGAAATATACATCTGTCACAAAATAAACAAACATAATAACTTAATTCCATCGGACATTACCTTCTTTAATTTTTGCTGCAGATAGTTTAGGAAAAATTTCCGCGAGTCGTTTAAATGCTGCTAGACACTCAAGTGTCTAGACTTTTGATACAATTGTTTACTATGCCCAGTTTTATATGAAGGGGCGGAAGAATAATTTTTTCTTTTGCAACACTTGGCTCTCGAATTACATTTGATTGCCTAATAACTGCTTGACGACGTTGCTTAAAGCATTTTATGTGATAGTGGCTTTGGAAAATATATTTTTTTTTAATATTCAACATTTTTCTCAGCATCTCAAGCAGAGCTAGCAATTTATGAAAAAAATATTAAATGAAGGTTTTGTGTTTAAGGCTTTTTATTTTGTTGGGGCGTGTTTTGAGAAAGTTTTGGTGTTTGAAGACCCCCCCTATTTTTTAATGAGGAATATTTTCCCAAAAGACAATATGGTATTTTTTTTCAATATTTTACTCAATACAAGCTTTTTTTAAAAATTTTTCCGAAAAACATGAAAAAGGGGGTTAAGGAAAGAGGGAGCGGGGTTCATGTGTACCCAAAATATATTCACACTTTTAGTGCAAACAACTTTGTCCCGGACATCAAAGCTCTAGCTCTTCAAGTTTTTATACTTTCCGTGTAAAAGTCTATAGGGACCCCTTTAACCTTTATGTGCAAATTACAAAAAACTCAGACGTGCTGGACTATTACTTTGTTCGGCAAAAATGATCAGTATGATGTCCTCTTTCAGAAATATATGGTCGTTACTCTGTTGCAGAAATGCTGTTGTACAGTGATATTAGATAAAAATTGCAATATCAAAAAACCAATATTAGAATAAAAATAATGCTACAGTTTAAAAAATATATATTTATATACTCATTATACAAAATTCTATATAAATATTTGCACATAACTTTGATATTTTGATACTAAAAAAATATATTTTATCTGAGTGACTTGGAAATGAGTTTGATCAAGTGGGTCTTTAACTAAACAAGTCATATTTTATTACAAATAACTTTTTTTAACTCTTGTTTGCTATTTAAAGTGTAATTAAATAAACAACTTGCAGCAAATAGCATAAAATAAAATAAAATAAAAAATCCCATTTGCAATTCTCGGGCTTCACTCAAAATCAATAGCGAAATTTTGCAGCACTTCTATTCGAATATTTTAATTTTTTTTGTTAATTTGTTTTTGAGCGCAAAACATTGAAGTTATTTTTAAAAATAAAAAGTATAACATTCGTTTACTGCGCTGTCCATGAATTCTCTGGGAAAGGGTAAAAAATTGCGTAGAGCGTTTGGAAAGTTCAAGGTTGCAGTGCGCTTGGCCCGATAGGCCAATGAAATTACATAATTCGCGCACTTTAGTTAATGTGCAACACCGCAGCAAATCGCAGCTGCTGCTCACGCGTGCCGAGCAAATCTCCAAAGGCAGCAAATTGAAATTCGAAATCGACTTGCAAAGCCGAATTCTAACGCTGTCGAAGCGAGTCGACTTGAGGCAACGCGTAAACGTTTTTGCATTCAGTTACAAGGTCAAGCGCATTCAACCGACCAGCAATAACAACAACAACAACAGCATTAGCCGCAGCAAGAAATGTGGTTACTGCAGCAACAGCTGAAACAGACTAAAGCGCAGCAACAAAACAAAAAAAATAACATATCAACCACAACAACAACAACAGCAACAATAGCAACAGTTGAAATAGCCAATACAACTCGTACAACACGTTAAATGGGACGCCTGCGCAAAAACGCGTCACAATGGCTGACGCAGTGAAACGATTTTTTGTTGTTGGCTTTTATAAGCGCACAGCGGGGCTTGTGTGGGGGGTAAGCATTTCTAGTTTCAGTAAAGCAATCAAAAAGAATAGTTAGAATCGAACAGAACAGAAGAGCAAAGAATATAATGGCATAGAATAGACGGACGCAGCGGAGGCGCGAGGGCAGTCCGGACGCAGAAGGAAAGCAACAAATCAAATCAAAAGCAATCAAAGCCAAACAAAAGCGCAAAAAATGTAAAATATACAAAAATTCATTTAAAGAGAGAAAAAGAGCCCAACGACATGAAGAATAGATACAAAGAAAAAATTGAAATAAACATTGAAATTGAACATTAAAAAAAAATAAAAAACCAACACTGACGAATAGACACAGAACAAGTCTCAGCTAAAGCACAACCTGTGCCGAACCGCAAGCAACAACAAGAACAACAACAAGAACCTCTATCGACTATAACAACAAACGCGCAAAAAGGTAAACAAGAAACAGCTGAGCCGAGCGCAGCAGTCGAGTTAAGATTGGACGCGCGAACGCAACACAAACAAAAAAGTAGTCAGCTTCTGTTGCTGCTGCTGTTGCTGACTGCCGCCGGCCACAATTAAATGAAATCACAAAAAGCATGACCGCAGAGGTAAATAGAAAACGGCCAAAGAGTTGGCGAGCGAGGAATAAGCAGAAAAGTGCCAAAGCCAATGCGGATACCGAGAAAAAGCCATCGAGAATGGCCAAATCGAAACAAGTCAAGACAATACTCGTACTTTGGAAAACCGTGAGGCACAAAACAATTTTCGCTCAGGGCTTTGATGCATAGTTCGGGGTCTGATGGATGGTTGGTTGATTGATTGCTTGGCTGAGAAGCAGTAAGTGTGAGCGCGTGTACGATGCGGTAATTGATTTTTTTTGTTGTTAAAGTTTGTTTTTTTTCTCAATATCGTTTAGTTGCCAGCAAAAAATAATAGACAAATAATGAGAAAATTGAATTATGGCTCATTTTGTATCAAAAGTTTGAGATGTCTCAGGGGAAAACCGTGAAAAGTGATATGGATGAGTGACTTGGGAAGAAGTGTGTTTTATAATAATTTTAAACTGCTCCTTAACTTAATATGCCATATTTTCTGATAGAACTCTTCAGCTATTCAAAGTGGATTTTTTAAAGATCATTGACATGCATGTAGCTCCTAAACCAAAAGGTTAGCGATCTGAAATATGGCTTATTTTCTAGCAAAACTCTTCTTCTACGAATAGATCGAAGAAACGGTGTTGGAAGAGTTACATCGGAGGACAGTCTGTAGCTCCAAAAAACAGTCGAGTGACTGAAAATATGGCTGTGTTTTTATCAGAACTCTCCAGCTTTTCAAAAGTGGGACAAAAGCCTAGAAAATCATTGTTAAAACCAAAGTCGTTTCCTTTGGTTCTTAAGCTAAAATATTTCATAAGACACGAAAGCAGTTGACGTCTAAGTGAGACAAAAATTACTTTGCATGTGTCTCTTTCACCATTCATAGCTTGAAGGTGTCATTGGTTTTTTTTCAACCCAATTTTATTTAAATTTTTCTATTATTCTTCAAAGCTCTCACTTGACACAATAACGCAACAAGTCACAAGATTTTTACTGCTGTAAACAATTAAAACAAACAATTCTCGACTAAAATGAAATAATGCAACAATAACAACAACAACTAAGAGTACATCACACTCATGTGAATGTGTTGCATGTGCTGCTAATTTCTCCACTAATTCTCTACACTAATTTCTGTTTTTTTTATTATTATTGCAACGTTTAATTTACACATGTTTCACACGCTCTCTGCTAACAACAGCAACAAAATTAACAACAACAATCACAGCTATAATAACTAAACTGACTGACAAACGTGCCAACGGCAGTAAATAAAACATAAAATTGAGACAACAGCAACAACATTTGTTAAAACTATTTACCGCAACAAAAACACTATAACAATAACAACAATAACAATCATTGAGTGTGCTGATGTCAAAAAAAAAGGAAAATTGAAAATTATAATAAGTACAACAATGCAATTACCAGCCAAATTGCTGCCACGCAGCAGTAAACGAGCACAAAACTATAAGGGGGAAAAAATATGAGTACAACAACAACAACAACAGCAGCAATGAAATGACAACAATTATAGCAACAATGAAAAGTATTCAAATCGCACTTGCCGCATATTGCCACCTCGCTGCCAAGCAATCACCGAAAATTTGCATTGTACTTGCTGTGCAATTTGTTGTGATTGTATTTATTGTTGTTGTAATTTTGCTTTAATATTCATGGTTATTGGTTTTGGCATTTGACTTTTACTCATTTCAATTATTTGTTGCTGTGGGGTATTGATTGGCGTTTGTTTCTAATAATTGTCAGCTGGTGTTAGTCGCTTTTCTGTTAATTGTGGGGATTCCTTTGGGGACTTTGTGGCTGCTTGAATGTTTTAATTCTCTGCTCAATACTTCATTGATTCGTTAGGTATGAGCAACTCGCCAAAAAATAATTGTCAGTGAGTAAAATTAACAATCAGTGGCTACGTCAGTCAAAAATTTATAGTAATTTAATTTAAAAATTGTATGTAATTTGATAATTTGATCAGTTTATTTTGAGTTTGTATTTTTCATGGTTTTTAAATTGTTTTTGCTTTAGATTTAATTGTTTTTTGTTGTTGTTTTTTGTGGTTTTTTTAATGTAATTCTTTCAGTCAAAACAATTTAATGATGGGATATTTTGTTCGTAATTTATTAATCAATTTTATTATTTATTTTTTACTGTAGTCAATCAGTGAGTTTGCGCAGCAGTGAGAACGTCAATCAAAATTGTGAATTTTTGCTATTTTTCTTTCTGCTGTCAATTCTGTAATCTTTTATTTTAGTTTCTAATTATTTTTTTTTTAATTTTTGTATATTTTTTATATTGTTTGGAATAAGTTATTATTATTTAAAAAATTTGTTTATGGTTAATTGTTATTTTTTTTATTTATTTATTTTGTAAGTTTTAGTATTTTGAATTCACTGTTCAACTATAAAATCTTTTATTTGCATTTTCTTGTTCGATCTCTTCTCGATTCAGTTAAATGTTGGCATAGCTTTTTGCTTCTTCTTCTTCTTCTTCCTCCTTCCTCTCTTCTTCTTCTGTTTCCTCATTCATTCTTCTGTTTTTGTCATTTTAACTGTCCAACTATTCAATATAATTTCATATATTTTGGCGTAAGTTATTATTATTAAAAAAAAAATGTATATGGTAAATTTCATTGTTTTTATTTATTTGTTTTGTAAATTTCAGTATTTTAAATTCCCTATTTAACTATAATACAAAAAAATTGTCTTTGCATTTTCTTGTTCAATCTCTTTTCGATTCAGTTAAATGTGGCATGGTTTTCTGCTTCCTCTTCTTTCTCCTCTTTCTCTTCTTCTTCTGTCTACCCATTCAAGTCGTCTTCTGATTCTTCTTCTTCTTTCCTTTCTTGTGGTTATTCTTGTTCTTCTTCTCTAATTTACATTGCTTTGGGGTTTTCCGTTCTTTCTGTTTTGATTGCCAAATGAAATCTCCTCCACTCATTTGTTCTTTGTCAATTAGCATTGTTGTTATTTGTTTTATAGCAACAGCAGTTGTTGTTGTTTTTGTTGTTTTCGCAGCTGTGAATTGCTGTAGAATTATTAAAAATTCATTTTTTGGTTTGTTTTTTTGAAATTTTTGTTGAAATAACTTAATGCCGCCAGCTGTCAGCCTGTCTATCGGTCTGTCTGTCTGTCTGATGCGTCTGTCTGATGCGATGCGCAGACTGTGTCCGTCCCTACGAACGTTCGTTCGCGCGTCTTTAGCGTTTTGTTAGTCAGTTTAAACTTGTTTCAAATACGCCTTTGCGGTGTGAACGTATGTGTGTGTGTGTGTGTGTGTGTGAGTAAGCACCCATCGAGCACTTTTATTGCATGCCGCAGTCTGTTTTTATTTTGAATTTTTTTCTATATATTGTTTTTGTTAGTTTTTTACAATTAGAGCTGCTCGCCGAGACTAGAACCGCTTGGCACAGTGGCACCTTAAGCGTCGTAAGTGCTGCGGTGCTTGGAACCGATCGTCGCTGTGCCCATTGTTTGATTTTCAGCGCTTTGACGGGCTCGTCACTTGTTTTTTTGTCACAGCTGTTTTCGTAGCTTAGAACTTGGCGAGCTGAGTGAACGCTTGAGCGGCTGTGTTGGCGGCGCCTCGACAGCTGCTTCTTCGCTGCGACAGCTGCTTCGCGCCGTTGCCACTTGCTGCTTATTATTAAATAGTAATGGTTTGTTGTGTGTGCTGTGCTGATATGGCTTTCAGTTGGTTGCTGTCATTTGCGTTAATATTTTTGTTGCTGTTGTTGGCCCAAAACCTGTGCTGCGCAGCAATTATGAGTTTTTATTGTTTATTTTCTTCTAATTTTTTTTTTGGTTTGTCGTTCGGTGTCGGTGATTCCCGCTTGAATTCAACACCAGCAGTTTAGATTATTGTTTTGATTATTCTATTGTTGTTGTTGTGCTCATTATATACTAGTATTTTTTATAACATTTTATGGCGTTGGTTGTCCGTGCGCACTTTTACACACACACACCCACATATGCGCTTTGAAGTTTTCGATTTCCGCAATTTATAAAAGCCAAAAAAAAATTTAGCCAAAATTTGCATATGAAATTGTTGTGTGTGCCTATTTTACATGCGGCCGCTAGTCCCCGCGGCCTGAAATCCAAAATCAGCCATGCCTTATTATGATTATTCAACAACAGCAACAAAAAGTTATAATACTTAATAAAAAAAAAAATTATAATACAAAACAAAAATTAGGCAAACAAAACAGACATGAACAGCAAATAGCTCGGAGCCAAACATTTTGAGACGCGCCATTGATTACACGTTGTGATGGCATTGTTGTTGTCGCTATTGTTCTTGTTGTTGCGGCTGTTGTTGAACGCTCTTGCTTGACTGTTTGTTTGGCTTTGTTGCGCCATTGAACTGTGGCATAAATTAATAAATGCTCATTACGCTCGACAGTCAGCTGTGCCACGCTCTCTGAATGGCTGCCAGCCAGTATCACATGATCGCACCCGATATTCGTTTAATAGCGCAAATATTCACGGACGACGACACAGAATTTTGGCGCTGCTGATTCTAAATACATTTCCAGCGGCTGTTTGGCTGCTTTTTACATGCGAACAGGGCAGTCTTTGTTGGTTTGGGGCTCTGGTAGTGCCAGTTGTTCTTGTTGTTGTTGTTGGTTTTTTGAAAAAATTGATATCTGGGCATCAAGTTCCGAACTGCTGACAGCACTGAAATAACAACAAAATGTTGTTTAACGACTCAGTTAATGAGATTTTAGAATTTCATTAAACTAGAAACATCACAACTCACGCGACAAGTGCGAATTATTTATGAGTTGTGCTTCCTGAAATGCGGAATTTTTATTAAATGTTTAAACTTCTCGTCAACCACACACAAAACATATTTTAATGCTTCTTTCGATTTTAGCTACTTTGCTTTGTTATTCAATGAAGCCCAAATATTCATTAGAGTTTTGTTAAATTTTTATATCAAAGAAAAACACAATTTTCATTCGATACATTTTTTTGTCTGAACATTCTGTGTGCTCATAATTGAATTCAATCAAAAACTCGAATTCAGTCGAGTACTTTGCAATATACATGAAACACTGCCGTATGCGTCAGAACGACGCACGGTGCGGCATGGTGGCTGCTTTGGGTCGGGCTGGGTCGGGTCGGGTCGGGTCGCGCATGCGGTGCCTCATATTGTCAGCCATTTATAATATTTTCATACGTTTCGCTCGTACGGCAGAGTGACACAGTGTAGCAGCGGCAAAAACAACAACCAAAATGTGCGCACATAAATATGCCACAATAAATAAATATTTTTCGCGCGCACGGCCAATGAAATTGAAATATGCGCGACAGGACGGAGCAGCACTAACGATGCACCAAAGAGCCGCCGCGAGTGAGTGAGTGAGGGGGCAGAGAAGGATCGAGGGTGAGCGAGAGAGAGAATGGCATTTTGTTGAGATTAAATACACTTGACGGCATAACAACTGCGACACGTCCACACGGCGACTTCAATTGCAGCAAAATGCCAACGCAATATTGCAATTGCAGTGGCAACATAACGCAGCAGCAAGAACAACAACAACAATGGCAGCGGCAGCGGCATCAGTCTGGCTGCCATGACAGCGGCAAATCGCATTAACATATCACATGAAGCGACAACAATAGCCGCAACAACAACAATAACAATAGGCGCGTTGATGTAAGCAACACCAACATCAACAGCAATGATGCGCGCAGCATTGGCAACGGCAACAACGACAATGCTAACACTTGATTGCAAACTATTAACACCATTAAAGATGAAATTTAAATAATTCCCGCATGAATTAAAACGTTTACGTGCCAAACCGAGTCGTGTTGAGTCGAGTGGAGTGGAGTCGAGTCGTCAGCAGGCAGGCAGGCAGGCAGCCAGTCAGTCAACGAAGCAGCCTTGGGCAACGGAAGCGTGCGGAGCTGGTGGGAGTGGCGGCGAGGGGCGTGCGTCGCTGGCAGTCATGACAATAACAAGCACAAGCAGTGACGTCCCGGCCCCGAGTGGAGGCTGACAGTTGAAGAAGAAAAGGCCGCAGGACGCAAGCGAGGAGCGCTGCAAGCCAAAAGATGGCCGCGGGCGGGGGCTGGGGGCTGAAGCATGAGTGAAGTTGATGTCGAGCTGTCAAGCGGAGGAGATGAACGGCAACAGTGGCAGCAGCAGAAGCAGCAGCAACATCAGTCGAGTGGCGTTGTTGTTGGCGGTGCTGCCATGGTGCATGATGTTGCACAGATATAAATTACCAGCACGCACACATACCTACACGCATTCACACTTATGCTCGAGTTGTGTGTGTGTGTGTGTAGGAGCGCAAGTCGGCGCGCGCGTTTGGCAACGACAGGCAGGCAGCACCTTGGGGGGTACAAGCGCTGCGATTGAGAACGACAAGGGCCGCGCTGAGGCGTGGGCGCTCGGCTTGGCATTAGCAGCCAATGCTCCAGGCGAAACTGTGTACCAGCGCGTTGAATGTTGAATTAGAGCAGTTTGGTGGGTGAGGGGGGAAAATGCGAGAGATTAGTCGAAAACGAGGAGAACCACGTGGTGCAAGTAGGTGCAAGGGGCAGCGGGCAGAAGAAGAATGCAAAGACAGTGGAATCTGGATTCATAGCAGCAGCAATGAAACTATGCAAATGCTGTCTTCTACGGACACACACCTATACATACATACAAACATTGGACCATGTATATGTAAGTGGTGCCGTATGAATGTAAATATGTATGTGCGAGCGTGTATGTTGACGGCTGTACGACTGTTGCTGCACGTGTACGCGTGTGTCACCCAAATAAATATGATAATGCACACATACACATAAACTCACTCATACATACAGAAAGCCATATTTATGCAGACACACAAACACAAACACAGACGCAGACGCACCAATTTAACTTCTTGACTCGACTCATTATCATAAATAAGTGAAAAACATGTTGTCGTTTGTTGCTGTTGTTGTTGTTGCTGTTGTCTTCATGATTGTTATGTTGTTTGTTGTTTGTTGCGATTTCTGTTTTTGTTGTTCTGATTTTTGTCGTTGTTATTGTTGTTGTTGTTGCTGCCATATCCTTGCCTCATTATTTTGCATATACAATGCAAATACTCACACAATGGCATGTGGCAGCACTAACAGCAACAGCAACAGCAATGCCCAACAGCATACAAGACACAGCAGCAGCACAACACATATCGGCTGCATGTCAAGGTGGTCCGTAATACATGAGCTAAGCCTTTTAGGCATTTGTTTATGTGACATTGCTGCTTCTCATTCTTGTACTGTTGCCACCTACTCTGACATAACAGTTTTGTGATGATTTCTGCGCTTCCAGCTGACTGCCATTTCTGCGCACATTTCCACCATTTAATCAGGAATCGATAAGAAATATTACGTCTAGGTATGTTTTCGTAGATAATTTTGACAGTTGGAATAGTCAACTGCAGCGTAGAGTTGGTGAATATTGATAGAGATTAGATAGGTATGTGAAAAATATTGTTTCAAGTGTGGAATTTCTTTTTAAATGTCTAAAAGCTTTCAATATGCACATTTGCCGCTATGCTTCTTAACCCTTTCGCTACAGGTTTTTACTGGGGAAAGTAAAAATTTTAAATTTTACGTCTTAGGCTTCTATGTGGTTATGTTAGCAACATTCTATAAGACATTTTTTAATGTTTATACTTGGACCCTGTATTTAAGAGTGTTTTTCTATGAGAGCAACCACATTGTTGTGGCTGTAATAATTACTTAACCCTTTCAGTCACAATGTCCAGTACATTGGACTACGGCCCATACAATTCATACAGAACGGGTTTATTTTCATGTCGGAAAGGGTTAAACATAAAACTTTTTACTCAGAACGGAAATTTGAATACTTATGTCTTCATTTACTTCAGCCAAAATTAAAAAAGTATCTAAGTTGAAAGAAAACGTCAAATTAAAAAGTTCTCTAATTATTCTGCTTCTTCTTCCTTTACTATGCCAAGATATACCATTAAAAAAACGTGTATACTTCTCTTCTTTAAACTTAAATATTCATTTTATTAATTTCGTATTTTTTCTAAAACTTCAAACTATTCTAAAGACCCACAAAAAAATGTATTCTAGCAACCATAGAGGATGCAGACGCCCACAAAGTAGCAGGTTGCCATATGGCAACAAAATAGCAAAAGGGTTAACATGGAATGCCAAACATTTGCGACATTAATTTTAATGTTCACTAAATTTTACTTTACCGCCGTTCGGTCCACCACCCTTCTTCGCCCATTCGTTTGAAATGTGTGTCGTCAAACGAATGAAATTTGTGGTCACACAACGGGCCCACCTGGAAGAGTGTCTCACTTTGCTTTACTCAACACCATCGCCCATATTCTATGCACTTTAGTGCCCATTCGTGACCACCTAGTGCTTCCCCCTCTCCCCCTATGCTGCCGGTAGCTATTCTTAAAATGATAAAATTATGAGTTTTGCTGCGCTGCTGCGTGTCGAGCGCTGAGCCAAAGTGCTCCAAGCAAATTAAGTGCAACTCTAAACAGACACACACACACACACACACACAAACACAGACAATTGTACATTGTGCAAGTATGTCTGCGCGCACACGCAAAATAATTAAATTTCCCAATTATATTCACAAGTGAAATTATTATTGTGGTATTTTTGGTTTTGCTGCTGTCGCTGTCGCTGTTGCGTTGCGGTGCGGTGCCGTCGCAGGAAGCGGCACATGTGTTGCACTATTTGCCGCCAACATATGATTGCGATGTGTTGTTGCTATTGTTGTGGCTGTGGATGTTGTTGTTGTTGTTGCTGTAATCGGGTTGTTTTAGCTGTTTGGGGTTTGGCTGCTTTTCGGTCGCTACCAGCTGCCGGCGGTCGGTGGCTGGCGGCCGCTCTGGCGTACTCATTTTTGCATTTCACTTGTTGGCAAATATTCATACATTTTTATAAACATATCCTTGTGTGTGTGTATGTGTGCTCATTGCCATTTTTATATTAATATTTATTGTTTGCATTGGTGTGCATATTTGGTGCTTTTGCATGCGTTTTTGCTTGTCTGCGTATAGTACTTTTTGTTGTTATTGTTGTTCTACTATTATTATTATTAACTAGTTATGTGATTGTTGTTGTTGTTGTTGTTTTGTTACTTGTTTTGTGGTGTTTTCTCGCCATTGTTCGGTGCGAATTCCCTGTGTACTGTTGTCGCCCGGCCAAATCGTCAACACTGTCACGCCCACCGCTCGCTCAGACACGACACTCGCACGCAACTCCCCAGTGTATGCCGATGTTTGTGCGGTTTTGTCAACAACTTTTTGTTGCTTGCCGCACTCGTGCTTGTTGTTAGTTGGCTTTTGTTGTTGCTGTCTGCTTGCATTTTACCCGTAATGAATTGCAATGTTGCCAATTAATTTCAATAATTTATGCGCAATACAACATACGCACTTATACACTCACACTCTCGCACATTTGAGCACACATACACACACGCACACTGATGCACACATTTAAAGCCATTATATGCATTTTGCATTTTAAGTGAGTCCACTGATGGACTTTCCATATTTGCTTGTCCCAATCAAGCAGCCAGTTGGTCTCCCCTACTTGACCGCCGTCGCTGCATTGAGGCAGCCGCAGTGTTATTTAAGGGTTCATTAGGATTTTGCGGTTAAGCAGAGGCTGAGAATGAAATTTGGCCGTAATTAGTGTTAATTTTAAATGCTTTTGGCATGAAATATAAATGCGTGTTGCGTGCACGCTGCCAGCACGAAGTTGCTTGTGTCTGACAGCTTTGCAAAAATAATTGACACTGTTTTCGTGCTGGCCGTAGTGCGATGTGCGATGCGTATTAATACGCAGCGCATGCAACAATTCAATAGACTAATCAGCAATGCATTCGAAATATGTCGGAAATGCAACAATGAAAATTGCCAAGATTCGAAAATTCCGCTTGGCCATGAGCCAATGTTCGGGCATTAGGCAAATGTGTCGAGATGTTTTAAAGGCGAAATGCGGACAATTTTAATTAAAGTCAAATAATGAAAAGCTTAGTAATTAATGAAGCTGAAAATAATTTGTAAGCTAAACCAAACATCAGAAATGAGAAGAAATCAAACGATGTAATGGAGAAGGTTTATCGGAAATTGTGCAAATATTTTGAATAGCCATACAACTTGATTTAAAGATGTTGTTGAGAACTTAAATGAAGCCTTAATAAATATTTAAGTAATCAAGATTTTATTCAATTCAGTTTCTCAGTTTCAATTGTTGTTATTGTAATAGAAAAAAAAAACCGCACGAATTAAGCGGTACAATTCGTGCGGTTTTTTTGGGGAAAATTGAAGCTTTATTGTGAAAAAATGGTTACAAATTTAATATTCAAAGCATTGTCCATCACTAGCTATAACTTTTTCCCATTTTTCTGGCAATTCACGAATACCCTTTCTGAAAAATTCGGCCGGCTTTTCCGCTATCCACGAATCGATCCAATTTTTGACTTCTTCATAATTGGAGAAGTGCTGGTCAGCCAGGCCATGTTGCATTGATCGGAAGAGATAGTAATCGGATGGCGCAAGGTCTGGACTATACGGCGGGTGGGGTAGGACATCCCATTTGAGCGTTTCACGGTAGGTTTTGACGACCTGTGCAACATGTGGCCGAGCATTGTCATGTTGCAAAATTACCTTGCCGTGTCTTTGTTCATATTCCGGCCGTTTTTCGCGAAGTGCTCGGCTCAAACGCATCATCGTGATCGTTTCATTCGAGCAATGTCTCCAATTCGTGATCTTCAAACTTTTTTGGCTGTCCGGGCCGTTCATCGTCCTCCAAGTCAAAATTGCCACTTTTGAACCGTGCAAACCACTTCTGGAACGTACGCTCAGCTAGAGCATGCACACCATACACTTCCACCACAATACGATGACTTTCGGCAGCCTTTTTCTTCATATTGAAGTAATGAAGAAGTACTCCCCGCAAAAACACTTTATTCGGCACAAAATTCGACATTTTCAGAGTAAAAAAAAGTATTGTTGTTTACGCTTCAGCTAAATGACACATACTGATTCTGAAACTATATGACAATAGCTTTCCAACACATATTTGGAAGGGTGAATTACTGTTCACAAAATCAAGTTACGCCATCTTTTAGAAAACCGCACGAATTAAGCGGTACCCCTATTATTTTCTTCTTATATTCATACATAGCACATAAGTATACTCAGATTTAAAAAGTCAGAAAATCGTTTAGGCAAAGTAAGGTTATGTTTACATTCTATCTTCGTCGTTCAAAGTGGATTCGAAACGCAACTAGTTAAAGCATTACAAAAGATCTTCAATGAAATTGAAATAAATGTTTTTATTAAGTACTTAGGTATTTTATCTAAAATTTAATCAATCAATCACTTCATCAATTTAATCAAGTTTTTTTGGTTAGAAGATTTAGTTTGGTCAAGAAGTGTTCCCAGTTCAGTTCAAAGTGAATACGAAACACAAATAAAACTTTACAAAATTCCAATAAATATTTAGATACACTTTGTTACTAAGCACTTATAGTAAGTATTTTATTTGAAGCAAAGACAATGTGATTCAAATTAAGTTAACCCTCGTACACGCACACGGGTCTGGCCAGGCATATTTCGATTTTGCGCGTTAATTTAACATAGTTTTAATATATGGATCGGAATGAAACTCCGGGTACCCTTCAAAATTTTCATTGGCTTTCGATCTGTGCAATCAAATTTTGGACAACATTTTTCGAACAGGACGAAAAAAAAGGATTAAAAAAATCCAACTTAGTTCACGCACTTGGTGCCTGGCCAGACCCCTATGTATTTACATGCATTTGTATGGGAATAGGAGGTGCGCGCCGTCGAATTTCTAGTTCAAGTAGGTAAATGATTTTGATTTCTTACCTTTCTATTTTGTTTTGGCATAGAATCAGCTACATGTGTGTAAAAAAATATATTTGAAAAAGAATCGAAATGCAGAAAAAAACAACTTTTTGTTTCGATGATTTTTTTCGTTTATAACAAGCCAAAACAAAGAATATTGAACGAAAGGAATGAAAATCTAATGATTTTTATGATGAAATGGAATCGGATTATGGGTTTCGGGGAATGCATGCAAAGCATGTATAATCGATTTTTGAGTGTTGTTGACATACAGCGTTTGTACATTTGGAGCAAAAAAAACGAGTTTTTCGACGAATTTTATCGCCTTCTTGTAAACAAACTCGACAGTCTCTACGGCCACTTAGTGTATCAGGACCGCTGCTATGTGAAACAATTGAGCTGCTGGGTAATTGTATTGCTCTACCGAAGAACGATTCAAAAGCCAAACGAGTCGTAAACTGTGCGAGAATATGTGGTTTATTCATGCGATTTTCGATATTTGCGAGAACCAATGTTTTTGAAATCGTATCCAAAAAAGTACATATTCTATCTAGTATGCCATGCTTGACACTCATACATACGTATACATATGCATAGGCATACATGTGTGTTTTTCTATAACAATATTCTTTGTTTTGGCTTGTAATAAACGAAAAAAATCATCGAAACAAAAAGTTTTTTTTTTCTGCATTTCGATTCTTTTTCAAATATATTTTTTTACACACATGTAGCTGATTCTATGCCAAAACAAAATAGAAAGGTAAGAAATCAAAATCATTTACCTACTTGAGCTAGAAATTCGACGGAGCGCACCTCCTATTCCCATACAAATGCATGTAAATACATAGGGGTCTGGCCAGGCACCAAGTGCGTGAACTAAGGTTTTTAAATATGTGCCTGCACGAGGGTTAATCAAGTTTTTTAGGTTAGAAAGTTCAGTTTAGTCAGAAAGTGTTCCCAGTACGTTTGCTTCTTACATTCCTCATTCAAAGTGAATCCGAAACAAAAAAACATTGCAAACGTTGAACGTTGAAACGTTTTTTCAAAATTATCTCCCTTCTGTCTCAAGCTCTTCCCTACAGACCTCTGAGATTAATTTTTTAATAGCAACACGTTTGTAGAAATCTTCACAAAAACTTCAGACCCCCTCTTGCAACCTTAAGTCCTTCCCAACAAATCACTGAGATCTGATTATTAAAACTTCACCAATACAAATTTTCTATTTAATTTTTTAAATGTGAAATGTCTTCCAAAATTATCACCCTTCTGTCTCAAGCTCTTCCCATTAAATCTCCGAGATCTCATTATTAAAACTCCACCTACAACAATTTGAGATTGATGATATTAATGTGGAACTTTTTCGAAATCAACTTTCGCTTCTCAAATCTTACCCAACAGGTCTATGAGATCTCATTATTAACTTTTTCCCCTACAGACTTCTGAGATGAATTTTCTAATAGCAAAACGTTTGTAAAAATCTTCACAAAAACTTCAGACCCCCTCTTGCATCCTTACAGCTTTCCAACAAATTCTAAAATCTCATAATTAACTCTTCACCACAACAGACCACTGCAATCAAATTTTGTTATAGTGATAAGCTTTTTGAAATCGACACAAAAATGTCAGATTCCCTCTTATTCTCTGAAGTCCATCATTAAAAATCTCTGAGATCTCATCTCTCTTCAGACTTTCACAATCTTCACAAAAACTTTAAACTCCCTTTTGTTCTCTTAAGTTCTTCTAACAAATCTCTGACACTAACTCTTCACCACAACAGACCAATGGAATACAATTTGATATTGTGAAATTTTTCCGAAATTGACAAAAAACATGTCAGACTCCCTCTTGCCCGCTTCAGTCCTTCTATTTCAAAGTGATCTGTTTAAAATCATCACTAACACTCCGGACTTGGCCGTACTCCCGTAAAATGTTGTCTTGACATTCCACTAACTTCTCGTTATTAACTCCTTTCCAACAGACATCAGGGCCTAAATTTTTATAGTGAAAATTTCTCCAAACTCATTGCAACCACTTCAGACACTTTTAACCCCCAACATAGAACGAACAACTAGACAGAAAGCCAAGTCTTTGGCCTCCATGAGCAACCAATTATAAGTTGTCGTCAGCCCAAAACATAAACAGATGCGCGCCACCTGCTGCCCCAACTGTGCTTTGCTCATTAATTTTAACATTTTAATTTTCCGCGCTGATTTGTTGTTGTTAGACTTATCACACAGCCGCCCGCTCCGTCCGCTTCGTCCGCTTCACAACGGCCAACATTTGGACAAAGCGCAAACGAGTTCATCATAAATCAAAATAAAAAATACAAAACCATTAACAACAAAAGTGAGAAAAGCGAGAACCCGATTAACTGCAATTAATTTGATGTCGGCAACAATTGCTGCGTGTGCCGCAACATCATTTTTCAACATGCAACTAGGAGTGGGCGTAGGTTGACGGGGACATTGATGATGACTTTAGTTGGTTGATAGGTGGAAAGAGCTCAACGATGTTCGGCAGAGTGATGTGCGTTCCTGAATTATTGAGCGCGAAGAGGGACTGGGGTCAGATTGGGTGTGATAAGGGTTTTCAGGAACTGTGAGTCGAACAAGTGGAAAGAGTGCACGGAGCGTAGTTCCAGAGGTGGGCAACCAAACATTCAGACGTGTGCAAGAAAGGTTGATGCAAAATTTACAAGACAGTGAGAAGGGCGACAAGAAGTGGTGACAGTGCGAGCACAAACGATGAATGGACTGCGATAAAGTCGGATTAAGGAAGCTTAAGCGGGGCCCGAAAACTCGGCACGTACACTTATCCAAAATTGAGAAAGTGATTAACGCAAAACACAGCTGGCACGCACTTGATGAAATTTTGTTGGTGTTTTTATTTTTATATTTTTGTTTGGTTTTTGTTTTGGTTGTTGATGTTGATGTGAATTTTAAGAAATTAACGCACAACGTCAGCTTTGAATGACAGAACATGGAAAACAGCGACTACGGCGCAAAGTTTCGGCAGCGTAAAATGCAGATGCCGAATAAGCGAAGGGAGGCGGGAATCAGGTGCGGGCAGAACGTGTATTGTGTAGGCAGTTCGGCTTCAGTGGCTGTTCAAAACTTGACGCAAATATTTGAATACTTCAAGTAAACTTGCCGAGAGAAAAAGTTTTTATTTAATTTATATTTTTTGTGTGTTGGCAAAGTTGGTAGGAACAAATTAAGCAAATTTTTTTTGTATGCCAAAAAATAAATAACACCAAGGTATCATAAATAATTAATCATCTTCAGTGCGAGTTTTTACTTAGACATTACTGACTTGTTGCTGTTGTTGCTGTAGCTTTTACTGCTGTTGCCATTGCTTCGTTAGCGCAACTTAGTTGTTGATATTGTTACTGTTGTTAATGTTGTTATACTGTTGTTGTTGTTATGTTTGCTATTATTCTCACTGTTGACTCAATGTGTGTTTTTTCCAAAGTCAACTCAAGGTTAATCGTATAATTGTAGACGCGTCGCTACACTTCAACGACCATTTCCAGTCGCGCTTCTGTTTGCTTCTGCTTCTGTTTCTGCTAAAGAAGTGCCAACAGTTGTTTGGTCATGAAGTGAAAAGTGGAGTGGCGAGCACGCAAAACTTGGCTCTCGCTGTCGTTCAGGCGGTTGTGCTGGCTGACCAGTTGTGAGCGCCAGCAGCTCATTTTAACTTTTGTTTTACTGCCCGTAATGTTCAATAGTGAAATTATTTTATTCTTTTTATACTTGCTGTTGCTATTAATTTTTGCCTTCTTTTGCCTTGTTGTACTTCTTTTCAATTTTTCTTTAAGTTTTTGTAGTTCACTTAATTTTTAAAAACCACACTTCCTTCTCGATTTTCTCCGTCATTTTTTTGTTTTTTGTATTAATTTTTTGCTTCTTTTTGTTGTACTTGTTTTAATTTTTTCTTTAATTTTCTTTCTTCCCTTATTTTTTTAAAACCACACTTCCTCCTCCATTTTCTCCATCACTTTTTTTTCAAACCATTGCACAGTGATTCGTTCCATAGACAAAATTCAAATTATTTATAGTCTCAGAATTTAATGATTATGATGTCATTTGAAAGGTAAAACTCCAACTAAGAAAACCCCAAAAAATCTGTGCAAAAAATTAATTAGTGTGTGTGCATCAGCGGCTCAAATTTGAAACTTTGTTCACAAAAAAATGTAAACACATATGGTATTTTCTGTTTTTTAGTCTAGTGAGAAAAATACATGGTTACCAAGAAGTTGCTAAAACTTTCAATATAGATTAAGAAAAGATGTGGCCATTTTCGCTTTTAATGTTTTGTTAATATTGGCAAAGCTGAGGCTTTTACATCACTTTTAATTCAAAATATTTTTCTAAATTAAAAATCTGAAAATTGGCAAAACTTAGCGGAAAATATCTAAAAAGTATGTGAAAGTATGTTCCTGGATTTTTTTCATTTTAAGAAGCGTTCTTTCTTCGTCGGATAATGTAATTACATCCTCCGATATCTTCCGATCTCAGAAAATAATTATATTTGAAAAGTGGTCTAAACACCTATTTTTCGAAAAAAATTTATTTTTTCATCCCTAAAAGTATGCAATCAGCATGAAAAATTGAGAAAACTGAAAAAAGCAAAACATACGCCTTTTATTATCTTTTTTATTGTAAAACTAAAGGATCCTAAGACAATTTCTGTTACTCTTTGCAATTATCAATGTTGACGTTACCGATTAAATGTAAAATCTGAAAAATCTAGCCAACACACTCGTTGCGATAGCTCACCAAAAATGACGAAAATCGAAAATTTAAGTCTCAGACATTGCCAAACTACAAAAGTTTAAGAAAAACGAAATGAAGATTTCAATTCAGCAGACCATCATTAACTAGTATACCAAATTTTATGAAGAACGGACCACTCTTTCTAATTTTGTCCCGCGGTTATATGGAGTCGAATCACTGTGCATTGGCACTTCTACCAACACACTTTGTGTGAAATTTTCTTTTTACTCCTAAACCGAATTTTTTATGTTCCTCCTACTTTCAATTATTCAACTTCTCATTCACCAACATCTTCTCTTTTTATCTCCTTAATTATGCTTTCTTTTAGAAATAAATTTTTTTCCAGTTTCTTCTATCTTTTTTCCAACCTTTCCATTCCATACCACTTCTATAACTTTCTTCAATTCCTTTTTTCTAACTTCCCCCATTACATTCTTCTTCAACTCCTCATTAACTTCTTCCCTAATCTTCTTCATCATCACCCTTCTCATCGCTTCTTAAGCCTCTTACTGAGATTTTAGCTGCTCCCTCCACCCACTTTTTCATCTCCTACTTCCAACTGCAACCTTTTTATATGCGCTTTCAACTCCTTCCATTTATCTTTCAACTCGCCTTATCCTCATGTCTTATTCATGTCTTATTATCTTCACCTCCGACTCTTTTCTCACCAAATCCTCTTCTTCCACTTTTAATTTTAACTACATACAAACTTTTCTTCTCTTTTGCTGGGCCGCGCTCGCTCAGCAGCCGCGCATCTTCGGCATCGTTTCTTTTCATTTAATTAAGTAGAGTTGCTCACCATTTTTCCTACCTGTTGTTTGCGCCCATTGCTAGCTGTTGATGCTTTGCTATTATGCTTTTTGTTGTTGTTCGCTTTGTTATACTTGGCTGAACAGCAACAACAACAACAGCGTAATAGGAAAAGAGTCAACAATACAACAAGTAAAGCAAAGTACAGTGCAGTGAAGTAGACGATGCCGCGCGAGAAGCAAAAGTAACAACTACAGCAACAAAAACAAGAACAACAACAAGAATAATAACAACAACAACGGCACGAAATTGAAACCGAAAGACAAAAAAATCTAGTTGAAAGCAAAAAAAAAGGCGCAAGTGCTAAACAAGTTGTCGATTATTATTATTATTGTTGTTGTTGTTGCTGATGGTAGTGCTGCTGCTGTCAGCATTAGGGCAGAGTTTGCGCCAAACGCTGTCGCCAGCGTCAGCCGTTGTCGTCGCTTTTGTCGCGACTTTTGCTCAGCCATTTTTTTCTTTGGTTTGGTTTTTTCCCTTAAAAGTCGAGTCCCATTTTTTTGTTTTTTTACGAAATTCGCTTTAGTTGGACATTTCTTGGCGCTTTTGTTGCGGCTGGCAAACTTGAAGTCTGAAGTCTGTCGGTCTCGGTCTCGGTGTCGGTTTTCTTTGCTTTGGTTCTTTTGGTTTTGCTGTCGGTTCGGTTTTGGTTTCTACTTGTTTTTCTTTTAATTTTTGTTTTCGTTTATTTGTTTGTTTTGGTTCACTTTTGTGCTTTTGTGGTGCTTCCCGCCTGCACCTTCGGCCCTCACCACTTTTGCTTTTGTTTTTCTGCTGTGGTTGTTGGCGTTGTTGTTGTTGTTGGCGTTGTTGTTGTTGTTGGCTGTGCTCAAAGTTTGCTGCTTACTCCCCATATCCGCTTTTATTGTTTACCAGCTGCACGTACTTTTAACTTCCGCAATTGTTGAGCGGCAGCGGCAACAGTAGCAGCAAGAGCAACAGCCATGCCGGCAACAACAGCTGCGCAGCAACTGCAACAACTGGAGTGGCTGGAGCAGCAGTTAAGCTCTCCAAACAAAGCGCACGCACAGCCGACTGAGCAGGCGCCGCAGCCAGTCGACAAACAGTGTAACAAGCGGCAGAGGGGGTCGGGGCACGGCATGTGCAGTAAGGGCAGCCCCGGCAGGAAGGATGTGCTGAAGGAAGGCAAACAGCCAAGCCGACTGCGGTGTAGTCGCGCAGGCTAAATGCCTGAGCCAAGGAATTCGCCGGCGGGCGTGGCAACATCGAGCGAAGAAAGAATGAACGCAGGAATGAAACCCCATAAGAAACTAAGTTTGCAGTGGGTTTTGTTTGTAAATCTGCTGTTGCTGTTGGTGATTTTGTGTGCCTCTTCTCGCGCACTCCAGAGTGGGCACAGCGCTGCGTATGAGCAACATTTGTTGTGCATTGTTCAGAAATTTGCATGTGACGCAATTCAAATTGGGCACAAGGCAGTAGATCGGCACTTGGGCGGCAGATAGTGAGCGGCGCGGGGAGGGGGCGAGGATTGCAAGAGATAAGGCAGACAATGGTGCGGGAAATCCTAAGGAATTTCGTAATCGTAAGCGGTGCTTGGTGAAGTGTGTGTGCCATGGCAAATATTGGCAGTGTTTCGTTGTAGTGGCTGTGGCAGTCGCATTTGAGTGGTAGAAATGTGTGCATAGGATGGCAAAATAATGCGAAAATATTTAGGCATTTAAGGCTGCATTGTACGGTTGGAAATCGCACATTGGTTTGCAGGAAATGGAAGGAAATGCATTTTAGGATCCTTGAGACGATCAAATAAAAGTGGTGTGATTGCAGTTTATGCGTGAAATGTTTTCAATTAATTGTAATTATTTTAATAAATTGTTTATATTTGAGTTTTAATGTTTAATTTAAAATTTTGATTCATAGTTTAAATCACAAAATTTGCAATTATAACTTTTTTATTAAATTTTTAAAATCCGCAAGTATACATTTTATTTCTTTTTTTGTAATATTTGAATTTAATTTAAAATTTTTTATTATGTGATAATTTTTCATAATTTAATATTTTTATTTGAATGTGGATTTTAATTCGAAAAATCGGAAATTAATTTTTAATTTATAGAATGTTTGAGTTTACAATTTTTATTTGTTTTTAATATTTGATTTTAATTTTGTATTTTCAATGTTTAGTTTTTAATTTTAAAACTCTCAATATATTTTTTAATTTTAACATTTTAATTTGAATGTAGTATTTAATTATAACAGACAACAATAAATTTTTTATTTAATTTTTGAGAAAAATTAATTTCGTATTTAATTTTTGAAATGTTGAAAATTTAAATTTTTCTCTTGTTTTTAATATTTGATTTAAATTTTTTTTATTTTCAATATTTGATTTTCAATTTACAATTTTTATTAATTTTTTAGGTTTTAATTTATCCGTCAGAATGCTACGCGCCGCAAAACTGATCCGATAGTTTGTATCGAAAATTGCGGCGTGGCGCACAACTGCTGCGCGCGTCAGTAAACGTATTCTAACATCGCGCTTAATTTGTTACTAGAGTGCATTCTTATACTTTTAAAAATAATAAATAAATAAATAATAATTTTCATACATATTTACAAAAATTGCTTAGCACTAAAACGGTTAATGTATTTATATGAATATCGGTTTTATTTATAAAAATCGAAATTTAATTTGTATTTTTTTTGTAAATTTCTTATTTTTATTTATTATTTTTTAATTTTTTAAAATAATGTTCATACTTTAATATATTAATAATTTTTAAATCGGAAAATTATTTCAGTTTGAAAATTGTTGATTGAAATTATTAAATGCTTTGCAGACTTTCAAATTTTAGTTTTGACAAAATTTTAAATTTTAAAGCAAACTTTTCCTATCAACGTCATCCTGACTTTTTCTCTCTTCACCATGCAGTTGGTTACCGTTAGTGGATTACACATATTTGCCCAGACAAATTGCTTGAAATACCTAGGTAGATAAAAGCCTGTATGCAAAATTTCAAGGTAAACGTTGAGCATTTACAGCACTTAACGCATGTCGCAGGGACAGGCATGCGAACGGACGGACGGACGGACGTAGGCTTGGATGCCAGGCCGAAGGAACCGGCAGCGCCAATGGCTAATTGCACTCGGTGGGCCATTGTTGCAGTGACATTTTCAAATGAAATATGTGCATTGTGCTGCAGTGCCTTGAAGTGGGCGAAATACACACACAACAACGGTGAAGACGACTACAACAAAAAATAAAAATAAAATAAACAGCAAAACACATTTACGTTAAAAGTTCTGGGCGTTCAGTGACAATGTAAAGGTTGCTCATACGCCACGATGAACGGCTAAGCTGCTGTTGCGACGAATAATAGAAAAACTATAGTAAGAAAATATTCAGGAAAGTGGATGATGGAAAGAAAAAGAGTGGAGATGTAAATGAGATAGAAGAGTGGTTGGGTAGTTGAATAAAGCAATGAGAAAGGCAATAAGAAAATGGGGAACTAGCGTAATGAGAAAGGAGGCAACTAAAAAAAACAAGTCCGAAAGTGAATTAATTGCAGTATTCAAATTGGGGAAAAAGGAGATAAGATCAAGCAAGTAAATTAGAAAGTGACAGTGACAGACAAATTGAAACAAAAAAGTAGAAGAGGAGAAGAAAAACATCAGAAGGAGAAAATTAGCGGAATAGCTACTTAAGTGGAAAAGTTGGAAGTGATATGGCAAAAGTGGGTAAATTCTATGTTAATTCTAATGAAGGGAGGGAAATAATATACAGAGAGAAAGAATTTTAAGGACGTAGAGAAGTACTTATGTATGTTTATGAAAAGAGCAATGAGAGATAATAATAGAAATAAATATTAGGAGACAAGAAAATTGAGTGAGAGGGATGCAGGAGAAGTCTGAATCCACAAGTCACAAACGAGAAAAATGAAAAAGTTCAAAACCAAGTGTCGGCAGCAGACAACAAAGAAAAGTTCCACAAAAGAAAAATTAGACTAAACGAAGCGCAACGCCCTAAGTGCATAAGGAACAATTAAAACGCAACTATAAGAGCCTCGTAATTTAATCAAATTTGTCACTTTGATGTTGCTGCTGCCGTTCTTGCTGCTGCTGTCGTTGTCGGTGTTGTTGCTGAGTTGACTTGACGGTTATGGCTGTTATTGTCGTTGCTGTTGATCTTTTTGTTTTCGTCTTTTCGCCTTCAGCGTTGTGTTGAGGTCGTCGTTGTTGTTGTTGTGGCTGTTGTACTTCAACGTCTGTTGATTTTTTTGTTATTGTTGTGATTTTTTTTTGGTCCGCTTGTTGCTGTTGTTGTTGTCAATGCTATACTTACTGCTTTTGTTGTCATTGTTTTTATTGTTGTTACCAATACTACTGCAATTGTTGGTGTTGTTGCTGCTACTGTTGTAGTGGTTCATGTTGTCGTAGTGTTTGTTGTAATTATTAATACCACAGGCCTCGTTATTCCGAATCTTTTGCATATTGTATATGTATAAATTGTTGTTGTTGTGGTGTTGCTGTAAATATTTTCTTTATTATATTTCCTTCTCGTTGTTGATATTTTCTGCTATTGTTTAAGGCTTTTATTATTGTTGTTTTTGTTATTTTTACTGTTATCTTTGTTTTATTTTCGATCTTGTTCCTCTCCTTCGTGTTGCACACACATTTTTCTATTTTGTATTTTGCATATTTTTGTGCGCGCTGCCATTTCCAGTCCGTTCGAGCAGCCATTGCCGCGGGCGTTGTATCTGCCGCTGTGTGTTTTGGCTTTTATTGTTTGCATTGTTTTTGCATTTAACTTTGGTTTTGTTGTTGCATTTGTTCTTGTTGTTGGTACGATTTCAATTGCTTTTGCTGTTGTTGGCATTGCAAGGTCGTTTGTTTGCTGGTGGCGCAGCTAGCAGCCATTGTTGTTGTTGTTGTATACACTTCAGCAATGTCGCTGCTTTCCACTCAGCTGTTCTGCTGTTGCTGCTGTTTGTGCTTCTTCTTCTTCTTCTTTTTCTTCCTCTGCTTCTTCTTACTTGACTACATCTTATTGCCACTCTTGTGCGAGTGCAAATTTTATGAATGGATTTACACCGCGTTGCACCAGCGCGACAACAACACTAATAGCCGCAGCAGTAACAACAATAGCAATAACAATACCAGAATTAGCGGCAACAACAAGAGCAGCAACTAACTGCACCAGCAGCGGCTCAAAGTCAGCGACGCCTTGTAAATTCAATTTTGTGCGCATTATGCTATGTGTGCACTGCTGTCTGCTCGCTCCCCACCCCCTTCACCCCCTTACCTACTCTTCATTACTACACACGCCGCAGCATGCTGCCTTCCCCTCCGGCCTCTGGCGTTGTGCACGTTTGTTCGCGCGCGTTTACTTGCCCTTCGACGCCTCTTGCCGCAGCGCAAAGTGCTGTTGATGCCCTACAAGTGCCGTTATCAAGGCCCTCAACGGCGCGCGCCGCGGCAATGGCAGTGGCGTTGCTCCAGCATTGCGCCGTGCTGCATGTGGCATGTGGCACATGCACATAAAAATGCAGCGGCAGCCACAGCGAACCAAACAAAAAAAATGAAAAGAAACAGCGCAACGCTTCGGACGGATATGTGGACGGACGGAGCAGTTAGACGGGCGGACGGAAGTGCTTTTGCCATGCTGCCGTCCGCTGCATTGTCAAGTGCATTCGTGACTGTGTTGATGCCACACTCTCACACTCTCACACACTCACACACACACACACAAACACACGCTCACACTGACTCGACGAACGAATGCGAGTGGCTTAGAATGTGGCTGAGGTGGCTTGAAATGCTGCTGATTGCATGACGGCGACATTGCGGCAAAAAGGTTGGCACGGCAGCTGGCAGCCAACGTCATTGCATTGTGAAACACGCCGCTTGCATTGCATGACAAATTTTCGTCAGCGACTTTGCGCTGCTTTGCCGTCAGCCAGTGGCTGCCTGCACTTGAATGCGCGTCCAAGTGCCAAGCGGCTTTTGTTGGGGTTGCAACAAATTTTCGTTTGATATTTGCTTGCTGCTGTTACTGTTGCTGTTTTGTTGTTGTTGTCATTGCAGCTAAATTTGTGTTCTTGGCGTTTGTTGTCTTTATTCGAGTTTTGGTCACGTGATGTTCATTGCGAATATTGTCGTTGACTGCGTTTTCGAGTTCTACTCGTACAAATGTATGTATGTATGTAAATTTTGGTATGTTGTCGGTTGCCTGTTCCTTTTTGTATTTGAATTGAATTCTATGATTCATTGCAAATAGTTATTATTTTTGTATTTATTGTTGTTGTTATGTCTGTTATCGTTGACGCGCTGTTTGTTATTTTCCACCAATTTTATTTATTGTGATTTTAATTAATTGTTGTTGTTGTAAATTGTTGACAACATGCGCGTCTATCTATTCGATTTGTTGTTGCTTTTACTGCTGCAACTCGCCTTTATTGTTGTTGTGCTTATTTGGTTCTATTTGTTTGGTTGCCACAGCAACGTTTTACTGCTGCTGCACATACAACAACAACACAATGCACACACTTTCAGCAACGTCCCGCTTGTGCCGTTTTTCTCCAATCTTGCAGTTTCCTGTTTGTTAGGCTTTTAATTTTTTAAGGTTTAATTTTAACTTGGCTCGTTTGCTTGCACGTTGGCTCGCTTGCCATTTCGCCCGCATTTTTGTGCGCGTTGCTGAGCGGCGTTTTTGTTCGCTGTGCTGCTGGCTGACAGTGCCAAAAAGCCAAACGGCTGCGCGACAGAGCGTGCAGCACACCTTCGTGTTAAGTTGACAAGTCACACACACAGATTCTCGCAAACCAACACACACACTCACACACAGGAAAAACGCGATATGGCAACGCCAGCGCAAACTCAGGCGGAAACTGCTAGAAGAGTGCTGAGCGACGGAGCAACGAAGCACGCCGTGCCAGCGTTGAAGAGCTGCCAAGCCGACGAGATAAACAAGAGGAAGTGGGGGGGGGGGGGGGGGCAGGGGGAAAGGCGGTGCAAGATGCGGTTGTTGGTGGATGGAGATGGAGTTGGGACGGAAATGTCAAGGCGGAAAAGAGGGACGACGTTGAGTGGCGCTAAGCGCTGACAAGCCCGCACGCCAATCTCGCTATCTGTCCCGTTGGCGCGCTGTCTATAGCCGCTGTCAATGCTGTCCCCCACCACTTCGCTGCCTGTCTATCTGTCTGTCTATTGGTGGCTGCCGCCACTGCGTCTCTGTCTACACAGCCAGCTGTCACGACGTATTTCCGCCGGTGCGCCTCGGCTGTCAGCTTGTGTGGCGCACTGCAAATTCTATCCCGGCGGATAAGTGTAGCGACGCTGGTGTTATCCCTGAATTTGCAGTTGTTGTTGCAATATTCATGTACAGCCATTGTTGTTGTCGCCGCCATTAAGCGCTTGTAGTGGGTTTCGGCGTAATTGGCGTATTTTATATTACAATAAGCGCGTCGCCATACAGGGTGCGCAATGGCGTGCACGAGGTCGCGATAGGGTTGAGGAATGCTGCGGCGAGCGGGGAGCGACGAAAATAATATTATTGAACGCAGTCACCTATAAGTAGTGTCGGTTAAGCAGATTACGCTGCAGGCGCACGCGTTGCCAAGGTCACGCGGGGTGTGCGGTGTGCGTGGTGCAGCGTATTTTGTCGAGGAAGTGCGAAAGCTCACAAAGCAGAAAGGCGCAAATGTGGCAAATGGATGTGCGTTGGAATTTCTTTTTAAAAAAAGAAAAATTTGTCTCACGACGGCGAAGCATTCAGGCGCACTTTGGTGCTTCAGCAACACTTCAATGCCATTTAACATTGCCGAGCATCTGGCAGTCGACGGGATTGGAGAATGTTCAAGTAATTGAAGTGAATTCGAGTGAACGCCACTAGGAAAAGCGGAAAAGCACTGGTGGAAAGTGGAAAAGTGTGCGCGCAGCAACGAGTCAGCGATAAAGACGACAAATGTATTAGTGTGAGTGTGTAAGTCGGATTAGTTTGTGGAGCAGGCAACTGCGCTGCAAATCATTTGTCAATCACTAAACCATTTAGATTAGGTTAATGAGTGCCGAGCGCCATAGGCGACGCGAGAAGCAGCCAAGCATGCGCACAAGTGCAGCTCGAGTGCATAGTGGCAATGCCGTTGCGTGGCAACGCCGCGCCGGCAAAGGAATCAAGGAAACACGCCGTTGTGCGTAAAATTACGTTGGCATTAATTTGAGTTGTCGTGCGACTGGAGTGTGTCTGCTAATGAAGAGCGCTCGACAATGGCGAGGCGAAGCGCAACTGAAGCGATAGGACAGTAATAACCTGGATGGAACCTGTCGAGCAGCAACACACTTCAGTGCATCTCTAAAGGAAAAAAACAATGCATTGTCATGCGAGAATTCGTAACGAAATTTCGTAAAATTCGAGAGAAAAGGAAATGAATATATTTGTAAACATGTCTAGCAAATAATTGCAAAACACGGTACATTCCAGGAATGAAAAACAATAAAGAAAATTATATGAAATATGGCATCATTTATATTCCCTACCAAAGTTTTGTGTTTATTTTTTTTTGTAGGACTTTAACAATTTTATTCTTCGTTTTTACCTAAACTTTCTTGCATTAAAAACAGAACATCAGTGAGTTTGAGTTTAGATTTGGCAGAGTAATGAAATCATCCATCAGATAGAATCAATTTTAGGTCTCTAAACCAACAGAATTGTAGTCTTTTACAATGCTCTCCAAGAGTCTTTTATAGACTCGATGAAAACTTAACATCAACATTGACTCTCTGCAATTTTTGTAAAAAATTTGGGCACTTTGAGTTATTCGGAATGCTAAAACACATAAAGCTGATGAAATTAAACATTGAAAGAAGAAAGAAAGAAGAAAGCATTGCTTCGAGTATTCGCGGCTTTTCAGTTTTGATTTTGAAGCCTTTGGGAAAAATTGAAAAATTATGCAATTTTTAAAACTTTACACTAAGGGGTACGTGTAAATTTACAAAATTAAAAAAAATTTTTTTTGTGAAAAAGACTCCAGGGTGTCTTAAGAATATCCCCCTCAAGTGATTTTAATTCTGATGACCCGTTCCCCTGCAGCAGCGCTTTATTGATGGTCAATTCGTTCCGCATGATATCGGTAACCCAAAGTTTAAACCGAATTATTTCGAAACACTGGTTTCTGATTATGGAAGTAGAATATCTCGGCAAGTTTTAGTCCCACTGATCTAAAATTTGGGCAGCAACTTTTTGAAACATAGAACTTCTAAAGTAACTAAAAATTTCATTGTTTTTGGCAAAATCCGCGTCGCCATTTTCGGGAAATTAAGGAAAAAAAGGTAATTTTTTTCGGTTACAGCGTATTTTTGTATTTTCGAGCAAATATTTTTTTTTTAGTTACTTTATTTTTTTTTTATTTATATTAAGTCTACAGTTGAATAACTTACAGACTATCGAAAACAATTAATTCTTAAATAATTAATTAAAAAGACTAAATAAGGCTAATCTAAAACTATATTCATTTGCACTAAAATCTAGATGTGGGCTGTACATATTGCAAAGGCCTATACATCTAGCTATTGGTTCATTGGACGAATAATTTGTTCGATGTATTGTGGCAGAGGATAAACGATTATGTCTTAAAGGTCGATTAATCTCCAAAGCACTGAACAAATTTAATAAATCAGGACACCTGATCTTACCACGCAAAATATTACTATATATGCGAACATGAGACAGAGGAATGTTCTCCGCTCACTAAGGGATTGCAAACCGAGTCATTTGTGTCTGCCTGGATATGAAGGGATACCATTAGGCCAATACATTTTCCGGATAGCAAATCTTGTAAACATTTTGAATCATTTCAACGCGATTCGGATGAATCTCGTAGTAAGGGCTCCAGATTACTGAAGCGTAATCCAGGAGACTCCGAACCAGAGCTGTGTAAAGCGATTTAAGGGTCAAGGGATCCCTAAAGCCCTGTGAATTCCTTTTAATAAATCCCAGCATGGAATAAGCTTTCGGCGTAATGTCATCTATATGACTCGCAAAGCTTAGTTTAGCATCAAATATTACACCTAAGTCTTTGACTTCATATTTTCTAGCTAGAGCAATATCATTGAGAGAATAATAAAAAACAAAAGGTGACCTGCTTCGAGAATATGAGACCACCGAGCATTTCTCGATATTAAGGCGCAAATTATTGAATTTACACCAGTAGAAGAAATTGTCAATATCACTCTGGAGTAAATGACAGTTATTCAGATTTTCGATATTAAGGAATAACTTGACATCATCAGCAAATAAAAGACATTTTGAATGTTTGAAATCCTGTGGCAAATCATTTATAAATAGTAAAAATAATAGGTCCACAGTGAGTTCCTTGGGGGATACCTGAGGAAGCATTAATTATTATTTCGGAACTAACTAATCCGATCTTCACTATTAGTTTCCGGTGTGTCAGGAAACTTTGAACAAATGTTAGTAAATTTCCATTAATAGCAAATTTACTTAGTTTAAATAAAATATTAAGATCTACTTTATCGAATGCCTTCGAAAAGTCTGTATAGATTACGTCAAGTTTGCGTTGATCCATAGCGGAAACAATATTATTAGAAATAAGAGCTAAATTAGTAACAGTTGACTTGCCCGGGAGAAAGCCATGCTGACAATCACACAATACGGATGAGATATGACTGAGTAATTTGTTTTTTATGATGTGATCAAATAATTTGTGAAAAGTTTGTTGCTTGAGAAGGTAGATATATTTTCTCATAATAACTAATAGCAATATTTTTTCTGATGATTTTTTGGGCGCCGGCACATCTTCTACTAGAATTTGGGACCAACGTTGGACCCCCACCACCGCCGCCATTTTGAGCACGCCAAAAAAAAAATTTTTTTCTTGCAAATTGTACATTGCCTTAAATTTTTCCGGCGTATGCGCGATTCCAAAAATAGACCGTTTACACGTATTGACCCCCTTAACATGGGCTTTAGTTAGATTCCTTTGGGGTTTTGTGGGTTTTGACTTAAGAACTTATTGAAAAACTTTTATTACACCGTGAGACATTATTTTTCACACCGGGAAAAATCCATATGTGCATGAATCTAGAGACCAAACTTAGTAATACTGCGTACTCAGTTTTTCATTTCTACATCCTTTGTCCTTTTAAAAGGGCATCAAAGTTTTGAAGGGGATCAAAAAGAAAAAAAATGTAAAAAATACTTAACCTTAGAATATGGCGACATGTATGTATATCAAATGAAAGAGGAAAGGCTCAAAAATATAAATAAAATTGATTTTGTATATATTTGTAAAAAAAGGATATGAAAAAACCCCTTTGAAAATTGTAATCCTTTATATCCTTGAAAATTTAGATAGAATTTTCTTGAAAAGTAAGTATGTTAATTACTCTAACTTTATTGGTTCGAAAGTTCTTTAAAAAAAGGCTTGGAAGCTGCAATTCAAATGAAGTACAAAAATTCTCATTTATTTGAGAATACTGATTCTTAAGTCATAAGAAGATACAAAATCAAAAATACATAAAAGCCTATAAAAGCTGTTTGCACTTCAAGCGTTCGCTGTGCAATATTTGCCAGTGTAAACACACCATTAAGGCTCAGTCACAGCGATATGGTCTAAAATGGCCATTATTAAAAATATGAAAACGTCCAACAAACTAGGCACAAATTAGACAAAAGCCTTTCAAGATCCTTTAAACGTTGCAACGAAAAGAAAATACGATAACAACAACAACAAAAACAAATACTATTTGCTCTACTAGCCGCAAGCGCAGAGATAAAAATGTATGCACTGTCCAGCACGTCAGAGTCATTCGTTTTAATGAGTGCGGCGCGCCGGTGCGGTGCGGCGCTGACGGCGCGACATGGAAATTGCGCGCTTAAAACACATCCCGTCCCAGTGACTGAGCCGGCGCTAAGTAGCCTAATGAGTGCAACAATAGCAACAGCGCCGAGCATAAAACAAAAACCATAATAACAAATAACACAAAATAAAAATAATTAAGAAAAAGTAAAAACAAAGCGTTAGGGAAAAGGTGCAAAGCACACAGGACAGCAGCGCGGCAACAACAATGTGCCGCACGAAAACTGGCACAGCAAAGGCGGCAAAACAAACTCAACTTCACGCGTGCCTACTGCGCACCTACGGCACTTAGGCGCGACTTGACGGCGCGGCGCCGGGGTGGTGGTTGGGGGGCGGAGAGGGTCAGGCAGTCGCCGCTAAGCTGGCGGCGACTGGCACAAAGTGATTCCCTGCGCTTACATAATAGGCCACTGTTGCATTATTTAATAATTCACAGGACCGCAAACTGTTGTTGAATTTTTGCGCTCGGCATTGTTCGCTGTGGAGCGAACGCGTCGCAAAACTTGAGCAAAGCTGCACTTAATGTCGGTTCAAGTGAGCAGCAGACGGAGGGCGGAAAGAATGCGGCGGGATGAGTGTTGGCAGCTCACATTAATAAATTTTCACCTACTTACTTAGGCTGTGTGTACAATAGAGTCTGTGTGTGTGTGTGTGTGTGTATATATGTGTATGTGTAAGTGTAAGCGAGAGTGTGTGCCAAAAGCGATGGTAAACTTTGTCCTTGTGTTTAGAAGTTGTTGTTGTTGTTGTTGTTTTTTGTTTTGTTGGGGTTGCTGTGCTGATTGTGTTGTTCGGTTTATTGTTGAAGTTGCGAATGGCCATGTTGACGGTGGCTGCAAAGCGCACATTTGCGTACATTATTAGCTCATACAGGGTGTGCCTGCAACATGCGGACAGTTGCCCACAAGAGCCGCTGACAGTAGTCCGTTGTTTAGATAAGTTTGTGTGGTAAATTTTTCGGTAAACTTTCTTGAGAACCTGAATGGGGTAGCACTATTAAAGTTTTCTTAGTCGATTGGGACAGAGCGTCAGAAGTAAATAAAAATAAGAAGAATCAAGAATTACATAAAACTTGTCTTTCGTCTTTGGACAGCACAGAGTATTAAAGATTCGTCTATGAAAAGCCTAATTCGTCTTTCGAAATCGACATAAAACTACGAGTCCTGAGTCCCTATTGAATAGTAAACATTCAATCTAGAAATAAAGTGTGTCAAAGTGTGCATTCAAGTCTTGTAAAGGCAAAAAGTTTGTAGGTTTGTAGTAAATTTCAATTTTTAATAAATTTCTTTATTATTCCCTTCAAAATACTCTTCTCCTACGTCAATACATGTATGCCAACGTTTGATCCAACTTTCCATAAAGTTTTTATAGGCCGCCAAAGGTGTGGCCTTCAGCTCATGCAGCGAATTCTCTTTTATTGGCTCTATGGTCTTAAAACGCGTTCCCCGCAATGGCAATTTGAGTTTGGGAAATAGAAAAAAGTCGCACGGGGCCATGTCTGGACTGTATGGTGCTTGGCTGATGACATTGGTCGAATTTTTGCCCAAAAATCATCTCTTTGGCCATATCAACACTACGCTGTTTTTGAATGAAATTCAGCTTTTTTGGCACCAGCCAAAATATCAGTTAAAATGTGTTCGGCTGATCCAAATGAGATGCTAAGCAGCACAGCAATCTCTCTTATCGATACACAATGATTTTACAACATGATTTGCTTCGCCAATTCGATTTTTTCTTCGGTAACAGACGTTGATGGCCGTCCAGGGATCTCATCGTGCTCTAGGCTCTCTCGGCCGCCTTTGAACCTTTTATACCATTCGTATGCTCGTGTTTTCGACATACAAGCTTCACCATACGCTTTTCAACGAATCGCCACACGAAATTTCATTTTAACACACAATTTTAGACACGCGCGTTGTTCTAATTTTTCATCTATTATAAAAATCGCCACACAACAATTTTTCGACTTCTTCGTATAGACGCCAATCGAATACTAATCTTACGATATGCGTCAAAATTTGACAGAACACCAATAAAAGTATTGCCAACGTTGAGAAAATAAAAATTTACCGATTGGATAAGCGCGGCAGTTCAAATCTATTCTTTTTTGATCATACAAATAAAAGTATATCAAATTGATTACTTTTCAAGGCTTTGTTGAAGGTGTTAAAAGTCCAAACACTTTCATGTCAAAGCATATTCAAAAGTTGCAATTTTTACTTCGGATTAATTAATTTTTATGGCGTCTAATTACTTGATCATTTTTATTCATAACTAATGACACTTCTTATGTTGCTTTGGTGAAACTAAAAGCTTTAATTAATTCTAAGCTCCTTTTTCTTTATTGCATAGAAGAATAGAATACACAAAATTGCTTAGTTCCCTTAGCTGACCTTGGTCCTTATCAACGGATTTTACATTTAAATGATTTCTGGGTTCGATTAAATTCAACAGTAAGTCATGTTAAATTCAATAAAAAATTTGGTCAGATTAGATCTCGCGCGCTAACTTAAAAATCATGTAATGTGCCCGTTATATTTGACTTATTGCTATTGTTGTGTGCTTTCCCTTATTTGGTTTTGCTGATGTGCTTCTTTTTGCTATTTTTTTATTGCAATGTGTGGTAAAACGTGCCAACGACTGTGGGGCATGTGGCGGAAGTGCGAGCCACAAGCACTGCACACTAAGTACGCAAAAGCACAGACGGTAACAAAGAAATTGCAACAACAATAATAACAACAACAACAGCAATTCATGCTAAAGTCAATGCTATAAAAAGCCAACTAGCGAAGCGTTGGGCGTGCAAGAGAAAATAAAATTAAAAACGTGTGTTCACAACTTGAACTTTGATACTGTGGCAACCTTTGTGGACGGCTGAGGTCAACAGCGACAGCAATAACAACAACAACAATAGCAAAAATTACATTAAAAATGACAACAATAATAACATTACAAATCCCAACATGACAACAAAAACAAAAACAACAACAACAATAACAATAACCAAACAAGTAACCGAACAAACAACAGCAAAAACGTTTTAATAACCAACGGAAGGACACTCGAGGGGCGAATGTCACTTCCGTCAGAGTGGCACAGCCACAGCCAGCGAGTGCCAGTGTCGCCAATGTGCATATTACTCATTCTTGCTGCATTTAACACACAGGCCCGAACACGCTGGTCCGCGTCGAGCGAAGTGGCAACTGGGTGTGCGGGTTTAATTTCAATGCGTGCGGAAAAGTTGCCAGCAACGTTGCCCGTGTGGCAACGGCAGTGGCAACATTGATTTCACATACACGCTTTGCTACATGTGGCCGTGTGTCGCGCTCGCCTCGGCGCTCCGGCGCACATTTAACCTCTGGTTATGCGGCGCAGCACGTTTGTCACACACGCAGCGGCCGAGCAACTGACTCGAACGCTCGCTGGCGTTGCAAAGTTGCCCAAACAAAGCAACCGCATGCTGCGCGCTGTGACAGCTGCAGTCATAGCAGCAACAGCAACAGCAGCTCCAACAACAACAACAGGAGCCGGCACATGTACAATGGCGAAATGGTTGTTGGGCCAAAGTTGGCAATGGAGCCGCAGCTGGAGCGGCACGCTTCAACTGGAACTGAAAGCTGCAGACTGTGACAGCGACGATGGCGAGAAAGCAAACAGCAATGAATGAGAAATTATGGCGCTCGATGCTCATTAGGGTGGTGCGCTGTTTGCTTGAGGGTAGCGTGAGAAAAGTTGAAGTTTTCAAGTATCTTTGTACGTTGTACACAAAACTCGATAAGGCTGACGAAATCGAGTAGAAATTTCAAGAAGAAATATTTCACAGCGAGGACTGGTTTTGTGCCGTTATTTTCTACGAATTGTTTGGCTCGATTTGTTGCAAAAAATTCGGCAAATAGAACACACATTTTTATAATAAATTTCATCGATTTTGAGGCAATATTGAATGTCAGTAAAATGCTGACTAAGGCTAAATACAAACGTTGAAGCTATCAAATTGCAATCGTAGCTACTGAAAAGTTCTTTACAAGTCCTTTTCATATCTGTTGCATCATAAAATCAGCACCACCCTAATTCAGGTTGCACGCACTTATGCGCCAGCAAACGCACACCAACACACTCACATACGAGTTCGCATAGCAAACAGCCAGCAATGGCAAACAAAACGCAGCTACTACCACTAGTAACAACAACAACAACAACCAAAACAACTAGCAGCTAAAATGTAGCGACAACAACAACAACGACAACACTAAGCAAAATATGGCAACCGCTCAAGCAGCCGTCGAACCGCAGCCGCTCAGGCGGAGGTGCTAATGAGCTTTTGAAGGAGGCGCTCAATGGTGGCTCGTTTTCGGTTGTTGTTGTTGTTGTCTTTATTGTTGACGTAGTTGTTTTTGTATTTTTGACTTTTTGTCACTGACATTGCTGCTGTTGCCGGTCGCTGTTGACAAGCCCCTTCAACCGTTTGGTGCGTTTGTTGCTCACACGCGGCTACGGGCGGATAGGGGGTGGGGGTGGGAGGCAGGAGAGTGTGTGTGTGGGACGCAGCGGCACGCCGTGTTCTGTAAGTTTTGCGTTTTGTATTAATTAAAATTTCGCATGTCAACTATTCCATACGCACACAGCTCCACGCAGCTGGTGGCCTGGCGAACTGTTAGGTTGGCGGACGGGCGGGCGGTGGCAAACATATGTGAAGACGTGGCGGGTCGACTGGTGAGTTTGACTGCTGCTGCTGTTGACAATGCAGCAAAAATTTTCGCTGACAGCGAGTGCGGTCTGAAGGCGCGCTGCCTGAGTGTGAGGTTAGGTTGACATGTGCGGGGCGAACGAGGCGTGGCGCGGAATTAATTGGAATGTCAGCGTACGCGCTGTGCGTTGTGGAAATTTTAGGCAGCACTTTCTTGCACTTAATGAATCTTAAATAGGTGACATGGCGACGCCACTGCCAGCCGTAATCCTTGCACTTGGCGCAGTGAGAGGTGGCGCGCGGGTGCTGTAGAGGGGCCTGGTTTCTTGTTCACTACATTATATGCGTAATTTGTGGTGAATCTTATGTAGTGGCAAATTAATTTTCACGTTTTCGGCACTTCTACAACAACTTTCATGTGCGTGATTAATGTGCTCAAGTGCGTAGTTTTTGGGGGATTGAAATGCGTCTTAAAAAACATTTTCAATGCTATGCTGAATATTTTACTAGCTGCATAAAGTAGGAATTTTGTCGTGCTGACATATTTTTTGCTAGAAGTGAAAGTACAAAAATTTAAAAATTATAACAAGTAAAATGAAAAAACTTTGTTACTGTATACTTGTTTTTTATAAACTATTTTGTTTTAAAAAAGTATATACAGTCATGTGTGGATATAGTGAACTAATTATTGCAAGGCCTGTTCACAGTATTGAGGTTGTTTACTAACATATATCAAGGTTAACAATTTTGTTCAAAAACTCGTTTTATTTGCTCAAAATACACTTTTTGCTTTTTGCTTGAAATTGCTTTCAAAATTTTGTTCAATATTTAGAGGCTCCATGTCAAAATTTAGGTGTTCACTATATCGAGGTGTTCACTATATCGAGGTGTTCACTATACCCAGACACGACTGTATTTATTTTATTTTACTAAGATTTATTGATGTTGAGTCCAAGTCGCTTCGAAACTGCTTAGCGTAAATTCTCTAATGCAGCTAATCTCTGTTTGAATTGATATTAAATTACCTACTTATAAGCAACACCCTAAAAGTATGCAATGAAGGGCACACATATTTTCGTTAAACAAGCAGCCTTAGCTGCCTTTACAGTCTTCTTGTGTTGCATACTTTTCGGCTCTTGGTTTTAATCCTTTGAACCTAATTTACATTCATTCGGAGCGCACCTTATGCGCATAATTCAACATCATAAAGCAAAATGCTTAAGCAACAGCGAAGCAGTAAATTCAGCCTTTTGCTGCTGTCACTTTTGCTTCAGTTTCTTTGCGCTTGAATGACTTTCGCTTTGAGCGCTCATTGTCGGCATTTAATTTTCCATCATTTTCATTATTTAATAATTCGTTCTCGTTGTGTCCTTTCATGTGCGCCTGCAGGTGACTGTAATTAATGGGAATAATGTTTAAGCTGCTGGTGGTACTGACAACATCAACATGCTTACTTTCCACTGTTAATTCCGGTGTGCCAATTGGTAAGTGAAATAAAATGAATCACATTTGCTAAGAAAATATTATGTGTGGCATTTATGTAAATCATTTTAAACAGTCGTTGACGATATTTCGGGTAAATAAATCATAGAAAGAGTAAAGAAAATTTACAAACTTACATATACTAATAAATGTGAAAATATAGTTCAAAATTTCTTTGAGTCTGTACAAATAATTCTTTTTTTAATGAAATATTTTCCATTATATGCAAACTATCAACATGTTGTAGTTGCAAATTGACAAACAGAATTTTGCATTTATAAATTTTTTGTTGTTATTGGTTTGTTTGTTTATTTCATGAATATTGATTTTTCCGAATTTATTTGCTAGCAACGGGCGGCCCCTCACTGATATACGAGGGCAAAGATGCGCTGCTGACGTGTGTGGTGTCAGAGAATCGCGCCAATCACACTGTGATATGGAAAAAGTCGGACGAGATACTCACAGCGGGCATGGTGCGCGTGACGAGCGATCCGCGCATCCGTGTGCTGCATGACGAGAGTAAGTGGCATGAAAATGTAAACACTGTCAATAGCGCAGCTCAGAAGTATGCCACAAGGAATTGCATTTTCCGCTAGCCAGACAGCCTAAAAGTATGCCTGGAAATAACTTTGCCACGGGCAGTAAAACACGTACAACATTTGCTTTTAAATCAATTTTGAGGCATACTTTCAGGCTGCTTTATTATCACGCTTTGCTATTTTGAAGCATTTTCTTATTCCCTGCATGCCCTTCTGACATCCACTTACATATGTAGATCCCAAAGGGCTCGAGTCGGGCGGTGAGGTGTGGGTGCTGCTGCTCAAGCGACCCACGCTCAGCGATTCGGGCAGCTACATCTGCGAGCTGAACTCGGACCCGGTGCTGCGCAGCATACACATACTGACAGGTGAGTGGCACCAACTTAGCGCCACCCGCCCCGCACAACGTCTGACTTCCGTTCTCGTTCTCGTTCTCGCTGTCGCGTCCAGTCATACAGCTGCCGTCGGCCAGCGGCAACATCAGCACCACCACCGAGCCGAGCGATGTGTACCTGGTGCCGCCGCCGCTGGACGCCAGCGACAATCGGTCGTTCTGGCGCGCGCCCACCGTGGCGCCGCAAATTACGCACGACTTCACCGAGTGCTGCGAGCGCGCCAACGTCAGCGTCGAGTGCATTGGCTTCTGCAACGTGCACAACATACTGGACGGCACGACCGGCATCGAGCCGGAGGCGTGCGAGCGCGACTTCCCCAACATTGTGCGCTGCATGGCTGATGGCCGCAACCATGTGCCGTGCTGCGTCGAGAAGCAGATACCCGACCTGTGCCAGGACATGTGTCGCGGCGAGTACACGCCCTTCACCGACCTGCTCAAGACGCGCGTCTCGTGCGTGCACCACACGCTCAGCGGCCTGCAGTGCATACTGCAGGGCGTTCAGATGATACCCAGCACGCCGGTGGGCGTGACCGTCGACAACGTGTCGGAGACCAGCCTGACGGTGCGCTGGTACGAGCCCGAGAAGCTCGCGCACCGCGTCACGCACTACAGCGTCAACCTGACGGCGCTGCACAGCTTCGACGAGGACTACGACAGCGACGGCTACGCGTGGAAGAAGCGACCGCTCGAGCAGGTCGTCGTGCGCACGGTGCCCAGCAACCAGACGTGGCTGACACTGCGCGACCTCACGCCGCTCACCATGTACGCGATTGTGGTGACCGCCGTCAACGACTACGGCTCCAGTCTGGCCAGCGAGCGGCTGCGCGTCTTCACGCACACCAACGAGCAGCCGGCGACCGAGGAGGGCACGCTGGAGCGCAAGCTCTCGGCGGCGGCCATGCCCGACCTGCCGGACATACGCAGCTGCTGCGAGCGAAACGGCATGACGCATCGCCTGTGCCTGGACAAGATGTGCGACCCGCAGAAGACCGACCTGGCCACGCTGCCCGACTTCATGGTGTGCGCGCCCTGGTCGAACATCACCTTCACGTGTCTGGCCAACAATATCGATCATACGCCCTGTTGTCGGGCGCGCGGCATACCGGCCGTGTGCTTTCCGCTGTGCTCGGGCAAAATCTCGACGCTGGACTTTAGTCTCTTCAAGTAGGTGCCAACGATTTGACTTTAGTTGATCAATGAGAAGCAGCCATTAGTTGGTTAAATAATTGATTAGTAGAATATTTGTGAATTAATTGAATAATAATAATTTGAAAAAATTATTAATTATTTTAATTGAATAATAATAATTTGGAAAATGAGTTAATAGTGAAATTTTTAACAGACAAATTATTTATTTAGTTTAAATAATTTACTAATTGTTAATTGTTGGTTAATTAATCAGCTTGGACTTCATTGTTTTTTTATGATTTTTTAATAAATTTTTTTTTATCAGGTGCCTGCGTTTCATGTCCGAGTACAGCAGTTGCCTGTTTCAAGGCTACGGCGTGCTGGCCGATCCGCCCTCCACGCTGCGCACCGTCGCAAAGGCGGAGAACTTCATTATACTGGAGTGGGGCAAGCCAAAGCGTCTGGCGGACACGGTCAGCACGTACCATGTCAAGTTCCGGCGACTGGGCGTGGGCGATGACTACCTCACAGTGGTGAAGGTAAGCGCAACAGTTTTATTGAAGAAATATCTGTCAATACATTCAATTAATTTGGTTATTGTAAATTTATCTAATTGATTATTGCAATTTGTGTTTATAGAAAAGTCCGCCGCTCATCCTTGAGGGCCTGGAGCCCGAGGTCTACTACGAGTTCTATGTGGTGTCGGTGAACGAGTACGGCAAAAGCGAGCCGTCGCCGCGTCTCATCACGCGCACGCTGCCCGCCGAGGAGGTGGACGAGCCGGAGAGTCGCTACAACATGACGCGCTGCTGTCAGGCGTCCGGCCTGCTGCCGCAGTGCGCGCCGCTCTGCACCTACAACATTCGCCTGTCCGACATCGAGAAGCTGGGCCCGGCGTGCCGTGCGCAAATGTGTAAGTGTCTATGCGCAGAAAACAGCCAGCCATACATAATCAAATAATGAAAAATAAACACAAACAAAATACTTCACAAAAATTAAACAAAAACCAAACATATTCTCCACTTGACAGCTGTGATTGTGCGCTGCGCTGCGGGCGGCCGCGACCATACGCCCTGCTGTCAGCGACGCGGCGTGACCGCTGCGTGTCTGTCCATCTGCCGCGGCGTGATGCCGCTGACAAGTAGCAGCAGCAGTAACAACAACAGCGGCAGCAGCAGCGCCGTCAGCTCCAGCTCCAGCGATTGCCTATCCTATGCCGGCAACATACTGCAATGCATCGAGGAAGGTGAGCCGCTTTGTTGTTGTTTGCTTAATGCCATCCATGTTTGCTTTGCTCTGGCTTTGTTTGTCTGTTTGTCTGTTTGCCTGTTGCCGCTGCTGGTACTGCGCCGCACGAGCACAGCAACTGCTGCCGGTCATTACCAACAGCGGCCAGCAACCAGTGACCGCCAACCAGCGCACAGCGGCAGCAGCACTCAAATATTTGCCAATTAAACAGCAATTAAAGCCAATCTGAATGCACAACTCACTCACCTGTTCGCTTCACTCCGCAGGCACCGAGAGCATTCCCGGCCCGGCAGAAGATGTGCGCGCCACCGCCGTCACAACGACCACAATCAGCCTGGCCTGGCGGCAGCCGGGCTACGAGGCCGCCTCGCCCACGGCGGCTGCGCGCGGCGCAACCGAACAGGCGAGCGCGACAGCGTCAACAAAGGACGCAGCGACGGCCGCCGACAGTGACAAAGCAGCGACCGCTGCCGCTAACAGTGTGGACAATGCTGACGCCGCCATGGATGATGATATCGATTTTATTGTGCAATATGGAAAAGTCAATAACATGACCCTGTACGAGACGGTGGCCAAGCTGGAAAATGTGAGTAAGCGTGTCAGCCTTTCAGCATTTCAGCGTTTCAGCGCGCGCTCGAACGCTTTCAATGCTAATACACTTGTGCCCGCTCGTGCAATCAGCAGCGTGTTGCCGAAACAACAGCCGGTCAGCTCATGGTGACCGTGTAGGAAAAATAACACTAAAAGTGAGCGATGCGTTGTGCGGATTGTGGGTGATGCGGTGAGGGGAAGGAAGGTTTGATGTACAGTCGTCAGGCATTCAAATGTTTGGCTTTATTAAAAACAATTAAAAAAATAAATTATAGTACAGTCAAACTTCCCTATAATGAATTCGCACGGGACCAGAAAAAATCCTCATTATATAGAAACTTCATTATATAGAAATTATGATTTTTTTCATCTTTTATTTAAAATAATGAGGTATTTTAGTTTAGATTACACCCTTCCACTTTTCTTCCTCAACAAAGCCTTCTAATACATTTAGAGACTTCAAAACATTATTCGGTACGTTGCTCTTCATCTCCACAAAGGTTCGAAGTACATCAAGAGAAGCGAAAATTCGTCCCAATGTAGGTAACACCGCATCCGCCAATTTTTCTTCACTGGCCATTTCGTCTGGGGTTCCCCTAAATATGTTTTACTTTTTTTCAGTATTCAGTGTTGTTAATATGCGTGACAGAAAATAGCATGGAAAAATTCATTATATGGAGACAAAAAACGAATCAAAGCGAAGTTTTCAACTAAAAAATTTATTCATTGTAGAGAAATATTCACTATATGGAAATTCATTATAAGGAGATCAAAATGCACTTAGAATAGAACGATACAGCTGTGTCTTTGAAATTAATTCATTATACGGATAACTTCATTATATAGAAGTTCACTATAGGGAAGTTCGACTGTAATTGAAAAAGGATCAGTTACAGATTATTTAACACTAGAAAGGCCATTTTTACGGGTTTTCATATTTGAATATTTGTATTTTCTTCAGTATTTCCATCAACTTTTACTTTGATTACTTTTATTTTTTTTATCGGGTTATACAATTAGTTCTACAATTAGGGTTCCACAATTATAATTGGCCAAATCCCATTTGAACTTTTCGAGATATTAGCGGATATATTACGTAGTCCTTGTAGGTATGAAAAATTTGCGATCTTTCTAGTGTTAATTCGTTTGATCGATTCAGTAATTATGCTACTAAGTTTGATGATATCAATATTTTTATATACTTGTACATATGTCAATGTTAGTTTGCCGATTTTGAGCGAAATAAGAATTAAGAACGGGTCGAGATTCAGTCATCTATGGGTTAAAGAGGGAACAATGTAAATATTCGAAGTTAGACATTTGACGAAAGAAATTCTCTTCACTCGACTTGTACCGCCGATTGTAAGTGAGCCCACATTTAAGTGATCAGCATTGCGTGTGCTTTTCCTACGGGGTCAGCGTGACCACAATTCATTGCCTAGCAATGGCACGTCAGACATCTGCTGTGGCCGCATAGCCACAACTGCGCGCGACTCTAGACGACATGTAGATATGTTGGTGTGTCGGTGCGGCCGGCTGTGTGCCTTATGTCGAATGTGTCGAATGTTTGGTAACAATTGTTGTTGATGTTATTGTTATTCGTGCGCGTCTGTGAGTGTGTGCATGTGGCAAGTGCTTGAGAATCTTAAATTTGTGCGACACGTTGTGGCGTTGGTGTTATTGTTGTTTTTATTGTTGTTGTTGTTGCCGTTGCTATTTGCCGTACGTGCACATGGCCCAAATGCGACACAGCGACGCAGCGCCGGAGCGTCTTTTATGTTTTTATTTCATATGCGTGCTTGACGCGCGCTGTGTTTGTCAGTCGGCTGGCGACAGCTGCTGTCGTTGCTGCCGCCACTCGCCGGCTTAGTTAATCGTCGCAATTTAAAAGCTTAAACTTTTGCGCTATCTCTGAACAACGCAAACAACAACAACAACAACAACTAAAAGCCGTCTCATCATCATCATCAACATCATTGTGATTGCTGCTGCGGCTGCTGCTATCAGTCGCCACTCCAGCGCCAACACCAAACCATGTGTCATGCATTGGCAGTGCCACTTTTGCTGCAGCAGTGAGACGTGGCCAGAATGAAAAAATTCCAAATTTCGTTGCGCTTTTTTTGAATTGTTTTCATTTTTATTTTATTTCTTTTATTTTTGCGTGTGTGTGTGTGGTTGAAATTTGATGATTTTGTTTCATTGTTGGTTGGTTTTGGCTGCTTTGCGTTTGCTGTTGTTGTTGTTGTTGGTGTTGTAGCTGTCGGTTTGGACATGCAAATGGCAACACGCACTGCACATTTTTGTCTGAGCGCCATTTGTGCCACTTGTGCGCCGTCTCATACATTGTTGTTGCCTTGTTTTGCGGCAATTGCTTTATTTGTTGTTGTTGTTGTGTTGGTTTGTGAATTGTTTTTGCCATCAAGTAATAGCATTTGGTTAGATTAGTGGTTCTTTTTTGGATTTTTATAAATTTGTTTATTGTTGCTTTTGCAAATTTGTTGTTTGCCTCCTGTGTGTTGTTGTTGTTGTCAAATTGTTATTACACTTCCTTTTCATATTGTTGTTGTTATTGTGATTTATATGCTTGACGTGATTGTTTGTTGTGAGTGTCAAATTGTTATTACACCTAGTTTGATTATTATTATTGTTGTTGTTGTTGTGGTTCATATTGTTGAAATTATGATCAAATTGTGGCAAGTTTCAGTGCGTTATTGTTGTTGTAGTGCAATGTAATGCTTTCTTTTTAAGGATAATAAGAAGAAGAAGGCATCTTTTTGCTATAGTCGTATTATTTCATATTTGTTGTTGGTAAAATGTTGTCGGCATAAAGGTTTTGTTCTTATTAAATTGTTAGATTTGTTGTTGTTGTTGTTATACTGTTTTTGTTGTTAAGCCATTTTTTTTTAAATAATTTATTCTGGCACCAAACTTTTGCTGGTTTAAGTGCATTATTTGTTGTTGTTGTTATTATTCTTATTATTGTTTTCAATTTTTACTAGTTTGCTGTTGTGCCTATTTGTTGGAATTAATTTATTCTTGCAACAAACTGTTGTTGGTTAAAGCACTTACTCTGTTGTTGTTAGTATTTTTATTGCTTTGAATTTGTGCATATTTAGTGTTGTTGTTGCATTTGTGTATCCAGCAGCCCATCGTCTGTAATGACCGCCGTTTTATTATGCTTTCAGTAAAATTTTTTATTGTTCTTTTTTGTGTTTCTTGCTGCTCATTCTGCAAATTTATGTTGTTATTATTATTATTGTTGTTGTAAAATATGCGTCATATTTGCTTAGCATCTTTACGACCATTCGTCGACCACTCGTTTTCCCATTTCACATGTGGTCAACATCACATCTGTTTGTTTATGTGTGTGTGTTGTGTTGAGTGTGCGCTTTTATTTGTATGCATATTTACCAGGTTGTATGTATGTGTGTGTGTGTGTGGATGGGTTGGGGTGTTTGCTCCCTTGTATGTGTCTGTGTGTGAATTGGATTAGCTTTTGAATAATTGGTGTGAAAAAGCGCGTTAGAGCTGCCAAACAACACGACTGCAGCGTCCAAACACTCCACCGACAGCTTTGGCACTCACTCCTTGCCCATATCCCCTCACCTGCCTGTAACTGCAATATTTGCCATTTTAACCACTGCCGCCGCAGTCGCGCGTCGTTCCTGTCAAAATGTTGCGCGCGCCTGCAGATTTGGCTTAAACAAATTTCACAGATTTTTCCCTTTTTTTACTTGCAGCATTTTTGTTGCCTTGTACTTGTTTTAGCCGATGTTTACCCTTTTGTCGCACACTTGTTCACCTGCGTGTGTGTGTGTGTGAGTGTGGCTTTTGGTGCTCGGCGCTGTTGTTTATTTTATTGTTGCCTTGTTTACAGATGACGTCGTATAATCATAAATTTATGCTAAATCCGAAAAGGTTCATAATTGGCAGCGGCCAACATGTAACATGCACCGCCAGTCAACATGTATTAAGCAACACCTACACACACACACCTACACACAAACACACACACACACACAAACACTGTTATACTAACACAAATGTGCGCGGCTGAGAGATGAAATAAAAAAGTTTCACCACATTCAGTTCCGGCATTTGCGCATTTTGTCCAAACACAATTTAGAGGATTCATTCATTCGTTATTGTTGTTTTTGTTGTTGGTTTTGTTCTTGTTATGGCGCCGGATTTGAGCTTCAGTAGCATCAGTATGTTGTCGCTGTTGTTGTGCGCTGTAATGTGTTGTTGTTGTTATTGTTGTTGTTATTGTTATAGCTGGCGGCTAGTGTTGACAAGTCTTGCTCATAAATATGAGATTTAGCCAACGCCGTCGCTACCTACACCTATTTATGGAATTTATATTGGCATTAAAGCAACAATAACAACAACAACAACAACAACAACAAAAACAACTGGCACAACAAAAAATAATGCCAAAAAGTATCCAGCGGTGTTTTTTGCGTTGCCCTGGCAATGCATCCCTCGGTCGGTTACACATAAAAACCACACACACACATAAGGTTTTTTTTTTGTTTTGTACGAAAGGCTGAAAACAAATGACTATGTTTTATAAAGCAGCATTCGACTTTTTTATTAGATTGGCACAAAATAAACAACAACAATTTGTATCTTTAATCAGTTTTACAAATTGGAATTGATTCTAGAAAGTTGCGTGTTCAGGCTTCAATACTTTAATACTTTGGTTTAACGCTCAGTTGGTGGCTTGTCAATGCTTTCAGCTGTTTCGTTGGTTGGTTGATTGAATGTTGGTTTCACTGGCAATATGTATGAATGTAGCTTTTTCATATAAAGTGCAAGGAAGGTAATAACTCGAATGCCCTTTTTGTCTGTTGAACGGTGGATTGATCGAATCTCTTGTAATCTGTCTATAGGGATTCAGATAAATGTTCTTCAAAACTTGTGGGTCTCTTCAGTAATGCCCAAAATTGTTTGTATTTACCAGTAAATATCTGAAAATGAGTTAGCTAGAAAATTCTCTCGAAAAACTATTTACATTTAAATTCAGTTCATAAAATCAAAAATAACTAAAATCATCAAATCAAAAGGCTTTACAAATGACAATTATGCAGCGTACCTTTTTTATTATATCGCACAACATCACTCATGCACAGCGACATTCATTCGAATTCGTATTCACATCATTCGCATTCGTGTTGGTCACCCCATTTGCACTCAGTGCTGCGGCAAAGGTTATGTCATTCGGTTACAAATCCACCTGCCGCTCTGTAATCTCATTCATTAAATTACATTCGCCATATTTGTGTGCACGCATTTTATCTGCTGCCACTTACAACAAACAAACACAAAACACAAACATAAGCACAAACAAACAAACATACACATGTGTGACCGTTCATTTGAATATGAAATTTAAGTGGATTTCGTCCCGCACAGCCAATGGTTTTTTCCGAAATGAATATTTAATTAAAATTCAACAAGCACGTTGGCAACACTGCGCTGAGCGCATAAGCTGCATCTTCATCAACACATGGCCGCCGTCATTATCGTAACACTCATCAGCATTATTATCGGCGGGCGGCCATTACCAGCCTTAACAGCGCCGCGGTTGAAGCATTTGCGGTGAGCGCATCGCATCGCATCGCATCGCGTCGCATCGTGTCGCGTCGCGTCGCGTCATCGTTTATCCTCATTATGATCACATGACTCCACAACTGATTTACACGCGCGAAACGTGCCAAGTACTAAGCTGCGCTCGCCACACACACACAGACTCACGCACGCCGATGCCATAAACGCGGCTTGGTGGCTCGCTGCGCGCCAATCCAAAAGCGGCGTTGCCACTGCCATTGACTTAGATTCGCAATTGTGGCGCGTAAATGAACACGTAATGCATTTTAGTGCCATTGCTGTTGCTGTGTCTGATGCTGCTGATGTCGCTGTCGCTGTCGCTGTTGTTGTTGCTGACGCTGCTCGTGCCGCTGCGGCACCACGTAACCTTGCTACCAGACATATTTGCTTTTTGTTGCAATGAAATTACACAACACTAAAAAAACATATATACAAGCTGCAGAAACAGCACGAGACGAAAACATTTGAAACAGCGACACCAACAAACAACTACAATAACGTCAATGACAACGCAACACATTTCGTTACAAAAGCAATTAAAGCGGTCGACTAGCGTTTCGTTGCACATTGAAGTGGCTCCCACATTGGATTATCATCGTTTGATTGGCCATTCGCGTCAGTTGCACTTTAATCCTTTCATCACCAACGCAACGTATGTGTTCTATATGGAATTTGGTTGCTGCCTACTTTTGATTACACTGGACAACAGCATGTCTGTTGCATGAAGTTTTTTACATGAATCTGAATCGTTTTTCCACGCAGATTTCACATATTCCGTTTTTATGTAACAGCTCTAGTTTTCGCAAAAAAATGGGAGTGTCATTTTTTCGAATTTTCCTCGACTTTTTTCACGTTTTCGACTGTAATTTCGAATTTCGAATATATCGTTGCACTTACAACATCTCACGCCTTCTTTCCTTTGATCAATTGATCAATTTTATGTGTTCTAAATTAATTTTTTGCTATCAGAAAAAAACGCCTTGAAATTCCATATTTTCCTACTTTGAGGTCCAATTACCGCGGAACTTTAAAACTTATAAATATAACTTGCATCGAAAAAGAAGCCGTGCGGTGTTGTTAATGCAACAAAGTGAAAATCATGTCAACCGGTTTATTGGTATAGAGGAAAATCTGAAAAATTACACGGTACCTGTATCTCAGTAACTAGAGCTGCTACAAAAAATCTGAAGGTAGATTCGAAATCAGCGCAGCCAAATTAGTAAAAAACAGTAGAAAAACTCCATGCAACAGAAAAAAAGGGCGATTTTGTTGTCCTGTGTTATCATTGCCACATTTTTAAATTCTTAAAAAAAAAGTAGTGAAACAAATGTGTATGGAACAGGGATTACTGTTGTATTATTTATTTTTATTAAAGATTTTAAAAAATTTGCCAACTAGTGGAAAATAAAAAAATATTCATTAAACATTGAAGTTCAGCGTTCAAGTGATAATTCCTCTTCACATATTTTAAGGGAGTGCATTTTTGAATAAGTAATAATTCTTAACCTCAAATTTTTAGTTCAGTCTTAGTTTCCAAAATCCTTTTCGGGCTTTAAAAAAGTAGAGGAGTTAAGCTCAAACTGTGAATAAGTAATAATTCATAACCTCAAATTTTTAGTTTAGTCTAAGACACTTAAATCGTTTTCGAGCTTTAAAAAAGTATAGGAGTTTAGCTCAAAGTCTGCACAATCTAAATGCTTTCGACAGCTGAGTCAGACTTCAAGCCAGAACCAAAAGGTGCACTGAACATGAGTCGATATTGTAGTCCGAGTTCAAATGAAAGCTTAAGTCTGATTAAAACACAAGGTTGTATATCAGAAAAAGAATTCGTTCGGTGTCTCTTGAGATTGATTGAGTAGAGGGTTCTGTGCAAATTTTAGCCAAAATTTCAAAGGATTTTCAGCCTAAGTCTGCTTCTAAGCTTGAAATAGTAGTTTTTTAGTTTTCATAAGAAAATAAGTTTTATTTCAACTAAAAATATGATTAAATTATCAATCAGCTCCTAATACAAGAAATTTATCTCCTTGTAACTAATGTCAACCTTAACCCTCAAATGCATGAATTATTTTCACGTTTCCTAAATAAAAATAGGTTTTTCTTTTTAACACAGAAAACCACAGAAAAGTGAATTAAATATTAATAAACTACTAAATATAAGCTAACAGATTTCGAATGTGCTTGTCATTTCAAAATATTATATCGGGGTTTAATTGGAAGATATGCACAACAAAGTGTGCCTAAAAACATTAATATGCATTTGAGGGTTAAGACTTGCTAGAGTTTCAGTTTGCTTCTGAGCCCAAGTTTTTAGCTCTAAACTCATAACATGCAACAATGCGACTGAGTATAAGTATGGGTTTTCCTCCATAAATATTCCAGTCGTAAAACTATTTCGAAGTGCAAAAAGAGCTTTAGTAGCTTGCTTTCATTTTTTCATTTCATTCATTTTCCGTACAACTTTTGAGCCGAATACCATTCGGAACCATATTTTGTACCAGGAATTTTTGTGTTTGGGGGGTTTTAACCCCCAAGCTGCCCTGTGTGCGCCACTGCTGAGCTTAAAAAGAAAACAAAACTTAATTCTAAGACATAATGAGCCAAAAGGCCTAAGTAATGTGGCCACTTAACTTAACCTACATAACTCTAAGATATGCAGAAGTCTAAGCTTTAGTCTGAACATCGAAATCTGCTTCTAAAAAAAATATGTCTCTAGGTCTAACTTCAACTCAGATATAAAAATCCAGTTAATTGTTGTTTTATTTGTAGGTAGGGTAGGTAGGTAGCAGCGACTGCGTGCTCTCAGAGCACACTCAAGTAGCACTATGTGCCGTTTTGTTGTCGCCTCCTCGACGGGGTCTTCCCTGCGTGGGAGAAAATACTGGGCTCTAAAGCCAACCCGCATCGTCCAAATAGGACTTGTTTTATTTGTAGATTTGATTAAAAATAGTTCGTTAACTAACTAACGGGGCTTAAGTTGAAATCTTCAAGTTGAAAACTGAGTTTGAGACTGAAATTGAAAAGTTTGGCATTGAGCTCGACTTTGAATTTGATAAAAATCAAAATCTGATTCCAAAAAGAGACTTTAACCCTTTCCGGTCAATTTCCACATTTCTTGAAATAAAAATTTTTCTTTAAAAACATTGACTCTCATTGAACATTTTAGCAATAAAATACAAAAAAATACCAAAAATATAATTTCAGTTAAGAATTATAGCTCATTAAATTGTGTACGTTTTGGTTTCGTTTTTCTAAGTTTTATGAACAATTCATTGATTTTTTTTTATAGAAAACATAAATTATAATAACAAAAAATCAAAACGTAATTTCATTTTGATCGATTATTTATTTTATATATAAACAATTGATTCACATTTATTCGGCCTTATATAACCGTTGTTGTTGTTGCAAAGCCTTTTTCCTCTCAATAAAACACAGAAAAATTTCAAATTCATACAGTTATACAGAAAGACACTGAAAATAGCCCATTCCTATCACGTAACGTGGTTTATAGATGGGCGTGGCATGCAAGTAAAGGCAAAAAATCTGTTACCAAACTCATAACTTAAGGGGGTATTACGATTTTTTTGGGCGATTTTCAATGAATTTTCAACTTTTTTTTTTGAGAAACTGAAAAACTTTTTTTATTCAAATCTTTTTACACATCGTAGTATCAAACTTCAAGAGTACAAAAAAATTTTTTTTTTGACATTTTCATTTAAAGTGTAATTTATAGAGGGCGCTGAAGTGGACATCCCAGTCGGCAAATCAGTTGCGGTTCCAGCTAGATCAGCAATTCTGCATATCTGAAATCAAAAAATCAAAGTGTTTTTGAAAGATAAGTACAATATCTAGTGCCTGACGAGAGGAAATTTTTCTAACTTTAAATGTAACAAAATGGCAGCACTTTAAAAAAAACATACGAAAAATGGTCGTTTTTTTGGGACGAAAAGTCGTGTAGAAAAAAAAATACGAAGTAAAAAAAAAAGCTCTCGTCAGGCACTAGATATTGTATTTAAAAATAAGTAGAAAAAAAATTAGGCCGATTGCACTTTACAGTTTTTCTCCCGAGCTGGAACCGATTTCAAAAACATGATTTCGAGAAAAACGCGTTTAAATGTTTTTTTGCCCTGCGTTCGCTTGTTTTTCACGCATACATATAACAATATATATATCAATAACTTTTTTTCTAATGTACGGATCGATCTGATATTCGGGGGACGAATTCTAGACGCATATACGAATAGAATGAAACAATAACAAAAAAATCGAAAAAAAAAATTTCAAAAATCGTAATACCCCCTTAAACAAAATGCAAACATAACTTGCAACCTTTGCTTTCCATTTGTACGATATATTGTACAAAGCTTTACAACCCTTGTGGTCATTTGTACGATATATCGTACAATTTTTTTAAAGACTCGGGAAAAATATTTAGACGGAAAAAAAATTTAATTTATAAATCAACTGAGATTCAAACTTTGAAATTGATCAGGTTTTTGCTACCAAAAAGTATTACATATTTAAAAGTTCCTCCGTAGAAGCACCGTCACTTGCTGGTTTTTAAAATTCTTGCAAAAAGCTGTTACAAAACTCACTCATACTGTGTAGCTACGGATATTATGATTTATATTTTTAAACGGAATGATACAGCACAGCCCATGAATGAAAGAATACAAGATTACGACATCCGAGTGCTGACGTCACGCGTGCCCATTGCTAGAGTTACCACCCGACCTTCAAAAGATTTTAGTTCTAAACGTAGTCAATTATCGTAATATATGGTCAATTAAATCTGTTCTGATACCAAATTGTTTGATAAGTATCTTAATCTATGCAAATACTTTGAAGGAAAGTCCAATTTCACACAGAACAAGAACTTTTTGCACCTAGTTAGAAATTTCAAAATAAAAAAGAAACGACTTTCAATTTCAAAAATGTCACTCGGCAGCTCTATTTAGAAACGATTTGAACAGCAAATTTTGATTGGCCGACGATTTCTTTTGAATTTTTCGCGAGTTTTACTGAATATTATCATTTTACCCTCAAAAAGTGATTTTTGCCCAAAAAACGTACGTATTGAAGTGCATTTCCTGTACAAATTTGGTGTGAAAACGTGTTTTTTTTCCAAAATAGAAAACACAAATTTCTGTCAGAATGCGTTGTGCAGTGGGCAAATGTGCGCAAAACAACAGCAACTTAATGGCTTTAGGGAATGTGTCTAGTCCCAAACAGCAATCGCTGGATCTACTGGCGCACGAATGCAGCGTCGTGCACCAAGCCAACCGCAGAGTTTAAAAATGCATTGAGGGATAATAGCAGCTCAAAGTGGCAAACGCGATGGGACAACGCAGGTAACGGCAGATGCACCCACCGGCTAATCCCTATCCTTATGGTGTGGCTCAGCATGAAACGAGGCAAGGTTGACTTCATCCTTATAGAAGTGATCAGCGGACACGGCTGCTTCAAAGCCTTTCTCCATCGCTTTGGATACGAGTCGGATCTCCGAACTTTGCAGCCGTAACACCCTCGAGGACGCCGTAGATGTCTTTGCATGGCCCAGCTTTGAGGGTCAGCGAGGTTATGCACAGCGACAAAGCCGAGGTTATACACAAACTCCGTGCAGATGCAACCTAATGCGCCAACCACCACTAACACAATAACGCGTGTACAGTGGCAGCAACAACACAAACAACAACAGTTAGAGGAGAGGAGGAGGGAGAAAACGTGAAGGATGAAGCACTGGCCAGTGGTAACCATACCAGCGAAGAGTGCGCGCGCCATCATTGTAATAGTGCAAGACATTTTTTTTAACTTCATATTAAAATATAATAAATATAAAAAAAAACAATTTCACGAATTTTAATTTTTTTGTAGTTTAGTTTGCTGTTCGTCCCACTGTTCCTACAAAAAATTTGACATATTGGCATAATTTCAGTGACGTCATGAGTGCCGCTGTCAAATTATCTGTCTCGGATGTCGTAACCTTATATTCAATAAACCTTGGCACAGCCTACTTAATGAAAATGAAAAAGCTGTTCCATAAAAAGTGCGTTCGTTGTCAAATAAAAAATTTTCGAAAAAAATGTACGATGTATCGTACAAATTTCCGGAAAGGGTTAAAGAAATGTACAGCTCTACGAATCGCTGAAGCCCGTCTCACTGCTCTCTTTCCGCCTTTTGCCTCACTTTCCCCTCTCAACGCATCATTAACGCATCAAATTGCCACGCATCGCTGCGCAGCCATAAACGGCAACCACAATAATCTGCAATAAAAATCTCACACGCCACCACTGCCAACACCGCAACAACAGTGATGGCCATAAAAACTGCACCAAATACCACAAATAGCTGCACATGCAACACCAATTACCCAAAAGCACTAATCACGTTTACAAATTTCAATCGCAAATTTTCATTCCATGATGCCGATGCCAGGAATTGACCACAAACGAGACCAGCATTGAATTGACGCATTTGGAGCCGCACGCATTGTATCGCATTATGGTGGTGACGCGCGGCCGTTTCGGCACATCGCTGCCATCTTCGATGCTGCTGATCAATACCACCGACGAAAAAGGTGAGTGCCGCGCGCATTTGGACAGAACCCCAACACATGGCGCTGACATTGCGAATCTGTTTCATGCATTTTCTACATCTTTTGCTTTGGTATTTTTTAGTTGATTTCAACAACAACACTTACGGCGCGCCATCGCCACCGCACACACTGACCATCACGTCGCACAGCGCCACCTGGATGCAGCTGACCTGGCAGCCGCCCGAATTTTCGCATCCGCACGAGAAGATCACCTACAGGTAGGTGGCAATGAAGCGGAATTTTGCGTTTTGTTGATTGGCAATTTTATTTATGAAACTTCTTTGCAGAGTCTACCACAAAGCCATGAAGGCAGATAAGTTCAACCAGATCGAGACCAAAGTGGCATGGCTGCGCATGAGCAACCTGAAGCCAAGCTCTCAGCACATACTGTACGTGGAGGCGGTGGGCGATCGCGCCACCTCGTTGCCCTCGGAGACATTGGTGGCATGGACCGATCCGGCATTGCCGGCCTTTGTGGATGTGAGTTGAGCTTTGGTGCTTTTTTGGACAATTCTAGCTTTGTCTTTGTTATTCTGTTGACAATAGGGAAATATTTCAGAACCTTACATCTTCTCCTCCACATTAATACAAATTTTGTTGACTCCTTTCTCACAGCCACCAACAGTGCATCCTGCCGACAACATACCCGAGGGCGGTTCGATGACCATACTCTGCCTGGCCTTGGGCAATCCCGCGCCCACTATTTCGCTCTACGTGGGCGGTCATCTGGTGCGGCAGGACACCTCTCGCCACATGGTCACCGTCATACACAACGTCAGCGCCGACATGGAGCACGTCTCGTGCTATGCGGACAACGGCTACGGTGTGCCCATGCAGGCCACCAGACGCGTCAACATTTGCTGTGAGTAGACGCCGCCTCGTTTTACTTCGCTCACTAATTGCCTGCTCCGCCCCTTAGACCCGCCCAAAATACAAGCGGCCGGCATCACAGTCGCCTCGGTGGGCGACGAAGTAGAGCTGCGTTGTACAGTCGACTCGAAGCCGACGCCGAAGACAATCTTCTGGCGCGATCACGACGGCCGCATACCCGTCATACAGGGCGGCAACTACGACATCTCCATGAAGACGAACGAGTCGCATCCGTCGCTGTACACGATGGCGCTGCGCATAAATAAGCTGCAGGCCACTGATGTGGGCGACTATTTCTGCCATGCGGAGAACGCCTTCGGGTCGTCAACCACGCCCGTGTCGGTGCGCATACGCAGCACGCCGGCGCTGAATCGCAACGTCTCGGAGTGCTGCAACCAGATGAACGTGTCGCTGGCTTGTCGCGCTGCCTGCAGCTTCTACGTGGACATCGAGGCGATCGCCGATAAGCCCGAATGCATTGTGGACTTTGACAAGCTGATGCGTTGCGCCGCGGACGGCTCGGATCATCGGAGCTGCTGTGCGGACTCGAATGTGCCGCGCAAGTGCCTGAACTGGTGTCGCGGCGAGTCGGTGCGCTCCAAGGAGATTTGTAGTCTGCAGTACGCGCGCACCATTGTGGGCTGCTTCGAGATGAATCGCGACAAGCTGCCGGGGCCGCCGGAGAACATTGCCGTCAGTGTGGTGTCGGACAGCGAGGTGGTGATAAGGTGAGTGAAAGCCAAAGACAGAACAAAGAGGCTTCAAGGACAAAGTCTAAATATGAATAAATATGACTATTTTTTGGTTATTGATTTATTTAAAACTTTCAATTGACTGGTATTTTGAAATTGCCTTATCTTTGTTCGCTGCAGATGGGATCCGCCTCTAAAAAATCCAAATGTGGTCGACGGCTATCGGATATTCTATCATGAGGCGGCCATACTGTCGAGCGACGCCGGCGACTCGAGCATCGACGCCGTCGCAGCGAATGCGACCAGCATGCAAAATAGCACCGAAATACGCCGCATCGATGTCAAGGACACGCAAGTGACCATCGAGGGCCTGAAGAAGGATGTGCTCTACGAGCTGGTGGTGAAAGCGGGCAATACATTTGGTACGTTCGAAGCCCATGAAGCGAAGCGCTTGCAAGCCGCTGCGACAACTGTCAAGTCTTAACAAAACATTTTTGCTTTTGTTTTGGGTTTTTTTCGTTACGTTGCTGTTGTGTGCCACAGGTGCCAGCGTTCTCACCGAGCCCATCAAATTCACGCTCGGCGATCATCACGTGACGTCGGCGACCACGTACTCGAATGCTGTGGGCACTATCAGCGGCATTGTGGCCAGCATCCTGGCCATACTGCTGGCTGCGGCGGCCATTGTGTTCTATCGGCGACATCGCGCTAACGGTAAGGCGGCGGGCAACGGGGTGGCCTTTGAGAACCCGACGTACACGCGCGGTCTGGAGCAGGTGCAGGTAAGTGCGGCTGATTGGCGCGGTGGATAGTGTTCTGGCGCGCAGGCAGACAAAGACGCACACATACTCACTCACACATTCACACAATTGATGTGTGTGTGTGCCGAGCCGCCATCGCTATTTGCATAACCCAAATTGGCTGCGCAGTGGATTCGAAAGCTGTGGCAGCCTTCGTGCCTGCATGCGTGGGTGGGTAGTGTTGCACAAGTGAGGTTAGGTGGTGTTAAAGTTTTACGTTTTCATAAGTTTTAACTCATTTTGAGTGTGAAACAAAAGTAGATTTTTACATAAACATACAAAAAATAATGAAAATTTTAATAAATTAAAAAAGATACAAACATACACTTTGTCGTAAAAAAAATTTATTGTATCCTTTTAAATTCCCTGTATGTTGTTTAAAAAAATTTTAAGAAAAATTCAAATGATATTAAAAATTAACCACAAGCCAAAAAAGCCAAACATTTCTTCTTTCAACTTCCTAAAAAGATAATTTTGCTGTCTTCTTGTCTGCCTGTGTGTGCTTGCCGCCTGCATGCTTCTTCCATGTTGTTTTTGCCCCCAATTTTTTTCAATACCTGTTCGCGTATTTCCCGCTCTAAATGTGGTTTTTGTGTGTTCTTTTTTCCATGTTTTAACTCTGCTTCTTCTCCCCACTATTCCACGTTTTTTTTCGTGTATTTTTGTGCGGAAACGTAAACCCGCCGGCTGCGTTTGTGCGCGACTGTCATCTTTACTGGCATGCCGACTGGCTGGTTGGTGTTTTCGTTGCATATTCGCCGCCGCCGGCTGCAGCTACCGACGGTGACATCTGCCATAACGCATAGCGGTGCAACCGCACAGCCGCCAACGCGCGACACCGTCAACGATGCCAACGACGCTCACACCCAGTGCAACGAAGTAAATCCGACAATTTATGAGGAGCTCAAACTTGGCCAAGAAGGTGCTGGATTCAAGAAACTTGTGCCATAAATGCCAAATAAACTAATACACTCACAAACAAACAAAGAAATAGCACAACGACACACGCACACAGTCACACACAATGAACTCACGCACACACACACAGTGACACGGACACCAACACAAACACAAACAGTCGAACACGAGCAGACGGAGAGACACTTTTGCACAGTCAAAGGACGTAAAGCGAGACAGCCGAGCGCAGACAAATAACAAATCGCTTTAAAATAATCATAAAATGAAGAACGTTGTTGTTGTTGTTGTACTCTAAGTAAACAGTATACTTGTAATAGTTGAGTTGATAAATTCATTTCGTCCGCTGTCGCTAATCCCCAGCATTCCTTTTCCTCGACGTTCGTCAAAGCTGCGCTGTTTAGTTGTGGGTTAAGCGTTCGGAGTTCGAGCTGTGTTGGGCGCTGTGCGATTAGTTGCACAATGATTTATTCAATTGTTAGTCATTTTGATAAACCATGTACAATGCAACAGTTAATTGTTGAAATGGTCTATTAAAAGGGTTAGTTGGCTGTTAGGCTGATCTTGGTATTTCATTAATTTAGTTTGATTAGTCGATTGCAATTAGTTTGGGGTTAAGTCATATTCGTTAACCATAACCATAACCAGAAATCTGATCAAACATTATTACGGTTAGTGCACAAGAAGATTTGAATTGTTATGAATGCTAATATCACAGAATTAATTGTACTAAAGTTGGTAGATGAATTAATTGATTAGAGTCATTTGTTGTTATTGAAATTTTTGTAACAGTGAGTGGCCAAGAAATTTGTTGATGGATTTGATTAGTCGATTAGTGTTGTACTTACAAATCGTTGCACGACTAATCAGTCAAGTTGAAATCACTAATTAATCGATTAGTGATTAATGAGGTAATTGGTCACTAATCATCAATCACAGATAGTCAATACAAAATTAAAATATATCGTTCAATGAAGAATATTAGTTGCTTGAAATTATTAGGAAACAGACAATACTGATTATTCAATGGGTTAGTCAGTTGAACTACTCAGTTTTACATGAATCAATGAATCAGTTAATTAAATATGCTATTCGATTGATAGTTATGTATTTAGTAAGTAACTAATAGATTTATCAGTTAATCAAATAGTAATTAATCAAATATATCATAGTAATTACATTAGTTAATTAAAAATTAAAGCCGCATTTTGATTACTAAATTTTTGTTGTTACTAATGAATTAAATCGTCAATTATAAATCGATATATCGGTTACTCAAACATGTTGATCTTTTAACAGTTAATTAGTTAACAGTTAGTAAATATATTAATAAATCAACTGTGTAATTCTATTAATGTTTAACTAATTAATTGGTCATTAGTCGATTAATCGAATCATAAATAAATCAATGCATTAGTCAGATATGTTAGTTGATTGGTAGCTAAGCAATTGATTAATCAATAATTTATTGCAATGTTAATCATAAATTGACTAATGAACTTTTTATGTATTACAGTTAAATATTGATTAATGAACTTTTATGTTACAGTTACCTATTGATTACTTAAGTTGATTAATCAATGGATCATCAAAAAAATCAAAATCAATCATAGTTAAAAAAAATCAATCACAGATAAAAATCAATTAGTTAATGTTTGTAATACATTTTTCAATGACTCAATGAATTCAATGATTAGTTACAATTAAATTATTCGATTCATAAAAAAATAGTTAAAAAAAATCAGTAATCGACTACTTAGTTACAAATAAATTAGTAGATATTTCAAGGATATTTTTCAATTAAAAACGAATGGAATGATTTGTTTCTATTGGGTTATTCGGTTAATCACAAATATGAATAAATCAATCAATTCCATCCTATTCCATTCAAAATTGTGATTTTAATTGACAATGTCAGCACGCAAAAAACTTAGCGATTAACTAATTGCACAGCGCTCACCTCGAACACGCTCCCACTTGTGATTTCCTATACTCTTCTCATCCTCTCCGCATTCCGTCCCTTCGCTGTTGAGAATTTAATTTTTATTTGTATGTATGTATGTATTTGTATATATATACACGTATGTACCTATACATGCTAGAATTAATGGCGTCTTTGTAAATTTCTAATTTGAGTGCGAGCCGAGCGTGCGAGTGTTGCCACACCAGCACAAACAGGCAGACAATCTCGCCTGACTAACCCTCAAAGCGCCGTCATTTACCCATTGCCCCCAAACGTTCGTTCCCCCTCCCCCAGTTCGTTATTCCTTTGCCACTTATTGACTTGTTGTAAGTTAAAAGCGCGAAAGCAAGCGTACAACAAACGAAAACACAAAACAAAATTGAAAACTGAAAACGCTCCAAGCACAGCAACAAAATCAAGTAAGCAGTAAGTCGCACCCTGTATTTTTAGCGTAGCGTCGCACGTGCACACACGCACGTACGTATGTATGTATGTATTGTAGTTCTTAGTTAGGTTAGCGTGTACGTAACTATTTTTGCAGCGCGGATGGCTGGATTGGCGCGGATGCTGAGCACGCGGATGCGTCGCCTGGTGCCAAATGCCACTCGACGCACGCCACACGCCACGCTCGTGCGTGTGTGTGTGTGTGTGTGTGTAGTCAAAATATGGCGCGGCGTTGCACGACCGCGTCTGTGACTGGAGCTGTGTGCGCGCGTGTGTGCGCGTCAAGGCGAAATCATTCAAGTGCAAATGTGCGGGCGGGCAAAGCCGTTGTGCGCGCATACGGCACAGATAACCATAACCTCAAAATGCAAACTGAAAATGAAAACGAAACCGTGAATGGGAATCGAACTGTTTTAATTGATTTGGCGCGCGCGCGGTTGTCTGATGGAGAACGCCGCGCGGCGAGAGGGTAAGTTGAAGCCCAGGGAAGCGCGAGTGTCGCTTTCATTTAGTTTTTAGCGCGCAGGTGACAGTGAAAGGGTTCGGTGTGTGTGAGTCGGGGGGGGCGCGCGTGCTTATTTGGTTGTTTACGATTGCAGTCGTTGGTGGCGAAAGCGCTTTTCGAAATTAAAATGATTTTTATTAAAAGCATTTTTTATTCAAGTGGTTTTCACTGTTTTTGCTCATCGCGTTTTGTGCCACAGCAGCGTTGAATATGCTGGCAAATAGATTAAAGTGTGCGGCTTTGGATGGGGAAAACACTTTTGCAAAATTGCATTTATTAATACAAAAAATATTAAATCGTTAAAATTGATCACAAATGGCTGTTAAATACTTTAAAGTTTATAGCAATTTATTTCTTTGCGCAGCAATTCAATTAAAATCCCTGCCATATTTGCACTTCAATTGCAACCACAACTAGTTAAAACAATTAAAAAAAATCATTTCGATGGCACATGTTTGCAAAAAAAATATAACAAAAAAGTGTGTTAACTATCATTGAACGCAGACAATTTGTGGGAAATCAGGTGTCGATAGGCTGCGCGCTGTCATCGAATTAACAAAGTGTCATAGTGGGGGCAAAATTAAGTTTGTCTTTGGCAGCAATCAATTATTTATATTAAATTTGCAAAACTTATTTGCAACTACAAATTGGCCAAATAACGACTGCAATTGTCCATTGCGATTGGTTTAATGACAATTTAAATTTGTTTTTCATTGTTCCTTGTTTAAATATAAACCAATTCACTTGAATCAACGACTTCACGCAGCTTTAAATGAGTTCTGAAGAATGACGAAGCAATTTGTAATGCTTTTTTTTATGGATTGATTGCGCAAGATGCATCGCAGCGTGAAGGCGCAGATATGAAGGCCACAGTGGCTAAAGCACGTTCCGGGGGTTGCAAAAAGGCAGATCGGCAATTCAGAGACATTTTCGTGCAGGCAATAAGAAAATTATGTCGTGATACAAAACTTGAGACATATTTCTTACACTAGAAAAGTTCTTGTTTTAGATATGAAAAAAAAGAAAGTATTATGAAATAAACATTTTATAAATAAAATATAAAGCAAAGCAAATGTCACTTGAATTTTTAATTTTTTTATTTAAAATTTTTTTAAATTAATTGTTTAAGTAATAATTTTTTCAATTTATACATTAGTTTAATTACAGATTGTTTGTAATTTTTAACGCGGATTTTCAATAACTTTTAAACACGTTTTTATTTGATTTTTAATATTTTTGTTTATCACATTTTTTATTGGTGTCATTATTTTATAATTTTTAGTTTTTAGAAAATTATTATTTAGATGTTCAAAGCATACTTTTTTATATTTTTCAGTATTTATTGTTTCTTTATTTTTATTTCATTTCTGAAAGTGATTCTTAAGATTGTCTAGAATTTATAATGAAGTTGTACATTTTTTAAAATCATTTTAAATTGTTCTAAATGTTTAAATTTTAAAACTACTTTAAATTTTTTTTTATTTTTTTTATTTTATTTTATTTAAATGTTTTTCACTTGTCGGTATTTATTTTTCTTCATTTTTATTCCATTCCGAAAGTGACGTTTCATGTTGTAGACTGTTTTCAATTTTTCAGAATTTCAACTGAAATTTTTAATAATTGTTTTTTTTTTAATTTCATGCATTTTCAATGTGTTTTATTTTTTAATTAATTACTTTTTTAATACCATTTCTGAAAGTAATTCTTAGGATTGTTTTCAATGTTTTCGAATCTTTAGTGAAAATATAAATGTTTTTAAATCATTATTTAAAATTTTTCGAAATGTTTGCATTTTAATTAATTTTGTTATTTAAATTTTTATTACTTCTCAGTGTTTATTTTTCTTTTTTATTCAATTTTTGAAAATGATTCTTCATATTGTAAACTGTTTAATGTTTCAAAATTTTAACTCAAGTTGTGAAAAATTGTTGTTTTTAATTTCTTGGATTTTCTTTTTTTTTAGCATCAATTTTTGCAATTAATAATTTTTTTATTTCGTTTTTGAAAGTTATTCTTAAGATTGTTTTTGAATTTTCAGTGAAGTTGTAAATTTTTCTGAAACATTATTTAAAATTGTTTGAGTTTTTAGTGCATTTTGTTATATACATTTTTAATATTTTTTAAAATTAATTTTTCCTTTTTTTGTTACATTTCTAAAATGTTTCTTAGTGTGGTAGACTGCTTTATATATTTTAACTTTGTAACTGAAGTTGTAAATAATTGTTTGAAGTATTATTTAATTAATTTTCAATGTATTTCGTTATTTTGATATTTTTCAGTATTTATTTGTTTTCAATGCATTTTTTATTTTTTTTTCAAAGGTGATTCCATTTTTAAAGTTGTTTCAATGTTTTGGGGTTCCTTATGTATCTATTTTGATGATTTTTTTAATTTTTGTAATAGTTTAATTTTATACAAATTTTTACTTATAACACTTAAAACATTTTCTTATCAATTAAATTTTTTTTAAAATTTATTAAATTCAATCAATAACAATATTATTATAATAATTACAAAATAAATAAAAAAAAATTAATTAATTAAAAATAAGTAATAATGAAGAAATAAAAATAAATAAATAATAATAATAATAAATCAATGAAATAATAATAATATTATTATTAATAAATAAATATTAATAAATAAAATTATAATAATAAAATAAAATTAATAACACTAATAATAATAATTAATCAATAAGAAATAAATAATAATAAATGAATATAAATAAAAAAAATAGATCATTATTATTATAATTATAACTATTATTAGTTATTTAAACAATAATTCATTAATAATAATACAGTGTAATTAAACATTATCCAAAGTGATCAGACACAAAAATTTGTATGTCAAATGTAACTATTTCATAATTTCCCCCCCTTCTCATTCCTTTGCCACCTCTCAACAAGCGCCTCGTTGGTCGTGTTTTGCCACTGCCTACACACGTTTTTTTGTATTATAACGTTGTTTTTGCTCTTAGCTGTAATGCCCGTTAAACACGCTTGAATGATTTTGCCGCCCACGCGCGCCGGCGCCACACTGATTCGACGCCTTATTGCTAATTAATCTATTGTACTCGTAGTCTGGTTTATTATTTACTGTATCGTATCGTATTTCGTATGTAAAACTCTGTAAAATGATAATTTTTGTACAATAAATAAATTAATAAAAATTCAACATGATAAATAAAAAAATATTACAAATAAAAGAAAAATTAATGCGTTACATTAAAAAACAAAAAAAACAAACATTTGAATAAACAAAACTTAATTGCTAAAGTGTAACAAATACGTAAAAGTGGAACAAGCAACAATGTAAATAGACAGCACGCTAGTGTATTGCGCAACGCACACACACACACACACATATACACAAATTGTAAAATTTAGTTAAAAATTAAAGCATAGTGAAATTGTAAAGAACAGAACAACCAAAACTCATTAAACAGCCTTAAAATTTATGCTAACTAAAAACAAAAAATAAAGATATAAAAATGGAATTGTTTTCTTGCTATTCGAACGCAGCGGCCGCAGAAAGCCGCCCGACTTGAGCACATAAACCTTGCACTTTATCGAGCTTTTTGTTTCTTTCCTCCCCCTTGCACTGCCCGCATTCCACGTGTAACCGAAAATCAAACCCACCGCCACGACAACAGACGCTTTACGAGTTAAAGTACAATGGGTGAGTGCGTTCAAGTTAGCTTTCGGTGGCGGCGCAGTGCAATTTTTACTGTCATTCGATACAAATAAAAAAAAAAGTTGCTTTTTATTTTCACGAATTTCGGAATTTCTGAAATTTTTAATAAGATATTTAAAAATTGCATGCGCTGATTAAAAGCGTATAATTTATGCGTTGCTGCGTGTTTTATGTGACGCATTTCACAAACACAAACATACACGTTTTAATTGTGCTTTTTTCTCTCTCTCCCTCGTTGTGCTTTTTTTTTGGCTGCGCTCTGCCTGCACGCGGCGTATTTATTGCAGGCCTACGAATTTTAATTACCAGCGCCATTGGCCATTAGTCTTGTGAGCTGGAGACGGAGACTGGGGCCGTAAGTCAAGCGACAAGTGGCGAAGTGATGGCGCGGCGGCGAAGTGGCGAAGCGGCAGCCAGCAGGCAAATATGAAGTGACCGGGCTGTGGATGGCGCAAATAAATGGCTGATGACTCTGCAGCGAGGATGGACGGGCAATTGGAGCGAGCGGGTCGTGCGGTTGCTGCACGCTTCATTGTTGGCTGACTGGTTGGCTGGCTGGCTTCCTTTCCAACACTCGCTCTGTGTTTGTAAACGTTTGTATGTAGTTGTGTCTGGTGCGAGTGCGTGTGCGTGAGCGTCAGTATGTGTGTGCCGGCAAGGACGCGCCGCAGTGTGTTCGCTCAAGGTCCTTGCGTGAGCTTTCGTTATTAAGTTTCAATGCACACACTTTGTGAATAAATTTATTTTTTATGATTTACTTAATTCTTTTTATATTGTATCAACCATATACAAACACAAACAGAAACATAAACAAAAACATACACACACACACCCACGTGCATATTCACGCACGCACGCACGCACTGGCAATCACACACGTTTGCGCATACTTACGTGTGTACATGTGTGATGGAATAAAAAGCCGCTTGCACGTACGTGTTAATTAATAGTTACATTTCTTACTTCGTGCCTCGGTGTCGTCGTTGTTGTTGCTGTTCTTGTTGTATTGGCTCGTGTAAGGTGGGACGAGCAGTGACTGTGATGTCTCACTGTCGTTTTTCACTCGACGCTCGTAAATACAGCAAAAGGCAATTATGTGTAAATAATCTCATTTTATGTATGTAAATATATTCACACTCCCACTCGTCAACACACACCCACACACACACTCGCGCAAACACTGATAAATATCCATACGTACATGAAATGAAAAGTGCAAATGAAAAATAAAGCTATTAATGCCAACGGAAAATCACTGAAGTGTGTTGAAAAAAAAAATAAAAAATACCCAATAATAAAACCGACAACAAACTTTACACTTGAAGATGTTCAATAAAGTTGGCCTTTGTTTGTTTTTTCCAATTTTATGCATTTTATTTGTGTTGTTTCTTGGTTATTTCCTTCGTTTATTTCATGCCCATTGGCCACTGAGTGCTTAAATATTTCCGAAGAAAAATCACGTGTGGCCGTTGGTCAGTGTTGCTGATAGCGAGGATTACCTCAAGCCGAAAAATGCTACAGAAACCCAAACAAATGAGCATATTTCAGACAGCTTTGGCCGAACACAACATGTCATACTTGAACAAAATCATAAACATTCGTTTTTCATATGCATTGTAAAAGGTAACGAGAAGTACTTTCAGTTATAAATATTCATAAAAATGGGTAGTTGAGTAAGAATTTTATAGCTATTAAAGAATTCGCATATGGCAACCGTGTATAAAAGTTAGTGGATCATTTAAGTGGAACATTGAGTAGATCATGAGTAGAAAATTTAATTTCTGATAATTTCTTCCTCCAGTTGCGCACACATGACTTCTTTTGGGGAGAGTGCGTACAATATTTGAGTTCAATTGCATTTGAAACCATATTTTGCACCAGACATTTTTGTATTTCGGGGGGTTTGAACCTCCTTCCCCGCCTCGCCTCTTTGTGTGCACCACTGACTACTTCAGCAATACATCACAGCGCATAGAAGTTCACATAGAAGTGGTTAAAGGTGACCATTACAGTCACTTCCTTACCTTACATGCCCTTCAACTCATGAGAATCCTGCTGGAGTTTGAGTTGGAAGTGTAAGGTATAAAGTCCGAGTGAATGGCATAATCGTGCGAGTCTTCTTCAGTGGCGCACACAGGATTTCTTTTGGAGGTGATTTGCGTACAACTTTTGTGCCGAAAACCTTTGCAAACCAAATTTTGTACTAGTAATTTTTTGTTTGGGGGTGGGTTTGAATCCCAAAAACCCCGCCTGTGAGCGCCACTGCCAGCCACGTATTAGTTTTTCGAAACCAAGCTGCTGAAAGCTATGAATTTGTCATTAATCAAAATTGTCAATTAATTTCAGTATTTCTATACGTTTCTCTGTAATGAAAAGCCCCAAGTAGTAAGTATGGAATCTACAACGATCGGAAGGAGATGGCCCCGGTATTGAATCCTCTTAGTTATGTAACTTTGTGTTTGATTCATAAACTTAACCCTCAAATGCATGAATTATTTTCATGTTTGCTAAATAAAAATAGGTTTTTCTTTTTAACCCATTGCTGCCGGGTACCAGTTCCGCCCATACGATTTTGATAAAATTTCATACACGACCTAGAGTTTCAGCTTTATATCTTTGCACGTTGCTGAGATATTCATTAGGTATTTTGTACCCATTACGCAGCAATGGTAGCTTTTTTCCATACTTTATGAAGTGATCAGCTAAACACGTGAACAAAAGTTGTATTTTTTACAGGTGAGTTAGGAGCCAGATTTTTGTGAAGTTCTAAGGCCACTACGTTTCGCCACATTTTCCACCTCCGGAAAATTCACGATTTTTGGAGTCTGGTAACTCTAGCTAGATGGCGAAATTTTAGGGTGACCTTCACCAGGTTAAGGTAGTTCCATCTTTACCCTAACTATCCCTATCAATGGTTTTGAGAGATATCAAACATTGACTTTTCTGTGATTTAAAAAAAAAATTAATTTTCATGGGTAAAATTCTACCCATTAGGCAGCAATGGGTTAACACAGAAAACCACTGAAAAGTGAATTAAATATTAATAAACTACTAAATATTAGCAAACAGATTCCGAATGCGGTTGTCGTTTCAAAATATTATATCGGGGTTTAATTTGAAGATATACACAAATATGTGTGTGTGTGTGTGCCTAAAGTCATCAATATGCATTTGAGGGTTAAATGATTTTTTTAATCATTTTTATTTATTAAATTTACTTTACATAGTTAATTTGAATACATCAATTGAGATCTTTCAATGCCCTGAAAAATTTATCTTAACAACCAAACTTTATATGTTCGATATCAGAGAGCGAATTTCGGCCGAAGTTTTACAATATGGTTGAAGATGTTTTGGATGGTACGAAGAACAGATGTATGTGTCTGTTTCACAGCTAAATTATTGGCCTCATCAAGATAGATCATCTTGAATGTCTACTGTCAGATCGGTTGTTTTGTCTGGCGCAGGATACAACTCAAACAGTCGGGACATTATCAAATACCTAATTTTTTGGCCCTGACTGTCAATTTAATCCTTTTACGAGAAATACGATTTCTTTTTTTTACAACGTTTAGGTTTTCTTTTTAACTATTTAAGGTGGTGAAATGTGCTGGTAGATTTAAGTACTTAAGAACTTTGAGTATAATGGACTACTAGAGGTGAATGCTGCGGCACAAAACATCACTTATGGTCCCAGTGCATCTCTCAAATATTAAATCTACATAATGAAAGTTAGCTTAGGGTTTCCCAAAGAACAAAGATAAGGAGCACATTTGTTGTTGACAAAATTGTGAAGGATAACATATATCATGTGACATAGGCGCTATTGGCCGCGAAAGTGTGAAACTGTGATCTTGTTTGAACCAATCTAATCTCCTGCCCGAGTTGGATCGCTTTTGTAACCTAGAAATGTTGCCAGGTTTTGACGGGCAAATGTGTGCCCAGTGGCGGTGGTCCAAATCCCTCTTAAATATCAAAATTTTGCAATCATTTCAGTTGGTAATTATGGCTTCAACTTGTGTTGGGCTCAAAAATTGTGAGAAACATTCCTACTGTTTCTTTCTAAACATAATTTACTGAGTAGAAAAGTCTAATTTTTTAAAAATAGTTTCCATACAAAGTCTACAAAGCAACTGAAAATTAATTACAAAAAATCCATTACACTTACATGTATTTTTGTAATTTTAAATAAAACCACACAATAAAAACAAAATGTTGCTAATGGCAAAATCAATACAACATTTTCCACAAATGCATTGCTGGCTGCGTGGTCGTTGAAATGACAACAACACTGCGACCCTGAACAACACCAAACAAGCCACAAAATTGCTGGCAATCAATTGCCTTGGCCTGAACTTAATTGCGGTTTTGGGAAAATTGAAAAATAACAACAACAACAGAAACAACAAGCAAGAAATCGCAATACATAAGAAATTTGAATGCTGAAATTGTCAACGACCTGAGTAGGAATTGTGCAATTTTCTGCAAATTGTTTCCAAATCATTTGCCAATAACAACAACAATATCAACAACACGTGCGCCACAATTCAATGGAAAATCGAATTAAAAAATTTTAATAACAACATTGCTGGCAACTAACAAGCGAGCACAGCCAGCAGCCAGCCATGGCCCACTAAATGGCCGCACAGTACTAAATATTTGCCACACCCCCTCTCCCCACCCACGCCCACTTCCTGTGTGTCACTTTTGCGCCACAAAATAATAAAATAGAAACGGCGGGCGGAGAAACTGTTGGAACTGTTGTTGTGCACAAAGCGCTCTGAAAGTGTCGGCCTTGTTAATGGGCGGGCCGTACAAGAGACAAGCGAACGAGGGGCAACGAACGAGGGGGCATTAAAGATATTTTGAAAACATTCTGAGCGCACTCGAAGGCACTTAACGGCAATTGTAGGCAGTTCCGGGTCGTCGTTGGCCGCTTGAAGCCTCAACTGAAGCACTTCACGCTCCGTTTGGCTTTTGATGTTTAATTGCCGCCAGCCGGACGACCGGTTGGCCGGCCGAGTCATAAAAGTAAGCGAAATTAGACATTAGTGTCGTAGTACAAGTCGAGTGGGTAACTGAAATTTGTTTGCTGCGACTGCCGCGCGGAGCTGTCAAGCGGCCAAATAATGGCAATAATAACAGCATCAATAGCAGCAGCCACACCAATAACAACAACAACAATAATAAAAGTAACAAACTGCTGGCGACGACAAACACATAAGCACGCACAACGCACGGGTGTGTGGAAGAGGGAGGTGGAGGGGGCTAAGGGGAGCCGGTATTTAGTTTGAAGTGCCTGGCGTTGACATTTAATGTCACAGCGGATGTGGCTGCGGTGACAGCGAGCGAAAAATATTAAGAAAATGTTCAAATTAGTACATTAACCCTTGAACGATTTGTGATGTTGGAAGCGCACCGAAGCAACATACAAACTGAATGGGAAGTCAGTTTTGAAAAAGTCTCGATAGACATCACCGGATGCATACGAAGCCCAGTCGGCTTTTTGACATCAGCGAGCAATGGTTAAGTGTTGCCTGCCACACTCTACTCTGGCATCACAATGGGCCTTAGAGGCCGTCGAGTGTACTAGTCGAGGGATCGGCTAGCTGCCAGTATATTCTAATCTAACTTAAGACAATTAAAGACTTAATGATTAATTAAAAATTTAAAGGTTAGTTAAAGATTTTAATGCTAAAGGATTAAGAAACGAATTAACATGCTTAGGAGTAAACCAAGAGTTCTAAGGGGGCAAAATACTATAAATGGAATTGGGTGGAGTGGAGCTTAGAGCAAACATAAAGGGGACTTTTATTCAAAAAATTTTTCTATATTTTCCAGAAAGAGAAAAGCCGAAAAGACCCCACAATACTTCAAAGAACATGATTTTTGAATGCCCAGGAAAGAAGATGTTGCACGTACCATATCGTCGCCGCAGAAAACAAATGTCGTATGGTCTATTGAATTTAATAGCACATACGACATTCGTTTTCTCAGGCGACGATATCTGGTTACCAGATATTTCTTGGCTTGCGAGAACAATGAATGAGAAATGGAGTACAGTTATAAATAGTTTTCAACACGCCACACAGTGCTTCGACTCCATACAAAATTGGGTCAAAAACTAGAAGGAGTACTTGAAATTCACTAAAAATTTGCAAACTAAGTCATTTTTGGCCGCCGACATTAAAAAATTTGTTTATTTCTGAAAAAAAACATATAGTTAAAAAATCTAAAATATATAACCGATTATTTTATCATCACTGAGCCCAAACCGCTGGAGCTATAATAATCAAATTTGGTCAAAAGTTGTATTTTAGAAAGTCAACCTTTAAAAAGGAGCGATTTTAAAAACGTCGACCTTGAAAGGAGGGAAAGGCGGGGGTGAAGCTTATATGGATGGACATTGTGTTTTGGTCGTATTGTTTTAAAAAGTTGTATATACACATATGGTCATCTCCTAAAAAAACAATAACGAAATACGCATTTCAGCGTTTTTCTAAAGGCCTTTAAAGGGTGGAAAAAGGGCGGTAAAGCTGCTTAAAGGAAATAATTTTTTTGTTTGATATCCTTACAGCTTAACATGGAGATGACACAGCCATTAAAATGCAATGCGGCTCAATTTATCATAGATATTATTCTTCAAAATTAGAGCTTCTTCAAAATTAGACATTCCTTCTTTTTTCCTCCTTTTCTTTGCTCACATTTGAGCAAACAAATTCCATAACAATTGGATAATATGGCTCATAATGGGTTAATTAGGCGTAACAAACCTATTTTTATAAAAATTGGATAATATGGCTCATAATGGGTTAATTAGGCGTAACAAACCTATTTTTATAAAAAAGCATTCATAATTCTCGACATTGACTTGGTTACACAATTTGGTCGCAATTTTAACTCAAGCGATTTCCGTAAACAAATTAACATTAGTAGTTCTGAAAAAATTGAATATTTTCCAAGGCGCAAAAAGACGCCGAATTTTTTTTGTGGATTTAAGAGATGAAAGTCCATTTAAAAAAAGTCGTAAAAAGGACTTACGCCAGTTCACGCCATTCGATTTTAATTGCCTTTCTAAATTTGGTTATTTTTCATTTTCATTGATAAAAAAATTAATTTGTTTAAATTCTTAAAAAAACGATTTATGCAAAAACAAAGACCGATCAGCGGTCCCACTCCTATCAATGTAGTTTTAGTATTAAAATAAGTTGGTGGCCTATCTACAACAATACATTTTCAAAAATTTTTTTTTATAAAAGTACCTAGTATTTAATTTTTCCCCTTCACAATTTTTCGATAAAATATTTCGGATCCAGCTTAATTAAACAATTACCTTTAACATGATACTACTTTCGTAAAAATCCGCGATAATTTTGTTTCCTATTTTTGTCCACTCTCGAAGCACTGTGCGCCACACCGATCGAAAGCGGCCTTAAATGTTTGCTTCTTGCTCTCTCTGTTGTCTCCAAGTCTATTATATTCATAGTTGAATTTTAAGGTTTAAATATGTAAAACGCATAAATGTATCCGCAGCAAATGTCCGCATACGAACGTTGATCCTTTGGCTGCCAATAAAATACTCATTCACTGAGTAGTTGGTGACGCTTGTCGAGTCCGCCCAAGCAGCTCACCTGTTTCACTACATTTGCCGCCCGCCGACCACTGTGTGAATCTTCGGCTTTATCTTCATCTGCTGCCAAAGCTCGTAGCGCATATTAAATACCGGCGGCGTCCTCCGTCCACTCTCGGGTGTCAATAAATTTGCCACATTTGCCATTGTGTCGCCTCTGCGTGGGCAAATCTAAAAGATAAGGCCACACACCCGACCGACAGAACACACACAAGTTTATGCCGCAGACACACACACGCACACTTACTCACTCACTTATGTGTGTGTGCGTGTCCGGTCTAGCGTTGCGTATAGGTTAGCTTTATCGTTGCCCACACAAATTCCAATTAAGCAAAGTGACACGGCGGGGCCGGTGCGCTGCATGTCGATAAATTTCCATCATAATCACTTGCGGGGCGCCGCTTTCGGTGATTTTGTGGTGTATTAAAATTAAATTAAATGTAATTCAATTAAAATTTACACATTAAAGCGCCCAAAAATGGCACTACACTCGATTTCATTTCATCGCAGCCCGTCGCAACCTGCGCGCGCATCGCACACCAAAAGGCCAAACTTTTGCACTTCATGTGCTTCGCATAAAACCCATTCGGTCGACACACGCGACTCACCGCCACTTGAGCGCACGCAGCGACTTTGGCTGCCGCCACTTCGACTGCGCCTTCGGACTGTCACACGTATAAATTTACAATAAAAGGCGGCAACTGCGCCATATTGTCAGCCATTATTGTCACACAGCGGAAAAGCGTGTTAAATCCACCTACACCACTTATGCGAGTCTCGGCGGCAACAGCAGCGGCTGCGATGCGCTACAACAGCGCCAGCAACGCCCAGCGACACGCCGTGTCCGCGTCCGCCCCGCAACGCCCCACACGCTCGTGCTCGCGTTCATTGTGTGAAAATTAATCGTTGTGAAAAAGCGACGATTGTATTTGCCCTCAAACTGTGGGTGTCGCACTGTGGGTGTGTTTGAGTGCGTGTGTGTGTGTGTGTGTGTTTTGGGTAGCGGAAATATCCTTTACTCATTGCAGTGCCGCAGTGTGGCAGTTCGTAAGACTGTCGCTGCCGTCAGCGTTGCGCGCATTTTCATCATCAATTCACAATTTGGCACAGCCGTTGTCGTCGCTCGAGCAGCACTGTGGCCTCCATTCAACCAACAAACCATCATCGCTATCGCCGTCGTTATCATTGCCGCCAACCGCTGCATGTCAGAAAGGTGCAAACGCTGTGAATTAGAGGGACGAGCGCATAATTGAGTGGCACTGCAAAAGTTGATAAAACACGCAAACACGAACACCGACGCACCCACGCACACATAAAAGACATTCGGCGGCCGGATAATGCGCGCAGATAAATAGCCGAACATGTGTTTGGGCGCGCGAGTGGTGAGAAGTGCGTTTTGAAAGGGCGACGCGCAACTTTGCGGCTCTTATTACCAGAAGTTGCTCGTTGAAAGCCAGTTCAAGATTTCTTAAGCATTTTTGCCAAATGTTTTTAATTAATTGCAATTATGCAAAAAGGAAAAACGAGGATGAAAGATAATTGGAAAAAGATTAAGAGCTGCTAAATGTTGGAAAAAAAATATGTATGGAGAGAGAGAGACGGGAAGTTTGAAGGGTCCAGAGTTGGTACAATTAAATCTAAACCCTGCGCACCTTACATATTTATCCTTTTTAGGTTCACTTTTCGTATTAAAAGCATTGCAATTCAAAGGTCTGCTACAACAGATGCGTGTCAGAAAATATATTTTAGAATTTATATTGGTGTATAGAATTGTTGAAAAGTGGAGATATACAAATAGGAATTGGTTTATGAAATTTTTGTGCATTGAGAAATTGGTTTAACAAATTTTTGATGGGGTATTAGATATAAGAAGAAAGAATTGCATAGATTGACTGAGAAGGAATTTTTGAAGAAATAATGTCCCCAGAAGCGGAGTAGACAAAGAGGCTCCGAGACAATAAAACACTTCTAATGCATTTTAAACTTATCTCTAGAAGCTTTATCTGTCCCCTTATGCTGAAATCAATGATAGATCTTTCCAGATCAAATGCCGCAAAAGTCAAATCATCAGATCTGCGCAACTTTAGCCAGCAGTCAGCCGATTTAAACCAGTCTAGAAACTGTTGCATACTGCTTCGCAAACTCACCACGAAACTCACAATGGGACTAATAGCTCCGCAAGTGAAAGTTGCACGAAACTTTCTCAATTAAACCTATGTAACCTTTGCTGTAAGCTGCGCTAAAGCTACAAACTGTTCCACATTGACTACATAACCGATCTACATACATAGATATGGCAGCATTCAACTACACACAGACTAAATATGCACCCTGTAGGAAATCGCGCTGGTCCATATGTAGTTTTTCAACTGGTTGCCTGACAGTCATAGCTGACCTCAGAACCGACTCGTTTCCTTGGAGCAAACTCACCCTTTTAACGTGGCGGTGTCCTAGGCGACAGTCAATTGCCCTCGTCTGCATCCATTTGCAACTAGTCCAAAGTCAGTCCTAAGTAAACCAGTTGTCAAACCAGTTGCAAAGCGAGTAGTTTGGAAACTAATTTATTATGGGTTAGTTCTCTAACCAGTTAAATTTTATAAAGGAAAATAAAACAATGAAATTTTTAAATATTCATTTTATTTTAAAAACATTTTTAAAATAACAATATTTCATCGGGAATGAAAAACAAAATATACATACGAGCACCAAAAAATTGCAGCTCTACAAAAAGATGAATTTGGACTGGACTTCTGGGCTTCTGACTTCTTCTGTTTGGGGTCTGCCGCAAATCAATATCCTCAACATGATTGACTACGCCTGCAATATTTAAACAAATTAATTAATTCAAAAAAAAATAAAAACTAACAAATTAATAAATAAATACATTCAACTGCTGCTTCAATTCCTTGTTTTACTCAACTACGCAATATTCCAACTGAAAGCATTCAAGGCAAAACGTGTAGATCGAGCGAGCCTCGAGTCAGCGAAACAGACATGTTCGAAAAATGCAAGCATTTCTACGTTGTTGTTGTTGTTGTTGTAACAAAAGTATCGTAAGATCAGCCTTAACTGTATTTTGTTGATTATTTCACCTCTGTCTCGTCTTTCGTATTTTCATGTCTCTTCTCGCCTATGAACGCGCACACAGAACGTGAACGATAAGACGCGAACTGACTGACTTCTGCATCCGCTGACAGCTACTTTGACAACTAGTTGACCAATTGACTTACAAAAAACCAATTGAAAAACCAATGAATTTTGGACACCAGTTGTCTCAGGTCCGACAGGGCAGTAAGCTTAAATTTCTTACCTTCAACGTGCCGTCGTGTGTATGTAACTGAATATGTAAGGCTTGCAGATTCCGTTCAATAAAAGTTAATAAACAATTTAGGCCAAATAATAAACCGTTTAATTAAAGTTGCCAGCCAATCATGCGGAGCAACAGACACACGCACACACACACACCAAACGCTCTCACACCTACACATAAACATACTTGTACTGTTTGTGTTTGAGTGTGTGTATGCGTGGTTATTGCGTGCGGTGAAAAGTTTTTGTAAACATTTCTATGCTGTGAAAGTGAAATCCTTTATGAGTACTTAACAGAAACCGTAGCAGCCAAACAAGTTTGTGCGGCAGATTGACATTGCCCGCACTCACTTCCAAACATACACAAATTTACAAGCCAATATAAGTTGGCAATTGTGTGTGTGTGTGTGTGTGTGTGACTTTTAAGTCGACAAAGTTTTGCCTTAATGTGAAGGCTTTTGTTTCACAAAATTGTGTATGTAAAAAAGTTGAAAATCTTGTCGCCTTTTATGAATTTTACTTGTTTCCAATAAAACGACGAGTTTAGCTTATTTTTCAAAAATTCCACTTCACCTAACGGTGCCGCACGAAAACAAATATGTACGAGTATGAGTGCACTGCCTTGGATGCACAACCCAGAAGCATATTAAGTGGGTTTAGACTAGATAAACACACAAAAACTAATTCTGCGGAGCGAAGCGTGCGGCGCGGTGCAGTGTGCAGTGTGCGCCGAAGTCAACAGCACACAGCAGCGCCGAGCAATGAGCCAACGAACCAGGCAACCAACCAACCAACCAACCAGCCAACCAACCAGCCAGCCGACTAAGCAGTCAGGCAATGAACCAGCCAACAAGGCAACAGTCGGCTTGCTTCGTGCCGCTTCAGTCATTTTCAGTTAAGCGACTGCAGGCGGCGTTGCTGGCTGGCTGGTTGCCTGCTGAAAGGGTTAAGTGAAAATTGAGGAAGCTGCGAGGAAGCTGTTGAGAAAGGAAATTATGCTAAAACGCGCACGAATGCTTAAAGTAATAAGCGCATTTAATAAATGTGCCAAGCAGTGCTGGCATTGCCGCCAACGCTGCTGGCGTTGCTGCACGGCTGCTGATTTCTATTCCTGCGAGTATTTTGGGTTGCCAGTGCCGACTAAGGCAATGTTTGTATGTATGTGTGTGTAGTTGTTGTTGTGTGCTTAAGTGCTCATTAATTTCAATAGGTAGCAAACTATGCAGCACACATACGCAGACTAAACGCTTAAAATGTGCGCTGCCGCTCGCACGAAACTTAAGAAGGCACAGAAAGCAGAGCAGCAGGAAACGAAGAGCGCCAGACAAGGTAGAAGGCAGACGAAAGGATGAATGCTTGCAGTTGGTAAATGAGGGGTAAACATAGAGTAAATCATAGACAAGCACTCATACATACACACGTACACACATTTGATTGAATGCTAACGGTTGGACACAGCGGCGCACTTAGGAATTTTTCATGAGTTGAAAGGAGAAAACGGCTGGCAGAATATAAATACAGGAATGTGGAACATTTGCGATTTAATTTCAAAGTGTGTGTGCATTGAAAATAGTAGAGAGAAATAATTGGCAAGAAAAAAAGAAGAGGAAAGAATTTTATTAATTAGTAATTTAAGGTAAGTTAAAGAAAACCTAGAAAGTCTAATAAAAAACTAGTATCCTACCGAAACATTTTTTTTGGGCCGAAACCGAAACCGTTTTTTTTTTTATATTCGGCCGAAAACGAAACTTTCTAGTTGAAATAAAAATCACCATATCAAGCATTTTTTTCAACAAACGAATTTAACATTAAGTAAATAAAGAACAAACAAACATAACATAAATAAATAAATACTTATTAATAAAAACCATTTAATCATTTTTAAAAACATAAATATGAAAAAATCACCCTTTCGTACCTCACTCGCTAATATTCAAAATTAAATAATTTAATATTATATACTAAAAAAAAAGAAGTTTATTTACATTGGTGGCATCTAAATTACTCCTTCTTTTACTATATATCTGCTCCACAATAAAAAGTAAAAAATATTCTAGAAAGTTTCGGTTTCGGCTGTTCGGCCATGTTTTGGCCGAAACTGAAACCACTTATTTGGGCCGAAACCGAAACCGAATATTCGGTCGGACACTATAAAAAACCAACTAAACAAAACAGTTGGCACTCTTCTAGCAGTTGTCAAAATGAAGAGAATGTAGAGTCACCGTCTCTGCCACTGTCGGCTCTCTCTAGATGAAGGCGGATATCCCTAGGCTCTCCTTTTTTTAACAACCTCAGATCAGGTTTGAATAGACCCTGCGATTCGCAGTAAGACAGATCACTTTTTCCTTGTGGTATCACAACGGACCCATTTTGTAGTCTAAGTGTGTCTTTCGCCAATTTCCGTGCCGAGACAGCCACCTTAACCTAACCTAACTTAACCTAACCTAACTAAACCTAACCTAACTAAACAAAACTATGCGTTTAATTTCTTAGAAATGTTCTCAGTCAAACAATGTGTTAAGTAGCCATTTACTGCGTGAAAATACAGAATAAATTTAGAAAAGCATTAGTTGCAAAGGATCTAAAAACCCCTTATATGTCCTACACCTCTGTCGAGCAGAGCAGCTGAGCTCGTACGTGCCGCCGTACGAACTCAAAGGGAATTTCAAATAAACATAAAAAATAAATAAAAAAAAATAAAAACACGGTTAAACTTCAAGAACACAAAAGCCATAGAAGACGAAGAGGAAGAAGAAGGCCCAAACGAAATAAGTAGCAGGGAACAGCACACGATAGAAGCGAGGGGTGAGAGCAAAGTGTCAAGAGCAAAGCCGAGTTGAGCTGCTTTTATTTACTTGGAAATTTAGCTTCAGAATCGAGATGGCTGCGATGTCGTTGGCTGTGACGTTGCGCTCAATTTTTGGCGATATTCATGTGTGTGCTTTCGAACACGTACACACACACAGACACATGTGCGTGTGTGGGTGTGGGTGTGGGTGCGCTTAAAGGTGAGTGTGCTTGGCATTTTATCTTAAAGAATTCCGCTAATTCACTTGAGCGCTACAAGTACCCACTTTATGAGTTAGCGACGCAGGTGAAGCGCCTGCTCGGCCAAGGGGGAGAGAAGTGCTGGGACGGAAGGGTAAAGGCGGTCGTTGCGTTGAGATGCTTTGAGGATTTTACTTTTTAATTGAATTGCTGCACACGCCGGCATCTAAAAATGGTATGATGGGTGTATGTGAGTGTGTGTGTGCCAAAGCACAGCCAAAGTTTTAGACTTAACAGCGCTGCTGCGGTTTACTCTCAAACCGGCTATGTCTCCATTCATTCGTGTGTGTATGTATGTGCGTGCGAGTGTGTTAGGTATTAGGTGCACGTGTGTATGTGTGTGTGCGTGGGTGCATGTGGCACCGTATAAGGCAGCAGGTAGGCGGCAAGCCATACTGCAACAAAGCTGGGCTATTTGCGGCAAAGACTGCCACACGCTCCATTCGCTATGCAAATTTTGCACCAATCTAGCACAAGTTGACATTTGTCCCATCTCCGCCAGGCGCTCGGCTACTCGCACATGCGAACCTATGCGCCATTCTGCATACTTTTGTGCTGCATTTGCCGCTGCAAATCCGTTCGTTCATTCCGCCTTCCTGCTGTGCTTGCTGCAGCCTTCGCTTCCGTATAACGAAAATACCAAAGTTGCTTTTGTGCTGCAAGAAAGAAACTGCAAGAAAATTCATTAAAACAAAAGCACGAAGCGGTTGTGGGCAGCGGGAAGCGGACGTCGTGAGTATGAAAAATTGCGTTCGAGCGCTAATAATTTGCAATTTTAATAGTTTTAATTAACTTGCGCGCTAATTTGCTCCATGGTTGACACAGCAGCGGGCAATGACGATGGCGATGGCGATGGCGCTTAAGTGGCGCTGCGGCGCGTTGGCGTAAGGCCAGATTTGAATGGGTAAACCATTTGACATGCTATACATACATACAGGGTGCTTACAGGGGGAATTTGTTATTTTGGAAGGATTTAACGATCATTTATGGGCATTGTTATGGGGATATAGATGCGTTATCAAGTCTTGAGGTTCGATTTGAATTGAATAAAAAATTCAATTTTTATATTTAACTGGATAGGCGCCTTTTCATCATCACAACGCACAGTGATTCGACTCCATACAACCGCGGGACAAAATTAGAAGGAGTGGTCTGTTCTTCATAAAATTTGGTATACCAGTTAAACATGGTCTGCTGAATTGAAATCTCCATTTATTTTTCTTAAACTTTTGTAGTTTGGCAATGCCTGAGACTTGAATTTGCAATTTTCGTAATTTTTGGTGTACTATAGCAACGAGTGTGTTTGCTAGATTTTTCAGATTTTACATTTAATCGGTAACGTCAATATTGATAATTGCAAAGAGTAACAGAAATTGTCTTAGGACACTTTAGTTTTGCAATAAAAATTATAATAATCGATGTATGTTTTGCATTTGTGCAGTTTTTCAATTTTTCATGCTGATTGCATACTTTTAGGGATGAAAAAATAAATTTTTTTCGAAAAATAGGTGTTTCGACCAAGGGTGAGTAACCTTTTTAATCAACGCGCCAATTTAAACTCTAAAATTTTTTGGCGGGCCGCACATAAAGTAACACGTATTAATAATTAACAAAACTTTATTTATAATAAACATTAGAACAAAATCGTTAAATTAAATCCATTTTTTTAAATGCTTGCCGAATAAACATGTTTAACGGGCCGCGTGTTGCTCATCCCTGGTTTAGACCACTTTTCACATTGAATTCTTTTTTGAGATCGGAAGATATCGGAGGATGTAATTACATTATCCGACAAAGAAAGAATGCTGCTTTAAATAAAAAAAATCCAGCAACATACTTTCACATACTTTTTAGATATTTTCCTCTAAGTTTTGCCAATTTTCAGATTTTTAATTTAATTTAATTTAATTTTAATTTAATATTTTGAATTAAAAGTGATGCAAAAGCCTCAGCTTTGCAAATTTTGAGTAAACATTAAAAGCGAAAATGGCCACATCTTTTCTTAATCTATATTGAAAGTTTTAGCAACTGCTTGATAACCATGTATTTTTACAATTTTTTTTACTCAATAGACTAAAAAATAGAAAATACGTGTTTAAATTTTTTGTGAAAATAGTTTCAAGTTTGAGCCGCTTTTGCAAACACAGTAATTAATTTTTTGCACAGATTTTTTGGGGTTATCTTAGTTGGAGATTTACCTTTCAATAGACTACCTTACCTTTCTGAGACTATAAATTTTTTGAATTTTGTCTATGAAACGAATCACTGTGCAACGGCGAGTATATGTGAACGCCTCTAACATTGTCTCTACTCTGCATACTCAGCATCCAAAGTGCCCAAACATTTGCAAATAAATACTAACGAAATTAAATTACGAAAAGACAAAGTACCTCTCGCACTTTTACAAATAATGTGGCCAACAGAAAAAAACAAAAACAATAATAAGCGCCATTGCCTGCTGATTTATGCATTGCACCCAAACAAATATTTTCGAGAGAAAAATTAAACCAAAAAAAGAATTCATCCGCACAGCTGTCGATAATCACTTTAATGGTAAGATTAGCAGCTATTTAGGCGTTGAGCATTTTTGCCAAACGAAAGAGATTTTCTTTCTGGTTTTTATCATCAGGCTGCAAGAAGATGAATGAAGGTTGCGCGCCCCGAAAAGGTGCCGCCGTGTCCGTCGAACAGCTGCCAATAATTAATGATCGACCTTAAGGTGCGTAAAGTGTTGCGATAATGTAAGTATGTATGCGGATAAGTGTATGTGTGTGTGTGTGCGTGTCGGCGAAATATTTATATTTGTAGATGTTTGTAGAAAGGTGAGAGTGTGTTGCACATAAAAGAAAACAGTGCCACATTGAAAATTGAGCCACTAAAAAAAAGGATCTTTATGCATCCAACTGAGCAAAAGGGCCAATAATGATGAATGATGCCGAAGGTGGCAGTTGGTTGCGAGCAAGTGGGTCACTTTTGCTGTTATGCTTGTTGTTGTTGTTGTTGTTTCTATTGTTGTTGTTATTTTGGCAATATTGTCAATATATAATGTGAACGTAAGTGACCCAAAACCGAAAGGCGAACAGCAGTTATCAATAATTTTAAAGTAGCCAATTTTTTAGGAGATGAAAAATATTTAAGATATTGGCTCAACTTGAAATGGAGACAAATAAATAAAAACAAAATAACTTGAAAGTTTTTTAATGTAAAAATATTTTGGGGATTCTCTTAAACTTATAGTAAACATAATATGTGAAGAAGAAGAATATAAAAATAAACTTGAAAAAATAATACAAAATACAGCAGAATGTTAGGCAATCTGACGCTGGCCTTAACTTGTTTTAGAACAAACTTTGCTTCTACATCTCAAATCTACTTCTCATCAAATCTTCTTTTTGAGCAAACAACAACAACAACAACAAAAATTGCCAACTAGAGATTTAAAGGTAGATAATCAGAGTGGTCGCTGCTGTGGAGGAAAATCTCTAAAATGCTTCAGGCATTTGAGGTTTTGATGTAAATATGTGCGTTTTAAATTTGTTGCTTTCCGACGCTTAAAACTTGTCCTCTTCTACATGAACACTTGTGCGCATTTGTTGAGGTTAGCTGTGGGCCAATTGTCAAAAACTGCTCAACAATTTGATTCAAAACACTTGTAAAGGGCCAATGGCTTTCTGGGAAAAACCAACAGCATTCAATGGTGATTCAAGTATGGCCTCGCCAAATGGCGTGTCATAACCACACCGTAACGTCCGCTTCTGACGTTGAAACTTTGCGCGCTGGCAACCATTTCGCGTGCCAACTTTTGACATTGAAATTGTGGTTGTTCATGCAGTGAAGCTGCAATAATATTCGTCAACAAATTGCGAGCACGTCCACCAATACCCACTCTGCCCAACAAAAATCAAACAAAAATACGATTAGAAAAAAAAGCAGCAACAACAACGCTGCCTACATCAACATTAGGTAATTGCATGGAGCGCCGAAAAAGTCATTCATCATACGTGCACAGACCGCAATTATAATCAAAATATAAACAAGTTGTCGCTGCTGTAAGTGCACTTGCTGGCAGCAACAAAAAAACCAGTGCGGTAATGGCAAATGCCAAAACGGCAATAAAATCAACAAATAGTGAGCGCTGCAGTGGCAAATACCAAACAGCAAATAAGGCAAAGTACACTGTAATTAATACGAGCGCAATTCACAGTCCAATAAATTCAAATTTGCCAGCCGCGGGGCCACGGACACGCGGAGCGCTTTCCGAAAATCACGCATGCTACCCTGTAATTTGTGAATTGCACGTGTGTGGGTGTGTGTGTGTGTAGGTGGGCGGGCCGTGGTGTGCCTGTTGGTAATTGTGTGACACATAAATACGCTGGCGCTGCCTGTAGCACATTAATTGCCGTAAGTAAGTGGCCGCCGTAAAATGGTCCCCGCAATTCCGAATTCCAGCGAAGCGAAACTAATGCGCGCGCCACACCGTCACAACGTGGCAATCATTTGCTTTATTTGCCGACTAGTGCGACGCCAAACAACAAATTAACTCAAGTCGAACTGGCCGCAGCGAAAGCCAGCCGCAGGCTACGTAAAACTACTAGCGGCCGAACAGTCACAGTCAGCCGGTCAGTGGGGCTGGTGAGCAGTCACCTACCTGCTGCTGCTGCGCCTAGCGGCCAGTTCGGCGAGCCCACCGAAAGTGGCCAGAAAACCTGCAACACATCCTGCAACGTTCGCAACGGCCGGCCAGCGATAAGCGTCCGCACCGCAAAGCAGTCGGCCGAATGGCCCAAAGTGTTGGCCACTCGTGTTGCGGTCGTCCGAGTGGTGCCCAGTCCAGCGCAACCATTCGAGTGCGACATATCGCCGTGTTGCAATCATATTAAAATGGTCGTCCTGCGACCGCCACTCGTCTGCAAAGGCCACATTGCCGGAGCAACTTTCACCACCAACTTCTTATCCTGCGCCGTGGCGCCATTGCGCAGTCACACACGAATGGCCGTCGAAAGTTTTCCATTTATCAAAGTTAAAAAGTGAACCTCATCCGCTCAGTGCTGTGCGCCATACACCAACACCAACACTAACAACTGCATAACAACAGTAACATGTACTACTACAACAACAACAACCACTAGAACTGTATGCAGCCTAAACTATGCAGGGCACTGTGCAGAGAGATTACCCGCTTAACCCACACCCCGAGCGTCTAATATCTGTGCAGAAAGTTTTTGCCGCTGCTATCTGCAGGACGCATTTCGTTGTACCCTACAGCCACCCACTATGACGGTACTTACATAGTTCGATGTTGCTATATAAATGTTATTTGGTAATTTTTTTCTCCTTAATCCTTTAAATCATGAAAAACTTGCCTAAGAAGTGTTCACACGACATTTGAAGTCGCCACGCCTCTTTGTCAGAGTTCTAGAGCTAGTTTACTTTTGAACAATTTTAGCTTAAAACGGGTTAAATAAATTTTATATCAATATTTTTTAATTACAGAAAAATTATTTAATACTTATGGAAAGATACAAAATTATCACATTTTGATTTTATTCAACCATTATTAAAGAAACAGGGTTTTAATCAAACGCGCCCAATTCGTAGACTTCAATTAGAACACAAACTTTACCTAATATCGCTGCAAATGATTGGAAATTAGTTTGGGGATAAAAGTAAAATAACTATAATGTAATTTGTTTTGAATTCCCTTCTAAAAATATTAATTTATTGGTGCCTATTTAAATTAAACCCATAAATCAATCGTAGCTTTTGCTATAAGATGACATATAGGTGGAGTTGCTCTGAGGCAACTTTGGGGTCGAAAGCGTTAACACTAGAAAGACCTTGCGGTCATGTTGACAATTTTTAAATATCTGTATTTTTTCGTTTTTTTGTCAACTTTTGCTTTGGTGACTTTTATTTTTTTATCGTGGAAAATTTTATAATTTTTTAAAATTTATTTTGTGAAAAATTAGCCAAATCCGATGTGTACTTTTCGAGATATCATCGAATATGATATGGGGTCTTTGTAGGTATGGGAAACTTGCGGAGTTTATAGTGTTAACGAATGACACAATTAATATAAAAAATTCGGAGCATAACATACAGAATCCAAATATGCAAACAGAAAATCTTTGTTTCAATTTGAAAAACCATTTTCTATCATTTACATTAATTTCACTTAATCGCTACAAAAAACTAATAACAAATATTGATTTGAATTTAAAGTTTGAAAAAATAGAAAAAAAATATTATATGAAAATATAAAAACTCAACACCTGCAGCGTAGCGCCAAGAATGCGTTCGGTGTCGACCATCGCTCGTGGCATGAGCCAACGTGTTTGACTTTTTCTTGCAGCCATTTTTCTTTATTAACTTTTTCGACTGTTTCAATATTTCGCTCGCCACAGGCGCTGGCGAGCGCGCGCGTGCAAAAAATAAAAATAGAAAAAGAATTAATTGTACCCATACAGAGACGTGCGAGTGTGTGTGTGGGTGAGCGCCTTTCAGCACGTTGCCGCCAGTCGCGAGTGCAACAAGCGTCGCATTCTTTATCGTCTTGAACAGCTTGAATGAGACGTGCGGGTGCTGGAAAGCAGCGCGAGGAGGGAAGGGGGAACGGGCACTCTAACAAAAGCAGTGCCAAGCAGCGCGCCTGAATGTATGCAATGCGGTGAGGCAGGGCCTTGTGGTGCGCCGTTGGTCTATTGAAAACTTTCTAGGCGAACTGTTGCTGTTGCTTCTTCTTCTTCCTCTTCGTCTTCCTCCTCTTCTTCTATTCGCTGGCTGTACGCTTGTCATGCAGAACACACACTGCACGGCACCGCACGACATTTGCTGTGCTTTGGTCGTCTATGATATTGCGTTGTTGTTGCGACTGTTGATGTTGTTGTCGGGAGTAGCTGATGTCCCTTTTCGGCATTTTCGTCTGCTGCACGTACGCGGTGTCGCTTGCCATTGTTTAATGGCCGCATTAAAATGCCTCAGCGTCGTCGCCATTCGCCAGTCGCCATAGTCGCCGCTGTACGCTGCCAGTGCCAACGTCTTCTACTGACGTCTTCTGCCACCGCTGCTTCGGCGCCTTCTTCGACTTTGCCCTCTGCGTTTCCTTTTGCTTCATGTGACATCGCAACGTCGGTGCGGACGCTTTTCATTTCACTGCGCGTCACCGCAACATTTAAGTTTTTTGCTGCGCCGCGTTGCCATTGCAAAAACTTTGCGTCCAATTACAATAAAACTGCAGAAGAAGCAGCCAGCAGGCAGCCGCAGCGAGGCACGAAAACTATAAAGAAAAAAGCCAAAATCGCATGAATAGAAAATTCCCATTCTTGGCTGCGCGCGGCCATTGGACTTTTTAGTAGCTTACGAGCGCTAACATATGGCCAGGCGAATGGATGAGCGCTCGACGGGTCAGCATGTCGTGTCCCATGGCTGGGCTGGGCTGGGATGTGGCGCATGGCGCGGCTTGATTGCGGCGTCCGACAGGGCGCGGCGCGGTGCGGCGTGGCAGGAGTCTTCGATTGCGGCGATAGCAATCGTTGAATTTGCGTGTATGTGTGCGTGTGTGTGTGTGCATACAGTATGTGACTAGGACTGCATTAGATGCGAGTTAAGGTAAATTTACAAACAGTGGCGCAAAGTGTATGAGTTGAGCAATAAAAGCAGAGCAGAGGAATGGTGTGAAAGTGTTAAGGAAGAGAAACAGTAAAGAGGGTTTGGATGAATTTAAGAGTTTAAAAGATTGCTGAGATAATTTATTTATGGGTTAAAAACAGATCCATATGAAGAAAACGGAAACATATAAACTACAATTTGTTTATGTAAGCATAGCACAGAAGAATGAAACTACTTAATATGAAAAGTTTAAGGTTTAATGCAATGAAATGTTTTGAGCAAAGACCAAGTAATACAAATTGATTCTTATTGAAGACATGGAATGGAATAAAAGTTTAAAAAAGGTGGCTAGGGTTCAAAATGCCAAATAAGATTTATTGAATTCAGAAGTTCGAGCATTCGAGTTTGAGTACGAATCATAGAGTTTAGGAATCCAAAAGATTCAGAATAAAAGCATTTCCATACCACTGAAGATCAGCAAAAAGTGCCAAAAACTGAATTCAAGAAGAATAATACTTCACACACTATGGTACAAAGTATTACTTTTTTACAAGTACAAACAATTTTTTTCAATAACCAACTCAAATGTGTTAATTTAAAATGCCGCAAGGATTCATAATGAATTCTAATCATTCACTCCACACAATTTAGTTATTTTCATTTGGTTAGTTGTGCGCCACTGTTGCAAATATCAACACATACAAATCTCATAAAATTAAAAGAATGACGGTGAAAAACAAAAAAATACCGCGAATAATCATAAAAAACGAAAACGCCAAGAAGAAAGAAAATCACATTCTCGCAAATGCTTTGGCCCAATTGCGCGATTTGCGGTCCGTTGGCCAGCCAGCGTGACACACAAACCGCAAAGTCAGCCCACTGGCGCTCGCACTGCGCAACACTTCAACCTAGCCAACAACAACAATAACAACAACCATAGAGCGAACATTGTTTCAACGATACAACACGTGCAAGTTGCATGCGAGGCTGTTATAAGGCACGACGGGTTGGTGGCAAATGCCACACACACACACACACACACACATAATTCATATACATGCGCCGCCATGTGTTTGCACGTATTAGTGCACGAGCAACATTTACATTTACAAATGGACGACTTGCAAGAAGCAACAAACACAACAATAAACACACTGAAGTGACGACGCTAAAGTGGCGGCGGCAGCAGCGCAGAAAAAACCTGCCACTTCCGCCGTTGGGCCAAAAGCCTTTTGGGCACTACGCTGTTATTATTGTTGTTGTTGTTGTTGTTGTTCGGTGCAGTGTGAAGAAAATGTCGAGGAGAATCCAAACGTTGGCGCTGCCGCCGCCGTCACCACAAGCCGCGTTAAGGCGGAACGCAGCGCACAGCCTACGCGAAGCAATACGAGCTCTACAACAACAACAATAATCGCTGCTACTACTATAATAAAGGACTGTTTGGCCTACTGGCTGGCAGGCTGACTGACTTGTTGTGGGCTGGTTAGAGCTGCCTGGCTCAGGCGCATGAAATCGCAATTCAAAAAGATTTCGACCGGCAAACTTGGAAGACGCAAAACGCTCATTACGCGCTCTGGCGGCTGGCGACTGGCGACTGTTGGCTCTTGCGGCTGAAAATTGCCAGCGGCGAGAATTAAAATTTGCGCTAATTGTGAAATTTGTGTATGTGTGCGTGTGCATGCGTGTGTGCGTATCGTTGTGTTGGTGTGCGTAAACGTGGCATTATGAACGCTGTGCATTGCGTCTGCTGCAAGCATTGGGGACTTGCAGCGAATTAATGCGGCAGTTATTGGCAGCGCCAACGCCACCGCCGCTGCGTCGCTGACGAAGTGCAAATTTATTGTCCCAGCTGGGACAAGTGTCATTAACCCAGCACTGATGGCTGCTGTACATTTGTGTGTTTATTTGCAACAACAATAATAACAATAACATTAATAACAACAACATTAACAACATTCAGATACGTCAAGGGATTGCAGCAGTTGGCATTGTTTGCAAAAGTGTGGTTATGGTGAAGAAGCAGTAGACGAACCCGATACAACTGCTCCCATTTTGGATCCCTCGACCAGCTGCTGTGCAGCTTGTGGGGCCTTGCAACGGCGAAATATAAACAAAACAGCATAAAACTCGATAGTTTCGCTTTAAAGTAACTGAAACTGCATAAACAGTGAGCAAACAGCAAAACGGTGACGAGGTGCAAAGTGAAAAGTGAGAAGCAAAAGAAGAAGAAGAAGACTTGTTTCTGACTTTAGAATCCAGCGCAGAGTGAGTGGTCATTCGCCCCGTTTACTGTCTGCGAAAGTTTGTATGCAGCCAGCCAGGTACCGAAGACAGGTTGAGGCCGGCTGCCAGCGCTGGGAATTGGCGCTGAGACGTTGCACCGAGCGGTGGTCGTCAATGGCCCCGGGGAGCGTGAAAAACCAATTGCTGCTGCCACCGAATCGACACATTGCTGAAGAAAACTGCATCGTCAGCAGGTGCAAGGAAAGCAGCTGCCAGGCCAGAGCCAAATGTTGCTTTAAATATTCAAACTTGTTGGCAAGCCAGGCAGAGTCGAATGAAAGCGGAGAGGAAAACTAAATTTCTGTAGTGAAAAAATGGGGATAATTTTAGTAGAAAGTAAGTAAGGTTGGAATGAAGCAGCAACGAGAAGGGCGAAAGCTACAAGACAAAACTATTACTGGAAGGAAAAAGCGGGTAGAGAGGTAACGAAACTTGTGTTTTGTGGCCAAAAACGAACGCTGACTGCATGGTTTTTGTATTTTATTTGTTGCACCTTACAAAGGGGAGCAACTTTCTAAAGGAGTTGATATCAAAAACTGTTGCGTTAGTAGATGGAATAAAGCTGCGTGACAATCAGCCAACAGCAACGAGGGAGTATTAAAGTATCTACTGACATCTGTGAAGTGTTAATGAATGCAGTGGACTTGTTTAGAGATGCGAACAGTTTTTGCTTTGTGTACAATAGCGACAACAACAAAACTAATCATTGAAATACTTGTTATAGAAATTAATTCTAAGAAACTTGAGAATGTTCAATATGTTGGAATGTATCAATGTAGAAAGTGAAGGGAGAGAAGCAAAAGATGATGTTTAACTCTTTCGAAAGTGGGTCTCATTTATTGAGTGAAGAAAGCGCTGGTATAAACTGCGCTGCACAGAGAAAACTGTCGTAGCCCATAAACATGACTCCATAAGTTTATACTAAACTAAGTACAGTGGACGTCCAATATAACGAATCTTATGTTGTACCCCCCAATTTGTTAAATCGAAAAATTCGTTAAATCGATCGAAATTTTTTTTGTTTTAAACTATTCTTCTTAAACGCAAAAAAATCCTGCGAAAATGATCAGCAATGCTTACAAACAGAATATGAAAATGTTGGTAACTTGACGTAAATTTTAAATTTTTAACGTAACAAAAACAAAAACCATTGAGGTACCGTTCACTTGACAAAACCAAACATTCATTGTTATTGTAAAGAATGTGAATGCTCAAATAAAAACAATTGGAAGGTTTCTTGACGAGGGTGAAAAACAACAAAAATATTCGTTATATCGAATAGCAAATTCCACTTTCGTTCGTAATATAGAACCATCAATGGAAAAAATTTGGTCGTACGTTAAATCGAAAATTCGTTAAATGGAAAGTTCGTTATACTGGACGTCCACTGAAATGATATAAAAAAAATTTGTTGTTTGTTTTAACAATTTCACGACCATGGTACACTGGCCCATATAAGTTTTTGTTACTATTTTGAGAGAGTGGAAATAAGACTGTCAAATGTTCAAATGAGATAACTTTCATGTTCCATTGGTCGTGAGAGTGTTAAGATCATACAAGCTGGATTCTTAGCGGCTAGAAACAGTTAAAGAAATATTAAAAATAGCTTTTTAAATGCTAAAAACAGTTTAAAAAATATTAAAACCATTTCAGAAACATAACAAACTACGTTTTAGCAGGAAAAAAATAAAAAAAAACACCTAAAAACATTGCAGAAAACAACAATGAAGAAAAGGTAATAAACAACAAAAGCTAAAACATTAAAACGAAAAAGTGTTTAACTATAAATATTAACAAAAAATCTGCTTCGGAACGGCTTTCTGCTGTGGAACGCTTAAGCAGATCTCACGTCATTGCAACAACAACACATTCGCAAATATCTATGCAGCTCACCTTTTAGCAATGACGCAAACCGTATTGGCTTTGTGCAAACACATTTTCGAAAGCAATTCACACGAACATCGTTGGTGCAATTAGGTCAGCAACAGCAGCGCAGAGCCGACGGAACACAGTTGGCACGCTTTCGGGTTTGCTAACCGACTAGCCAACTTAGCGCGGCTAACCACCCCGAACGTCTAACGCCAGCACTAGGCTCTAGCGTGCGATTGTCGGGCATCAACAACGCCAACGCCAGCAACGTCTGCGCCGCGTCGCCGGCCAACTGGCAAAGACGGGCGCCTACAGCGCGCGCTCGCCGCTAACTGAATTGCGGCCACTTCGGCCAGAACAACGAAGGTGCTTAGTTTAGTATTGCAACAACAACAGCAATAGTAGAAATCGCAGTTAGCAGCAGAAGGAGTAATGTCCAATCAGGAGAACGAAGCTGAAGCTTCGGCTAACGAGCCGTCGTCGCTCATGGACGGCGACAGCACAGCGGCACAAATTAGTACGGCCGCACAGCTCGAGGGAGACGTTTCGCCAGCGTCGACCCAATTTAATGAGACGAACAGTAACATCAACAATAACATCAACAACAACAACAACCATAACGGTGACAACAACGGCATCAGCAACAACCCGAACATTAATCGCAACAACAGCGCCAATCAGGCTGACAATAGCGGCAGCAATCGCAGCAGCCCGCTAAAGAGTCCGCTAAATCTGCTCACTACCAACAGCAACAACAACAACGCGCACTCCTCGAACTACAGTCAGGCGAGTGATAATGAAGATTACGATCTGCGCGGCGCTTCCGGTCTGAGTGGCGGCGGCGCTGTCGGTGACTATTGGCAGCAGCGCAACGGTCTGACGTCGGGCGGCCGTGCCAGCCGCGCGCTGAGTCCCAGTTACGGCGACAACATGAGCGAGAATTCGGAGCAGCCGCCGATTGTGCCGCTGGTGCGCTCCAAATCGCGACCGGAGCTGTCGTCCAATGCGGCGCTGAACACTGCAATGAGCGCGGCCAGCCGCTACTCGAATCTGTCCTACTGGAAGGCGCGGCGTGTGGTCTTCTATCGCAACGGCGACCCCTTCTTTCCGGGCGTGGAGCTGCGCTTCCGGCCGGGCCGCGACATCAGCTCGCTGGACAGTCTGCTGGACAAGATTTCGCCCAAGATGGATCTGCCGCGCGGCGCCCGCTATGTGTTCTCGATGGACGGCGACCGCAAGTACCATCTGGACGAGCTGGAGGATGGCGCCTCGTATGTGGTCTCTTCGTTCAAGGCCTTCAAGGTGAGTGCGGGCGGGCGCGAAAGGGGTCAACTGTGCCGCGGGCGAATTTCTGACGCGTTTCGGCTGTGGTGATTTCTCGCTTTCATCGAGCGCTGCGTGCTGCAATGCAAATATTTGCGTTAATTAAACGAAATACAGTAAATTTCGCTTCTAAGTGGAGCAGTTCACGAAAATCACGAAATCGATAAAATTTGAATATTTTCGTTTCGTGGGTTTTCAACTTCATTCTCGGTTTTTACTGCGTCCACTTGCGGCTCTGGCACAGGCCAACGTCTGTTGGCTACGTAGGCCGAGGCAGAGGCGTGCTCGTGGAGGGGTGGGGGAAAATTTTACTAACATTTTTAAACGAGTGTTTATGGCTGACAAATGTACTAAACGATTATTTAGAAGAAAATATTTGTATTTTAAAAAAATTAACAAATTTTATTAAAGGCAGTTAATAGAAAATGTGTGTCTGATTTACAAAACTTAATATTGAAAAAATTATTTGTTAACATATTTTTTCATTCGTCTTTAATATTAAACACTTTTGTGAAAAAAAAACAAATATAAATGTAAAAAACAAAATTAAAAAAATGTATAAAAAATATATACAATATATCTTTTTAAAATGTTTCCTAGTAAAACCTCGCAAATTATGTAGTTAAGTGAATTATATAAATCAAAATAAGCAAATAGTTTTTGCATTGGAAAACAATTTTTTTTGTATTGCAAAATTCTCTCAAAAAAATTTCTAGAATCCATAGAACAATCGTAATGATTCTAGTAAATTGCCGGAATGTATATTTTGCATATTTTTTCCAAAGAATTTTTGATCAACACACTACTAATTACCCCCCGAAATCCCCCCTAACCCTATACGCTCCACAGTCTGACCATTGTGTCTGTTGTTCTACCTGCTATTTTGTTGTTATTGTAGTTTTTGTTTTGACCACATCGTACTCGACGTGTTTATGGCTCGTCGGCCACCTGCCAACCTAGTTGGCCACTTTCCTCTACTTCTGCTTCTTCTTACCTAACATACAAGCTTTGCGCATTTTTCTTTATCCTACGATTTTCTTTATTTACCGCTGCTGTTGTGTTCTTTTGCCTCCACTTTGGCTTTGGCTTTGCAACATGCAAACACTTTCGTTCTCCTTTCAAACGAAAGCGAAACTGTGCTCAATGCGCAGCACAGCTCAGGGGGGGAGTTTTGTGTTAATGTTGCCAGCACGCAAAATCCAGCAATTAGTGTTACAACTGGTGTGTGTACGCAGGCCGCACTTAAAGGGATCGCACTTAGGGCCGAGTGCCAAAGAGCGCAGGGGCGGGGGTCAGGGAGCAGTTGCAGAAATTGGAGCTTACTCTGCATTACGTCCGCTGGCCCACACAGCGTTGCTGGCCGCATCCAATGCTCTGTCGTTCCCAGCCAGTGGCTCGACGCAAGGGTTTACGACACTTGGCACATTTAGTGATGGACTTTTGGACTTTTCGGCCACGCTTCGTTCAGTTCACTTCGTTCGCTTTGGTTGAGCTCGGTTTGGTGCGCTGCTGCGTTCGGTGATTTCAGTGCTCCTTGGCGCAGCTATAAAGTAATTATCGGCTATTAGATTGTAAATTAAAATGCGTACATTACAACCTGTTGTGTGGCTGGCATTGCTTAAGTCGTTCGCTGTCCGCTGCAGTGCAGCCATCAGGCAATGACACAACGAAATTGAGATATCGGGGAAGGAGTGAGGAGAGAGTTTGCTTTTATTGCCAGCGAATCATTAAATTCACTTGAGCAATTTGGCAAAAGGTCTTTGCAGTTAATGGAAAATTGTTTTATTTGCTCGGTGGCCTTGTTTTGAAATTTTGAAATTTCGTCAAATAAAAGCAAAGTGAACTCATTTGAATGCTTTCTTTGCAAAGCATTCAACTGAGTTCATTTGAACTCATGCGGTGCATTTCGTATGATGTGAGGAATGTAAAAAGGGAAATGAGAGCAATGAAAGTGATGAGAGGTGGCCGAATTGGAATAAGAATGAGTAGAAGTAGAAGTAAGATACGAGAAAAGAACAGAAAACATGGGCAAAAAGGAGAAGTTTAATGTGGTAAAGCAAAGCGTTGGAAGCACAGTAACTAAGGAAGAGGAGAAGTAATGCAAAGAATTTTGTTTGACATTAAAACGATTTACGAGGAATTTTGGAAATTTGATTTGTGTTTTGTTTTGTTAATTTTTTTGTTGTTGTTCGTATATACAAATTTTCTCAACATTATCAGCTATTTGGCTTATTTAATTTGTTTTTTTGACAGATTTTAAAATAAGCACATCTACTTGGCGATTCTTTGCTATTAAAAAAATCGATTATTCGTTCAAACAACGTTGCTTCCTCCTGATTTGTTGGCCAACAACAACACTGTAATCTTTTCTCAGTCATCATATTTACCACACTTGATGCCCTCTGTGGCTTTTTACTGTTCACAAAATTGAAAACGTCTCAACTCTTTCGACCCAAAAGTTGCCTAAGAGCAACTTCACCTATTTGTCATCTTATAGCAAAAGCTACGATTGATTTATGGGTTTAATTTAAGTAGGCACCAACAAATTAATATTTTTAGAAGTGAATTCAAAGTAAATTACAAACATTTTACTTTTATCCCCAAAATAATTTCCAATAATTTGCAGCGATATTAGGGAAAGTTTGTGTTCTAATTGAAGTCTACGAATTGGGCGCGTTTGATCAAAGCCCTGTTTCTTTAATAATGGTGAAATAAAATCAAAAAGTGATAATTATGTATTTTTCCCTAAATATTAAATCATTTTTCTGTAATTAAAAAATGTTGAGACAAAATTTATTTAACCCGTTTTAAGCTAAAATTGTTCAAAAGTAAACTAGCTCTAGAACTCTAACAAAGAGGCGTGGCGACTGCAAATGCCGTGTGCACACTTCTTAGGCAATTGTTTCATGATTTAAATACCAAAAAGTAATGTCGAGACACAGGGTAAAATTTGGGGGTCGAAAGGGTTAAAGAGCGCAGATTTGCCACGATTGAGGAGATGAAGACTGAATTGCCAGAAGAGCTGAAGGCCATTCCGAATGATTCTATTTAAAAAAGGAGAAGCGAAAATTTACCTCATAGATGAACAGTTGGTAGATTAGACAATCGAATGGATTGGTTGGTAGATAAATGGACTGTAAAAGCATAAATCGATCTTCAAATGAATGGTTGCATTTATCAAAGAATCGAATTGATAAGTGAACGTGGGTGAGATAGGCAACTTGCTATTGAATCGATAGATAAAGACACCAATCAAATGACCACAATATAGATGAAGACATGAAAAATCTGGCTTAATATATTTATATTTATAATATATAATATATTAATATTTAAACAAAAAATGCTTTGTTATTTAAATTTTTATTTCATTACAACGTGTTCTCCTCCCTCAGCTGCTAACACCAAATTTAAATTAAAAAGAATTGAGCTGCCATGGACATGACATGCTTTTCATAAATCGATAACAGAAAGTTGCTGCCATCTCCAACAGCCCAACCCACACCAGTAAGCATGTGTTGCAATGAAACACACACACACAAACACGCGCGACTTACCAACACGCAGACAACCAACACAAATGGCAAAACTTTTTCAAAGTCAAAGTACGCGAGCGTATAAAAGGTTGCTTTGGCTTTTTGTCTTCCTGGTGGCTTTGGCTTCTCTGTTAAGATTTTCCCTTTTTGTTTTTTGCACAATGCACACACACACACACACAAACTGCTGCAAAGACGGCAACGTCTACGACGCAGCCGTAATGGCACAGCTGGCGCCAGCAGCGCTGCGAGCGTCACAGCGACTGCGAACGGCGCAGTGCAGCGAAACGTCACGTCGCGACGACGCGTCGCCGACTAAGGTGTTGATGCACACGGCACACGCAAAAACGGCCAAATTGCGCTTTTAGCGTCTTGCGCCCAAAAGCGTTTAATATGCAGGCCGCATTGCGGGGGGATAGAGCGATAAGTGAGTCAAAGCAGTGGCTGCACGGCAACGCCGCGGGACCCCTAATTGAGGGATTATGTGTTATGTGCGCTCGTGGCCTCTGGGTGCAGCCGCAGCCGCAGCTAATCAGCGCTGATTGCCGCGCGCAATGGCCAAATGCAAACGTGATTACGGCGAGAAATTGCATGGCCGACCTAAGCTGCACTCGCCGCGCGCATACACCTGTGGGTGTATGGGTGCGGCTGTGTTTGTGCGCTGCACCCAGCAATTATAGCAATTTTTGCATTTTTGAATTTTATGCTATTTCGCTTTGCAGCGAATTTAAAATATGCACAATTGAAAACCGACATTGCAAACGCGAACGAGAACATGAATGTGAACGGGCGGCATTGGGGGACAAATTAAAATGCCATTTACAATGCCCAAAAGCATGCTAGGACCGAGCGCTTCGGAAGCGGCCAAAGCGCAGCAGGCCGTGCCCTTTTCTCGGTCGGTTTGACGTGGCAGTAATTGAGCGCAGTGGCACAAGGTTAATTGAAAAGGCGGCCGGGGAGGCGGCGGCTACGACCGTTAGACGAAAATTACCCAAAGGAGTGTTGTTGCAGCAGGACGCGCCTAAAAATATGCAAACCATTTTTTTCAATGAAGCATTCAACGCAGCTGGAGGTATAATGCAACAGAAAGAGGGGAAATGGGCGGAGAGCGAAAAGAGGTTGAAGCATTTGAAAAACAAAAAAAAAATATGCAAAACTGTATCCTGCGCGTCACAGGTTCGTGCTGTGCATGGAACGTACTTAGCTGATAGCTAGCTGCAATAATAATAACAACAACAACAACAACACAACGTCAAGCAGCTGCACACTAACAACAAGGTCAATTGCCTGCAACGCAATAAACGTCGGCCATATTAATGGGGCAGCACGTGGAACGTTGCGTACGCGCATTGGAGCACTAAACAATGCGGCAGCAACAACAACAAAAACAGTTAGAACGACAAATTGTGACGCATGGCAGCGATACGCAGCGACATGGCGCTTCCAAACCGGGGGAAAGGCAGTAAACAAGCTTAAATGCAGATTATGATGACGATGCGACGCACAGTGGGCGGAAACTATTTTAAAATTATTCAAAATTGATTTTGATATTAATAAATTTTTTTAAATTTTTTGAGGCGCTCGAAGCAGAAAAAAGATAAATACAACAAGTTAGTCTCGCAAAGAGAATATTACAATAAATTTCCATGCTACGATTACACCGTGCGACAAAAATTAAAAAAATTTTTCACACCGGAAAAAATCCATATGGGCGTGAAACTAGAGACCAAACATAGTAATACTGCGTACTCAGTTTTTTATTTCTACATCCTTTGTCCATTTAAAACGACTTCAAAATTTTGAAGGGGATAAAAAATAAAAAAATATAAAAAATACTTAACTTCGTTAGAATATGGATATGAATAATATCAAATGAAAGAGGAAAGGCTCAAGAATTGAACACAAATGAATTTTTTATCTATTTGTAAAAAAAAGGATATAAAAAAGGTCCTTTGAAAATTTTAATCCTTTATATCTTTGAAAATTTACACAGAATTTTCTTGAAAAGTAAGTATGTTAAAACCCCAAAACTCCCTGATCACGTGTCACAATTACTCTAACTTTATTAATTCGAAAGTTATTAAAAAAAGGCGGGAGCTGCCATTCTAATTAGGTACAAAAATTATAATTTATTTGAGTATCAGTATTTTTAATAATAAAAAGATACAAAATCAATGAAGCGAGAATAATGAAATTTTGACACGTGATCAAGGAGATTTGGGGTTTTAACGTACATACTTACTTTTCAAGAAAATTCGATAAACATTTTCAAGGATATAAGGGATTAGAATTTGCAAAGGACCTTTTTCATATCCTTTTTTTACAAATAGATAGAAAATGCATTTGTGTTCAATTCTTGAGCATTTCCTCTTTCATTTGATATTATTCATATCCATATTCTAACGAAGTTAAGTATTTTTTATATTTTTTTATTTTTTATCCCCTTCAAAATCTTGAAGTCGTTTTAAATGGACAAAGGATGTAGAAATAAAAAAACTGAGTACGCAGTATTACTAAAATTTTCAAAGGACCTTTTTCATATTTTTTTTTTACAAATAGAAAAAATTAATTAATTAATTAATTTTATTTAAATTCCTGAGCCTTTTCTCTTTCATTTGATACACATATCGCCATATTCTAACAAAGTTAAGTATTTTTTATATTTTTTTTATTTTTTATCCCCTTCAAAATTTTGAAGTCCTTTTAAATGGACAAAGGATGTAGAAATCAAAAACTGAGTACGCAGTATTACTATGTTTGGTCTCTAGTTTCACACCCATATGGATTTTTCCCGGTGTGAAAAATGCTGTCGCACGGTGCTATCAAAATGAATGAATTCGAACTTTGCATACTTCTAATTCCCAATAAAACTCAACCAAAAACCTGATTGCTTCCAGTTAATCTCCGAAAAAATATTTTTTCATTGACTATAAAACTCTGTACGACGAATTGATCTCCCCAAAAAAGCTGCACTAATCTCAACTACTTTTGTGCATAGCCTCTCATGCGCCCACTGTGCAGCACGCAATTTGGTTGTTGTTCTCGGTGCTGCCGCTGCGTGCGCTGTTGTCGGTGACGTTGTTGATGAGCAGCCGCCAACGTTGATGACTGCTGCGTTGATGCCTTTTACGTGACACTCGTTGCATGCCACATGTCACTTGGCCGGCCAGCCGTCGCCAAATAGCGACCGCCAGTGGGCGTGATTGGCACATTAAGGTGTATACAGCACACACACACACACACACACACAATTGACCATTGTGTGCATGTGTGCATTTTTGGCGTGCACTGATGCATGGCTGCGTGTAATTTACTTGCAACAGCTGCCGCAACTTTGCTGACATTTGCACATTTGCCTGAATTGTCAAGCCAATTGGTCAATTGTTGTTGCACACTCACACTCATACACAAATATACGCCCATTGTTAAAACGCTTTCGTATGCGCGCAGCTGTGTGCTTGTGTGCGCAATTAGTTTTGTTGCTGCTGCTGCACAATTTTTTTTTTATAGTTGGTGATTTTTTTAAAATTTATTTCCTTCTTCACGCTTGTTTTCTTTCGCGAATGTAAATTTTGTTTCGCTTCACAATGATTTTTTAATTGGCAACACCAACAGCAGCAACAACAACAGGCGCCGCCAGCCTGCCCGCACCACATTTGCATGCATGCGTGCACAGTCCATCTGGTTGCACGTGCTCGCTGTATGCGTGTGTGTGTGTGTGTGTACTGGTGCGTACAGCACATGTGTCGGCCGCTGTAAGCTGAAAATTTGCATTGCAGCTTAAACAAATAATACGGAAGCACTTTTTACGCTTTTACGAGTGTCGCCATTAATTGCCACAATTGCAGCGGCCAATTCTTTCCGCCTTCAGCCTCGGCCCAACGGTGGGCCTGGCAATTTAACTCGGCCATAAATTGCATAAAAATTGCTGATTTATGGCATTTTTCCAATTCAATAAATGGTCGACGGCGTTGTGCTGATTTCATAATTGCAGCCATAAATCTAGCTGCAGTCCACCTCTACCCTTCTGCCATACTTCTTAGCGAATGTGGTAGGATCTGTGGTCTCTTAATTCTTGACTATTCTTTCTTTGCTTTTTGCATTCTTCGAAGACAAGAACAGAAAATACTATCTTTTCTTTCAATGTATTCTCGGGGCTCATTTAACCTTTCTTCCTCTCTACGAAGACAAGTAAACAAAGGACTTTTGTTTCTATTCAGATTTACATTTATAGTTATAATAATTTTTTAATTTATAATAATTGACTGGCACGACAGCCCGCTTACGCGAGACTAAGGCCTAGCTTCCCGCAACTACCCGTGTTGTGCGTGTGAATTTGTACGCGGGTTGAAGGGACCTACAGTTTAATGCCGGTTCCGAACGGCAGGTTGGGAGCTCTTTCATAAGCAATTTTTTTACTCTCAGAGGTTTGCCATTTCCAGCTGAGAGGACAGCCACCGAAAGAGAAAACGAGTTTTCTCGTTATTTTTTTAGGTGTTATTACAGGCAGTATTTGAACCTGAGGTTGCTGCCTGCGACTCGCGGTCCAACGCACTAACCAACTGAGCCACGGCGGCTGCCGTCGCCACGGCGACTGCCATTTATAGTTATAGTCTATTTTAATGTATTCTCTTTGTTTAAATTTTCTTTGGTTCTTCCCCACCAAAAATTTTTTGTTGCCGGCAATAAGAAAACGAGTCGCCGCCGGCAACAAACTTATCGCCGGTAATATCGCCAACGTATCGATTTCGTATCACCAGTCGTTCTAAAACGTCCGCCGAAAGCAACTCGCCGTGACGAGTCGTTTTCTTATCGCCGTGACGAGTCGTTTTCTTATCGCCTTGACGAGTCGTTTTCATATCGCCTGGACGAGTTGTTTTCATATCGCCTGGACGATTCGTTTTCATATCTAAATACATCATATTGTTTGGAAAATTATCAATATATAAAAAGTCAGTCAGTTTTGATTGGGATGGAATTTCATTTGCATACAAAGATTCAATGTTGCTCTCAATGTTTTGAGCTTGAATCAATGCCGTTGATCAATGAACCGTCGGCGGATGAATAACAATTTTTTAAATGCGATCAATCTCACTGAAATATAAAGCATATCAATTCGATATTTCAAAGTCCTGGACCACGTGTTTTTGGGACATGTTGCTAATTTGTCGCTGCGGCAATAAATCGGCGAGTCGCCAATTTGTTTCCACTGACAATTGTTGGCTATTTCTCACATTTTGCTTGGTGGGTTCTTTTTTGATGTTTTTGTTCGTTAAATATTTTACTTCTTATGATTTCTTTTAAAGCTTTTCACACTTACACTTAACATTTGGACTTGAAAGATTTGTTTGTATTTGTAGGGATTTTATTCTTTCAAAAACTAGTTGATTTATATTTTCTTATAGAATCACAATTTTCTTACTTCTCTTACTACTCTTTTCTTTGTTCTTTTAGTTTTTTATACCTTAACACGTTCGCGGACGTGAATGCTATAGCAGTCATTTTCATAGTGATGCAAAATGACGTGAATGCTATAGCATTCAAATTTTTAAATTTTAAATTTTTAAATTTTTATTTTATAAACTTTAATTTTTGTAATGAATATACATTTCAAAGTAATTAGCAACTGATTCATCAAGTAGTTTCATATTATTTTATTTTTTTCGGTGTACAGTGAAATTCTTCATAACTGGACACTCACCATCGCAGTGGTTTTGTCCGGTTAAGGGAGATGTCCGCTTATGGACTTGTATCCAAGTGTTTCTCGTTTATTTATTTAATATTTTGGACGAATTTATGAATATTGAATATTTTATTAATATTTAATACATGTATAGGTAAAGTACATACATTGTACAAGTGTTCACATTGTAGTACTACTTTGGTTGAAAAAATTTTGTAATGGTTGATTGCCTAAACCAGTGGCGCTCACAGGCGGGGTTTTTGGGGTTCAAACCGCCCCCCAAACACAAAAAATTCTGGTACAAAATATGGTTTCGAGTGGTATTCGGCTCAAAAGTTGTACGCATACTCTCCACCCCAAAATAAAATCCTTTGTGCGCCACTGGCCTAAACACTGATTGATTTGATTTCAAATATTCATTCTCAAATAAGAGAGAGATTTGTAGGTATTATAGGGTAGTACAGATTCTTAAAAACTGGTTGGGCATATTTCTGAATTTTGTCCGTTTATGAGAGATTTTTTAATCAAAATGGTTTGAAGTATAGTGTCCGCTTCCAGTTATTATATATACACGAAGAGAGAACTACTGTTGAATAAATAAAGTTATAAAAATATAATAAACCTCTTCTTCTCATGTTTTCTATGAATGACTGCTATAGCATTCACGTCACTCTAGTTGAAAAATTTGATCTATATCGTCGTGAATGCTATAGCATTCATTGTGTATAACGGTTAAAATATGATAATCTGACAACTCTAACAATATATGTGTAATCAGATTTCAGATAGTGCTTATAGTTTCCACAAAAATAGCCTGTCTATTTTTGCAGCTCACTGAAATTTTTACTGTCCGCGAACGTGTTAAGTTTACTCATAGAGTCACAATGAATTTTTTTATATTTAATTTTTTTTACTTTTTTTAATTTATTTTTTTTATATTTTATTTTTTATTTTATATATAAAATTATATATAAAAATTATATATAAATATAAAATCATCATATTTTTTTAACTTCCTCAAAAGTATGAGGGAAATCATTTTTTACTCACCCAACCTTACATAACCTAATTAAAATTATAAGTATTTCATGACCTGTTTCATCCAATTTTATTCCTACAAAACAAAACTTCTCCTAAGAACTGAAGTACGTAGCTTTGGTTGATTCAAAGTTGAGGTCACTAAGGAGTTTGCGGCCCATTCAAAAATTATTCTTTTTTGCTCATTAATTTTTGGTTCCTTCAAGCACTTAATTTCCAACTGTTCATACATTTTCCTTGGATATTTGATTTCATACCTTTTTTCTATCCCTTTTTCAAACCATGCTGGTTCTAGTTCTTCGTTATGTTCTTCTTTTTCTTTTCTCTCTTCTTGCTTGAACTCATAGATTTTTTTGTCTTCCCTTCACTTCTTTCTCTTATATGCTATATATTCCTTTTGCACCTTTTCTCTTATTTCTTTTTCATCTGTTCATAACTTGTCAACTTCATTATTCTTAACTATTCCTTTCCTTTTAACTATGTTGCTTCATCCTTTCCTTTTCCAAATTGTTTTCGGTATCTTCAAACCTATTCTGTCTTTGCAAGTATTTATTTCGTTTTTATTTACTTATTTATCTTCACTTTTTCTCTTGTTTCTCTTCACCTTCACTATTTATAAGTATTCCTTGCCTCTTAACCTTTTTGCTTAATCCTTTAATTTTCCCTATTTATTTCACTATCTTCTTCAAACCTCTTCTGTCTATGCAAGTATTTCTTTCCGTTTTTGGTTTCTTCCCTTCTTTCTCTTATATTTTAATTTTTCTTCATTGTTTTCTTCTGTTTTTCATCTCTTGTTTTTTCATAACTCTTTACCTTCATAATTCTTAAGTATTCCTTTTCTCTTAGCGTTTTTGCTTCATTCATTCCTTTTCCAAATTTTTCCCCTTGTTTTCAAACTTATTCTGTTTTTGCAAGTATTTTATTCCAAATTTATCCAATCAGTTCACTTTTCTCCTGTTTTTCTCATCCGTTCATATCTCGTTGCTTTATTGATTTATAAGTATTTCTTTCTCTCTAAGTTTTTTTGCTTCATCCTAATCTCCTCCCAATTTTTGTTCACTATCTTCAAACCTCTTCTGTCTTTGAAATTATTTCCTTCCGTTAAATTTGTCTTCCCTTTGTTCTCAAACATTTCTTTCCCTTTGATTTTCCCTCTTATTTTCCTACTGACCTCAAGTTGCCTTTTCCCCTATTTTCACCTCCTGCACTTTCACTTTCAACCCTCTTTCGTTGCTCATTTTCCGCAGCCACTCGTTTTTCATTATTTTGTTGTTTTTTGTTTTAATGAATCCTCAACATTTACCCTTTTCATTATTTTCATTCAGTGTGTTATTTTTCTGCATTGCTACGCATTTTTCGCCATTATTCATTGCAACATTTGCGCTCCGCCCGGGGTGTGGGGGTGTGGACAGCAACGGACCCACACATTAAGTGTTGCGCAATTAATTGCCCTGCTGTCGCTGCTCAGTTGTGGTCGGTCGTTGCAGCTATTTGCTGCTGTTGCTGCTGGCGTTTGTTGTTATTGTTAATGTATGCGTTTTAATGTGTCATGTTTGTTTACATTTCAACACCTTTTCGCGTTTCGTTGTTGCTGTTGTTGTTTTTGTTGTGATTAATGTGGTACTTCATTTAGCAATTTTCATGCTGGCACTCTACAGCTGGTCGGTACTTTGTATTGATGTAAAAAAAGCCCTTACATACAACAATCTTTCAGTCTTTGATTCTGCCTATTTAACATTTTTCACATTCGTATTAAAGTCAAATCGAATATTTAAATAAATATGTAAATATAACCCATTCGAATGAAATAAGTAGTTATAAATTCGCCTAAAATTTCTAAAATTCAAATATGTTCAAACAAATAATTACTTCAATGGAATTTTAATCATTCAATTGAAAAGCCATAAGCCAACAAGAAAAATTACGTATTCCATTCAAAATGCATTACATACTTTTGTCAGAATAGCGTTACATGCCGATTCGTCTACAATTCAGTTGAATTTTCAGCTTATTTTAATTTCGCATGCTTCGTTTGCGGTCGTTGTGCTGCTTGTGATGCGGCATCCAGCTGTTAATTTATTAAGAACGTCAATGCCGATTTCAATTGCAATTCGATGCTGCATTCGCTGCTATTTGTGCTGCATTTCGAGCCGATAATTAAATTGTTTCCACTCGGTCATGGCATGAGTGTTCGAGCGGCAATTTAAATATTTGCTCGCCAATATTAAAGTCAATGCAAAAATCTGGCCGACTCAAAGCGACCGCGTGTCGATTGTGCAGTTATCGCACTGCGATTTTTGCGATACAAAAACTTGAAATATTGAGGCAAATATTTCAGTGTGCGTGTGTTGCTAGCAACGCCTAAGTAATGTTGCGTATTTGAAAAATGTGCGCCACGCTTCATCCGCGCAGCCCGACAGGCACACGAACACAATTCGCCACTTGAATTCGCCACCATTTCAATGAGATTTTCACTTTTCGGCTGTTGCCGTTGAGGTTTTTTCGCCGCTTTTGACATTTCATTGATTTTTGCAAATAGTTCCGACAACTGTGTAGTTAATGTAAATGCTTGGCAACAACAACAACATCAACAACAACAAATAACAATAAAGGCAAAAATTCGTCACATTCATAAATTTCAAAGTAGCTACTCGTAAACGGCTCCTTTGCGGTCGCTGCCGCACACATTCCTGTCGTCTGCCTTAGACAGACAACAAAAACAACAACAACGAAACAAAAATTGAGCGTTGTCGCTGCTGGTGGCGCATTATTCGAATTCGCTAAATACTTTCACTGGCAGAAATTCTCATGACTTGCACACCGTCCCGCACACTGTCACTCGACAGTCGCCATAGCTTTGACGCTTTCAACATGTGTATGTATGTATGTCAGCCTACGAAATCACACATACATGGCAGCAAAAACTGCCTGTTGGCCTGTAAGCAGACTTCAAAATTTGTAACCATAAAGCGACCCAATAAAAATTGTTACATCGTCTGACGTAGACAATTCGACATGCAGACACGTTCACTGGCTAGTTGGCTAGTCGGTCGGCTGTCTGCTGTTAATGTCTTTTGTATGGTTGTGTTATTGTTGTTTTTTGTTTTACTTTGTGCTCATTGCTGGCTTTATTATGGTTGTCGCTGTTGCCGCTGTCAAAGTTGTCGACTAGTTTTTCTGCAATGAATGGCAATTCTTAGCAAACTTTCACTGCAGCGCCGCACAACTTATACGATTTCTATGTGTATGTGTGTGTTGTGTGTGTGTGTGTGTGTGTGTCGGGACATTGTTTGAAATTGCCCATTGACCGCATGCAGTGGCAGTAAAGTGACCAGTGTTGCCGTTCCTGCTTGTGGCATTGCCCGTTTCGATGGGCGCACGGGGCGTATGATTAACAAAAATTCAATTGCGCATGAAAATTGCATTGAATTGCTGTTTATTCCTGGCGAAAACAAAAGAAATGTGAAATTCAAATGAAAATAATGATTTTTGAGTATTTTTGTACATTTTTATAGTATTTTTAAATAAATATTAAAAACTTATTCCATATTTTAAGCGTAGAGGAATGTTTATATGTATGAAACGGAGGCATAAAAATGTTAGAAACGCCTGACTGAAAATCCATAAAAAATCGAAAAACTATTATTTGTAGAAACAAATCTATGTTCCATTCCTTCTTATCGTCTTATTGTTGTCTTGCACTGCATTATATGGCCACCCTAGGCGCAACGGTGACAGCGAATCGCATTAAACTGGTGCAACCGGAAATGCAATGGAATCGCTTTCGTTCGACTTGTCGCTGTCGTCCATATAATGAAGCAGTTTATGAGTGTGGTGCGGGCAATATCGGCGGAGAAAGTGTCATTTGCGTTCTTTCTGCTACAGCAAATACCTGCAACTGCTTTCAAGACTGCACCTCACCCTATTTATGCTGACTGTCGCGGCTTTCCGGTCATAATGTGGCGCAACGACGGCGCCCGTCCTGTGTCACCGCTGCCAACCACAACTACACATTTTTCTTGTATGCGTCCCCAACCCCTCTAAGCACTCCACACCCCATGCCTCCGTTTGCATTGCAACGATTCCCCTCCAGCCACTGTTTGGCGCTGCAGTGGCCGCCCGAAGGTGGGATTAGTGCTTGTGACGAGTTGGACAGTTGGCGCTTTTGTTTGTTGATGCCGCCGCACAGTCAGTCGGATGTGTGTGTCGCAGCTGGCAATGCGGTTAAGTTGACTTGAGCTGCGTTGAGCTGACGAGCGTGCGGCGCCCCCACTTCGTGTTGCGTTCGAAAGTGAAAATCGTTTAACGAAAATTTCCGGCCACAGCATCGCCGAAGACTTTTCTACAATTTTTGTCAGCGGATGCAAGAAAAGTTTTTTAATATTTGCGCACGACACGAAAATAGAAAGAAGCTCAGACCACGCAACAGCCGAGTACAATAATGAAACGAAACTTGTCGCTTCAGCGGGAAATTGCGTGCCGTTGTGAAAATGCCAAACCACGCCCCTCACACACACCGCCGAATGCAGATTTGAGCGCACGTGTGTGTGTGCTGTAGCGCCGTTTCCGGTGCCAGCGTTGCCAAATCTTTACGCCGCTTTCGGTTAATTACGCGTCGGAGCGACGCGAGCGGCTATTTTGCTACGCGCGCGTGCGTGTGTGTGCGTGTGTCCGTGCGTGTGTGCTTTTATGCACGGAAAATTAGTGAAATAATGTGGAAAAAACGCACCAGAATAAATAAAAAAGCGTAATAAATTATAAAAAATTAATGCAAACCGCATAAAAATGTCGCAATAAATCAACGCTGACGGGGCCAAACAGCGCTGACCGCAGGTTCACAGCAAATACAAACCAAGTAGCAAAATGTTACGAGAAATTCAAACAATTCCCTGAATTTCAGCAAAGACAATAAAAGTTTTATTTTTCCACACAAAACAAAAATAAAATCCAAACTCGGAAGGAAAAAACAATCGAAAATTTCCTAAAGTGCCTAACTTTAATACAATTTAACGGAGCAACTAAAACGTCCAACGCACAGCGCGCACATCATGGCCGCCTTTCAGCAGGAGAAGCCATCATTGCGTGATTACTGGGCAAAGGAGGCCACGCTGAACGCCTTTCTTCAGGCTGCAGTACGTGTCAATGACACTCAACTTCAAGTTTTGCTCATAAAAATCCCACAAAAACAAGCCGAATACACAGAAAATATTTTTGTACATTCTTATTTTTAGCGTAAATATTCGGCGACTGTTTATTGAAATGAAAATAAATTAAATGCTAATTGAGTACTTGCGAAAAATAAACATGATTCGCAATGGGCAGCGAAACTACGGTCTGGCCGTGCCTGGGTTTTGCCATAATTTTGCGCATTAAAAGCTCCAGATGCATATCGCACTAATTTCGTGCAGCGTTTCGGGGTCAAGTGAGCGCAAAAGACCTGAACGCATGTGGCAGCGCAATAAAAATCAGCCCAGTAATTTTTTATGCGTTCCGGCTGGCATGGATCATTTGCTGGTCAGCCGAAAATTGTGGCAAAACACCGGTTCGGTTTGATGGTTTGGCGAGCAGAAAAATACCATGAAAATTGACAAATGCTTTCTGCCTCATCTCATGCATATTAATATGTATGTATGTGTGTGTATTTGTGTAGAACAAATGTATAAGCCATTTATTTAGATTGTGGCGCTGCTCTAATTTTTCAAACATATTTATTGCATTTTTGTGGTAGCAAAACATATGTTTAATACCACCTTTGTGTAGCCGTTTTTCGATGGAGGTACATGCAAATTGATGCTTTTCATTTTTCATAATTTATATAATCATTTTTATATAATGTCATAGTATTTGATCGAAGCCAAATTGATTTGTTTTCAACAATGTATGAAGTGTGTAAGTTCAGTGGTGCGTATGAGTGACATTAAATCAGAAATACGCACAGTTGGATTGTACTTAGTTAGACTGTTGGTGGCTTAATGGCTTTTCAATTAGTGTGAACATCTACTATTCTATAAAAATTAATAATTATAATGTAGTGCTCAAAGGGGCGTATGAGTAATTTTGATTGATGCTGAATTAAAAAGAAATTACATTTCGGTCTCTCGGTTACACACGGTCTCTCGTCCAATGTGTGCCCCAATCTCCCAGAAGAAGAGCACAGCTTTAAAGTCAGTACCAAGTGTCATTGAAGTGCGAGTTATAGGTCTAAAGTTAGCAGCAAATTCAATTCAGAAGTTTCATTGGAATCAGTAGAATTGCAGATCCATGGGATGATGCTATACCGAATTTCAATTCTGTACAACTTACAAATCCGACGTTAATCAATGTTATGGTTTTGAGTGGTATGGGCGGTGCCACGCCCTCTTACCTGCACACAACAAAATGTATCCATAAACCTTCTACTAGATGTAATACGCAAAGTGTGAAACGTTCATGTCATTCGGTCAAGTAGTTTCTAAGTCTATGACAGACAAACATACATACAACATACACACAAACAGACAAACATTCATATTGTAGCTAAAAGTGAAAAGTTATGCATACAAATTATCATAAATAGAAAATTCAATAAATTTATGCAAATTAAGGAAATATATATAAACGTTAAAACCAAGGAAGGCGAAAGTACAAGTAGCGTATGATGAATAATAATTCAATAGTTATAAATAAAATGTTTTCTTTTTGTTCGCTAGTCGAAATATGATGAAGGTCTCTTCAGATATCGTAAATCTCTGTTTAATGACTTCACTAGTTCCATCAATATTTAATTACAAACAAATTTAAACCTGTAAATGATTTAACTTTAGTAACTCAAGTTCAACGGAGCGTATGAGTGACATTTGGTAGAAGTTGGGATATTTATCAACTTTAGTTGGAAGACTTTTCACAAAGTTATATTTTTAATTAGAAACCTTACATATATTAGATGAGGGAATATTAACCAGGTAGCACCTAGCGTGACCATATGGTCACACTAAACATGCAGTCAAAAAAATTAATTTTTCAACTATGCTTCATATTAAAACGCTCAAAACATGTTTTCGTAAAGTTCGAAAGAAAAATCATTTAAGCACATAAGGGTTAAATAAAATTTGCAAAGTTTAAAAAGTAAAAAGATGTAAAGTTTAAAATTTTATTAATAAACATTTACATATTACGATATACAAAAATTGTCGATGGTCCCCCTGGTCGTATGACTAATGTTAAAAGTATATGTATTTCATATAAATAGCAAAACATTACAAAATAAACCTTCTGAGCATCTAAAAGGCGTATGAATAACATTAATTACTCATAGTAAATCTAAATCTTAGTAAAATTATTAAGTATAGCACAGGAGTGCATATAAGTTTTCATTTGGGTCGGATGGTTCGGTCCAAAAAATTTGAGTTCAATACCATTTGAACCATAATTGCCGAGCACAATTTTTGTAACAGTTTTGTTACTGTTTATTTGGTTCAAACAAAACTAAATCATATAAAGTCAAATCATATAAAGTCAATCTGAAGAAGCATATTCAAACAACAAGTACTGACTTACCAAAAGTAATTTTGAAAATTCCATGCTCTTGTTCTTCTCATACTCTTCCACTCTCTTTGCTGCAGCCATGGCAATTCAAAGGCTCTACAAACCACACGGTTTTTGTAACTTTTATTTAATCCCAGCTCCAATAGTGCAGCATTGCTCTAATAGTTCAGATTGCAAGTAATGCCTGCATACAATTTTTGCAGTCAATAATCAACCCAATGAGTGCAAGTTACTCGTCCTTGCTTCACTAATATAAATTTATTATTTCTTGGAAATAGCACAAAATTGCACACGAAGAAATTTAATTATTGAATTTTTCTGCAAATATTCGGCAAATAAATATTTGCCAGAAAGTGCTTAAAAATTACTACTATGCACACTGCTAGTCTCGCTACCAGTTTTGGGTAAATAGTAAAAATCGAAATGCCATCGATTCCACTGGGAGGCCGAATGCATAGACCGAATGAATTTGCAAAAAAATTTTTTTTTTTCAATATTTCAATATTTTCATGCCGGGTGCTGCATTTCCTGTCGGAATGCACGTTATAGCTGCCGCTCGGCTCATAATGCAAAATTAAGCCATTGCTGGCAGAACGAGTGGTGGGTGGTGGCGAGCTGCAACAGCACAGATGAACGCCTGGTTTCTGTACGGCAGCAGTCGAGAGGAAACCAGAAATCGCTTACAATTCTCTGCCATTGATTCCCAGGCGATTATAAGAAATCACTTCCCGTAGTCGGGGTGTACTGGAAGAAATTACTGCAACAGTGGCGTTGAGATAAACCTTTCAGCGTTGAAGGAGTTTCAGTTAGGTATTTTGAAAAAATTTCAATTTTTAGAAAATTAATTTTTAGATAATACAAAAGTTTTGTATTTTAATCTAACTAATAAAACAAAATTCCAATAATTTGCATACTTTGCTAATCTTTAAATACAAAGCCCCACATTCAGTTTGGCTTTCAACTTCCCTGACCTACACGTACTTCTGTAAAATGTTCGGTACAGCAGCAGCGGAACCCATCAAATATGAATATTTGAACCGAACAAATATGATTACTTGTTTGATTGATCCTCGCCGACTTATTTATGCTTTACTAGATAGTCAAAGTCAATGGAAAATTCGGAATCGATTGAAAATTTTAGTATTCTTCAATTTGAGTACGAATATATTTTGTTATCAGACTGCTAACTATGCCAGTTTTTTACTTATTTTGTTATTCTTTTTTAGTAAAAATTAACAAAGAGATAAAATGTCATATAAATATTTGATTAGAGGGGGGGATTCAAGGGGGGAATTTTAGACCAATGATTCAACTACTTTGAAAGTTAGCAGAGAAATTAGCTACGCGACGAGCATGAGGACGAACAGATAGACAATCAAAGTCCATCAGCAAGAAAGTGAAACAACCATCACATCTAAATTAATTCTTCTGTAAATCTCAATCGCCAATCTCAATTTTCTCTATTGGCCTCGCCTTCTGTCGTTGCAAGTACCGCGGCCAGAGTGATGCATACCATCAACCTCGGTGTAGGGTATTGAAAACGCCCAGCTATGCACAAAACTAGAAATCCTTTTTCAATTTCAAAGTGCACAGCGTTGAGCGACAGCAAAAACGGGAAATGAGTTGAGAGAGTCTGCAAGCGAACGAGGGGATGATGGCTGATTTTCAAATTTCCTCACAACGAAATGCCGCCCGGCGAGTTTACATACAAATATGAGAAATTTATTTCTGCTTTACATTTTCGCACAGACACGCACGCACTCATATAAACTCTCGCACGCATACACGCACACACAGCGACTCACTCGGCGGCGGCGGCGTCACACAACAAACTCACATATACCAAAAAAGTTGAAATTTGCAAGAACTTTCATTACGTTTGCAAGTTGCCACTTGCTACTTGGCACTTGGCACTTACCTACTAGCCCGGCCCACACCACGCCTTGCCCCTGACAGCTCATATAAGCGGCCCTTTAAGTACTTTACACTAAAATTTCATTTCCGTCTACTGAATTCACAACATCATCACATCGCATCAGCACATCATCATCGTCGTCATGATTGTGCGGCATGCAGAATGCGGCATGCGGCATGTTACATGGCCACAGTGCCACATGGTCACATGTTTTATACAACGAATATGCCACATGCTTTTGGCGTAAGTAATTCCGGCACGTAGCTGGCAACATGCTACATGTGTATAAGGACAAGGACACACACACATCCACGCACGCGCACACAGATTTGCATGCAGCTGCTATTTTCTGAATATTTATGTTGCCTCATATAACAATGAAGAAGTGTCACATCAACACACACAAACACACACACACATACTCACACGAAGAGTCACAGAGTTCGACAAACGGACAACAGCAGAACGACAATAGGGCGACCATTTGCATCTTCTGCTGTCGCTGCACTCGAACTGTCTGTCTGTTCTTTCGAGGAAATGACCACTGATTTGTGCATCTTTCACACCGGTGTAGATTTTTCTGCATTCGCTATGGTGGTAACAGAAAGTTGGTGATGCAGAGCTCTCAGAAACTGAAACCGCTTGGCAACAATTTCATAAGTCAAAGTATCTAATCGTCTGTCTAGTGACAGGAAGGAAGGGCAGATTCCTTCCCTCTCGGTTGATTTCCAATTTCGGTCCACTTTCCTTTGACTTAAAAAAAGTTAATTTTTCAACAAACATCTCATAGCCACAACCCACTCTCTATGGTCACCCTACGCCACAAATAGAGTGACACTTCACCGCATATCATAACTTTTGTGCTCTTGGAGATTATGCATAAAATTTCCAGCAGATTTATTTTCCAACAAGTGATATGAAATTGTCACACTTTATCGGCACCGAAGCACGAGAATCAGCAATGACTTGTGAAAATGCCAAATAATGGCCACTCTAGGCCGGTCAGACGAGAAGTGCCTGGACGGACAGACACGTAACAATGACGTTTGGAAATCTGGCACACAAATGCAATAAATCAGACGCACACATGCAAACGCACACACACACACAGCCACAACTATAAAGGAGCAGCCAGTTGCTAGTAGCAAAATGGGTTTAAGCACTACGGAGTGTTTGGACAAAGACGGGGTTGGTGTTTGGGGGATTGGGGGCGATGCGTGCAGTTACTCAAAGCACATTGCCACAAAACGGCACAATTCCAAAATATGTATTTTAACGGTATGTGTCACGAGCGGAAGGCCGGAAGGAAGGAAGGAAGTCGTACAGCGGCAAAGGTATTAAGGTCACATGCGAAAAGAATATTTCCTTATTAACATAAACACACACTCACTGCTATACTCGCCGGCGAGAGCAACCCTTGAACGGTAACGCCACCGCGAGACATACTTTGCGGCCAAAGAAGTGCTGAAATATGGCGCCAGCATCAAATAATGAGGCACGGCTCGAGTGATGGTTGGCCCTGTGTGAGTGTAGGAGTGTGTGTGTGTGTGATGTGTGATGTGCGGTGCCGTTGTTTTCTTGCCATTGCCGACGTGTGTCGTGTGTCAAATTTACATTCGAAATAATTTCCGTGCATGAAAATGCGGAAAATTAATTGCGAGTGGGAATATTTGCATTGCAAAAATTATGACGAAACGCCCCCCGAGCGCAACTCACCACGGCCTTCACTCCGGTTGCTGCCACTTTGCCGTCTCGCTGTGGCCACGCAGACAAAAGCGTTGCATGTGCCAAAGTCGTCTGTCAACACAAGAAATCGGCCAAAAACTCTACAAAACTGTAGCAAAAACAACAAAAATGTTATGTGTAAAATAATCAGAAAAAAATTAAAACTAAAAGAAATTACAATGAAAATTAAGCTCGAACTGTGAAAGTGTATGGAATGACATAGTCAAAGTGTAAGAGTGGCAGCGTTGACGCGCTGCTGGCGGCGGCACAATGACGCAGCGGCAAAATAATGAAAAAATATTGCATACAAACAACAACAACAATAACAAGAAGGAAACAGCTACACCAGCAGCAGGAAAAGTATGGCAAAACATTTTTTAATTTGTCAACATTAATTAAAGCCAACACCTACAACAACAACAATGCCATCAAATCGTAATATGAATAACGACGACTGGCAACACACAACCAGCGGCAACCACAACACCAAACACACATCAGCACAGCGCAGTGCCGCAAAATTGAAAAAAAATTGGGTCAACATGTGAAATGAAATGCAATGAAATGAAATGAAAAAAAATGGGAAATTAAGAAAAAAGTCAACCAAAATCCAAAAATCGGCAATTTACGTTGAGAGTCAAAAAGTCCGAAGCACTAAAACTTGCCCGTAATTAAATTCAAATGGAAAATAATGAGCGCCAAAACACACACACACACACACACCGTCTATGAATGAGTGCGCTGAGGTTAGTTGGCTTTTTTGTTGATTATGCATGCAATTTAATAGCCACATATGTTCGGTCAAAAAAAAGAAACCAAACTGAACAGCACAACAAAAATAACTACATTCAAACAACAATAAATTGTTTTATAATTTGTGCCATTTAATGGCATTAAATTGTGGTTTAGTTTACCCGAAAAGCAAAACACGACTTTGGTGCGCAAATAAACCCACACATCCACGCACACTGACAGCGAACTAATAAAAATACACACCCACACACACACACAAGCACATGTACGTGTACGTGTAAATGCACGCATATCATTCATAAAACCTGGTTGCACTGCTGGCATCTGGCAATTGCCCGAACAGCTTTCAATTAAATACGTGCAATCAGCGCTGCGTCGACATTTTCTCTCTCGTTCTCTTTCTCGCTCTCGCTCACACTTGCAGTCGCTGCGTGCACTTCCTTTGCTTCCCTTGGCTTCCGTTTGACAGTGCAGCGCAACGCGCGGGCATTTCTAATTGAAGCTTCCAGCATAATTTAGTGGCAGTGGTGTTGGAAAAATTGCATTAGCAGCAAATAAAAGTGGCCGCATGGCTGGCAGCGTATCTATGCTTGGCCTGCTTTCAGGCGCGCAGCCAGCACAACGAAGCGAATAAAGCTCGAAATGCAGTTTTGGTGAATTTAGTGTTGGAAAAAAGGTTATAAAAATTAAGTATGCAATCATATAGTTGGTAGCTTTAACAGAAATTTTGTGAAATTATAAAAATTTTGTTGATGAAATTTTTTATTGGAATTAAAATAAATATTAAAATAAATATCAAATTTGTCATATGAATGTTTAAAAATATATATTTGATAGCATTAAAAGAAATTTTGTGAAATTATAAAACTTTTGTAGATGAAATTTGTTATTGGAATTTTAAAGTATAACATTAGTTTTCAATTAAATTTTTCTCAACATAATTTTTACATTTCTAAGTACTTGTTCCATGGATACATTTACACCTTCATAATAAAATAAATCTCAAATTTGTCATATGAATGTTTAAAAATATATATTTGATAGCATTAAAAGAAATTTTGTGAAATTATAAAACTTTTGTTGATGAGATTTGTTATTGGAATTTTAAAGTATAACATTAGTTTTCAATTAAATTTTTCTCAACATAATTTTTACATTTCTAAGTACTTGTTCCATGGATACATTTACACCTTCATAATAAAATAAATCTTAAATTTGTTTTATAAATAACAATGAATAACAAAATAACATCGTTTGCATTGACAAACTCAAATGTGGCTCATCAAATGTCTTATGTGACTTATTTAAAACATTATTTTAAACTCAAAGTTTACACCCCTTTTTAAAAATCATCTCAACTACGCTGCTGTCTGTTTCATTCATAACAGTCTGTGCTGTTGAGACTCGATCGAGTAATGGCATAGAAACCATCGGAACAACTGTGGCACTGCATTGAAATTTTTCATTTACCAATTTGTGCTTTTGACTTTGCTTTTGACGTTTGAACATTTTAACAGTTTGACATTTGCGGGCATTCAAAGAAAATTTCCAAAACATTTCGCCAACTTTCTGTATGAATGTATGTATGTATATGTTTTAGCTTATTTTGTTTTTTTTTCATTTCAATTTTAATACTAAAAGGAAATTGATATGAAAAATATGCGAAACATTTAATATGCTTGCGAATGAACTTTCAACTTTGCAGCGACTGGCAGCGCCTTGGCTGGCAAGTTGTGTTCTCAGTTGGAACAAATATTGTAAAAACTTTAGCGCTGACTTTTTTGTTGTTGTTGTTGTTGTGTTACAAAAGTTGCTGCAGGCTGCACTTATGCGGATATGAAAATTATTTTCTAGGGCATTGAGTATAAAAAGTTAAGCAAAAGAATGCAACAAAATTTCAAGCTTTTTTAATATTGACATTAATATTGAAATCAAGGAGATTTTGGGTTTTACCATACTTACTTTTCAAGAAACTTCGATGTAAATTTTTAAGGATATAAAGGATTAAAATTTGCAAAGGACCTTTTTCATATCCTTTTTTACAAATGGATAAAAAATTAATTTTATTTCAACTCTTGAGCCTTTCCTCTTTCATTTTATATACATATCACCATATTCTAACGAAGTTAAGTATTTTTTTATATTCTTTATCCTCTTCAAAATTTTGAAGTCCTTTTAAAATGACAAAGGATGTAGAAATGAAAAACTGAGTACGCAGTATTACTATATTTGGTCTCTAGTTTCACGCACATATGGATTTTTTCCGGTGTGACAATTTTTTTTAATTTTTGTGTAATGGTTGAATAAAATCAAAAAGGTGATAATTTTGTATTTTTCCGTATATATTAAATAATTTTTCTGTAACTCAAGAATATTGATACAACATTTATTTAACCCGTCTTAAGCTTTAAAATGTTAGCCATATATGTAATAACTAAATAAGTCTTTCAAATCAAATCACTCTCATGCGACTGTAACAAATTTAATTATATTCACTTCATTGTTCTTATTCATAAACATTCTTTCTCGCAACAGTCGCATTGCATTCGTCTCTCTCTACTTTATTTGCTCCCCCACCTAACCTTCACTGTGTCATGTCCCACATTCGAAATCTTTCACAAAGTTCACTTTAGAGCGCCAACAAATCCATTTTCGGCCCCGCCAATGCCACTCTTCCGCTCACCTCCTATTCGCAACAATTAACCTTCGACTAAATTAACACATTTCGCTGAAACGACAAATGTTGTAGTGTGTATGTGTGTGTGTGTGTGCGTATCAGGTATCAAAAGTTTTGCGCTTGATTTCATGTAGATTCCAATTAAACAACAACAGCTGCAGTTAACACTAGACGGCCCAGTCGATTGCCACTTCCACTTGCCATCATCCGCGGCACAAATTCACGCTCGTGTCGCACACAAGCCGAGTGAAACTTGTCAGGTTGTTAAGTTGTTATGCGGGCCACTTAAAAAGGGAAACAGCCCACTACAAATCATTACGAATAAATATATCGAGGCAATGTTTATGCAGATTTTTCACCTTGAACACTGAGTGCCGTGTGCGGCGTTTGCTGCTGTTTTTTTTTCTCATAGTTTTTGCTCACTATTTGGTTTGGTTGGCTGCTGATTTGCAACAAAAAAAAGCACAAAATAGGTTGGTAAGGGGAAAGGAAATGTGTTGGAGCAGCACATATTAGCAAAGTTTGTAAAATCAGAAAGTCACGTCAACAGCACACTTTCACTTCCATTCAAATGCGACGTGAGTCGTACAGTGTGACGTGTGAGTGTGTGAGTGTGTGAATGCAATGCTAAATCAAAAAAGTGAAAAATCGTTTAGGATTTTGCGATAAAGTTTACGTTATAAAATGTTTTAGTGCGTGCACATTTTTTGATACAAAAAGGCAGGTAGGGCTTAATAGCCATTGGGAGCGTTTCATTTGATTCACATTTGAAAAGCACACAATTTTGTTCAATTTTTCTGCACCTTGTCACACTGTGCACTCTAATCTCTATGTGACTTCAAGTCCAGTTGAAGTCCCTTCGAAATCAAACTATGGCAACACAGTGGCGCACAACATTAACAAATATACGCACACATATATACACATATATGTAAATACTTGTATATGTAAAAAGTCCAATGTTGGTATGTGTTGTTGCTGTGGTTTTTTATTATATCATACATATTTTTCATTGCTTAACTTCCGTGTTGCGACAAATCTGTGCGGGGCCGTGCAGCATTTCATGTATAGAAATAATTAAGCAATCGAGCCTCGACCTCTTTTTCCTCACAAAGCCATTCAAAAGCGGAATAAGAGCAGTAAGCAGGGAGCGTAGGGCATACAAGTCGCAAGTGCGAACGACAAAGCCGACGACAAGTTCTAGCAATGCGTATTAGAGGCCGAACCTTCCCTCGCCCTTCTTCATGCCCTAAGCTCAACTCTGCTTTTGACCATTGACGAATTTTTTGTGCTTTTTGTTATTTCAGTTTTCCTGACGAACAGAAAGTCAAATAAAATGAAAACCGAAATGAGTCGAAATGAATTTTTGGTGGTGCCAAGCAAGAAACCGTTATAAATGTGTGTGTGTGCGCACGTTCGCACGTCAACAGTTGCAGACGTCTAGAAATATGCTAGGAAACCGCAAATGGCCACATGTTTCTGTTCGGGGTCTGGCCGCAAAAAAGAGGAAATCTTGCAGTTGGCCATCAAAAACGTGCTAAAACATGCAAGGAAATTACGAGCGTATTATGACTTTTATTAATTTCTGGCCACAGTCGGTTATGCTGTGGCCAGCAGCAAAACACGCCAGCAAGTGTGGCCACTTTTCCTTTTTCCTCTTTTTTGCTGCCCGCTCGAGTATTTGCCTAAAAGCACTTGTTGTTGTTGTTGCTGTAGTTGTGCATATTTCGTAGTTGTTTGTTTGCTTGTGTTGGTCTTTGTTTCATATCGGCTTTGGTAGCATTTCGAAATGCTTCGCACTGTTTTTCCATTTCCTCTGCTTCCTTTTTGTTGTTGTTTTTGCTGTTTTCTGCTTCTGCGGTTTCACTCCGCCAAAGCGTCCCATCTTCTCTTGGCCCATTTGTGTGGCATGCAATTTTCCGCTGCTCGCTCCGATTCGATTTGCAGCGCTGCCGCTGCCACTGGCGACGTCGGCGCCGAAATTGTGTCGGTCACATTTTCAATTCAGCATTTTTTTGGCGACACTCGCGCGGTGCGGCTGCATTTGTCAACAACAATTTCAGCTGTTTTTCGCCGATTTCCTAACGCGTTTCAACTGCGAGTGGCCCTGTCTGTGTGTGTGTGTATGTGTGTGTGTGCATAAGTGCGCGTGCGTCACGTTCTCGCGCTGTGTTTGCTCAGTGTTCAGTGTTTTGTGGATTTAACGCTTATTTCGGAGTCATTCGCTATCTGCTCGAACGACACATCTGCATATGTGTTTTTGTTGTTGCTATTCATAAACGTCAACGACACTGCAGCGACACTAAACTCCAGCTGTAAGTATGCAACAATAATAATAACAACAACAACAACAACAATGAAAACTGAAACGCTTGTCGCTTTTGCTGTTATTGTTGAGTAATGTCGTTATTGTTGTGATGCAGGCCGATATGTTGGTGGAAGTTTGGGCAGATCATTTTTGGGAAAATTGAATTTTCATTTTAATTTTTGCTTCACTGCATCAGCATCAGCATCAGTGCAGTGTCGCTGTCACTGTCGCTGTCGCTCTCGATTCCCTCACGTCGTCCCACGCACGCTTCCGCCAACTGTTCATTTATTTATTTTGGTTTTGCTTTTGTTGTTGCTGTTGCTATTGCTGCTGCTGCTGTGTTTTGCTTGTAATTTTCGGGTTTTCCGCCTCGTGTATACGAAAGCAATAGCAGCAACAGCAAATAACAAAAACAAACAAAGAAACAAACAACCAACAAAACACCAAAAGCAACAGCAGTCGAATTGCCATATAAAGCGAGCAACAACCGAACAGCAACGCCAGCAACAGCACAACCAGCGGTTGAAAAAAAAAAGACAAAAGTGCAAAAGGCCGCTGGGGAAAAATTTAAATGAAATTGAATGAGTGTGCATGGCAGAGTCGCAGCAATGCGCGCTCTCACAAACCGACATACATACATACATAAATTCACCAACAAATGCCAAAACACCCAAACACAGTCGTACTTATGCATAAACACTCACACTCATAGAGAGAGGCACACACACACGTACACAGACAGACAGACACAGCCACACTGCAAGTGTAATGATCGAGGATTTAAGCTATTAAAGTTTTGAAGGAATGCGGCAAAAAAGCCATGTGCATATTTTTCTGACCCTTTTTTCATGTTGCTGTTGTTGTTGTTGCTGCTGCGTTTGAAATTTATGACAGCATTTTAATGGGGGCAAGTTTATAATTTATTCGGCATTGCTGCAGCAAAGAATTTTGATTTCTGCGCTGTGACGCTGCTGGCAAAATGTGTGTGTTTGGAATATTTTCGAAATAATTGGCAATGGCAATTTGTTAATTACATATTTCTGTGAAATTTTTTGTTATAAATATTGAATATTTTGTTAGTGTTATTAGAAAAACTTTCTACTATAAGTTAAACAAATATATATTGTGCAGCATTGGGAAAATATTTTATATACTCACTCATATGCATCTAAATTTTTTATAATTTTTCAAGTAATATTTTCATTATAAACTAATTCCAATGCTTTAAAAAAATTCTCTTTTTTTTAATTTATTTTTTTAATTTTTCCAAATGGTTTGAATAACGTTCTATTATGTTTTTGCGTTTTCTCATTACTCTGCTGAAGAACTGCCTTCTAACTTTTTGTGCCTTTTCCCTCCTCTGGGCAGCCAAAGGACCTCGATAAGACTTAATGCTTAGTGTTGGCTACGCTAATTAGTTGATTTGCCGCCAGGTCAGGTCATTAGACCATTGCTAGCTGTCATAGATGACGCAGGTTGCCATTTGTCTCCGTTGTTTTTTCTTGAATTTTTGGTGTTTTGTTTGGCGAAATTCTGAGCTGTTGTCCGGGATTAAGAAAAATAAACGAGAAAAAGAAAGTACCAACAAAAACTTGGCTTCGCATGAATAAATGAGTTGTTGCTTTTTATGATGTATACGAAAAACAATACTATTTGGAATTTGAAGAAGTAAAACAGTATATAATTTTTTAACACCTCATTTCCGCCACCGCACAAAAACCGCGGGAAAAAATTAGAAGAAGTAATCCGTTCTTCATAAAATTTGCTATACTAGTTAATCGTGGTCTGCTGAATTGAAATCCCTATTTTGTTTTTCTTAAACTTTTGTAGTTTGGCAATGCCTGAGACTTAAATATGCAATTTTCGTCATTTTTGGTGAGCTATCGCACCGTGTTGGCTAGATTTTTCAGATTTTACATTGCATCGGTAACGTCAACATTGATAATTGCAAGGAGCAACAGAAATTGTATGAGGACCCTTTATTTTTGCAATAAAAACGATAATAATCGATGTATGTTTTTCATTTGTGCAGTTTTTTCAATTTGTCATGCTGATTGCATACTTTTAGGAATGAATAAAATATATTTTGTCGAAGAATAGGTGTTTAGACCACTTTTCAAACTGAATTATTTTCTGAGATCGGAAGATATCGGAGGATGTAATTACATTATCCGACAAAGAAAAAATGCTTCTTAAAATAAAACAAAAACAGGAACATACTTTCACATACTTTTTAGATATTTTCCTCTAAGTTTTGCCAATTTTCAGATATTTAATTTAGAAAAATATTTTAAATTAAAATTGAAGCAAATTTTGAGAAAACATTAAAAGCGAAAAGAGCCACATCATTTCTTAATCTATGTTGAAAGTTTTAGCAACTTATGGGTAACCATTTATTTTTCAAATTTTTTTTACTCACTTTGTTTGTATACTTAGCTTTCTAATTTATTTTCAAAAGCCCTATGTTATTTAGAATCTTTTATTTATTTATATTATTTATTTATTATTTATTTACTTTATTTTAAGTTTTCATGAAGCATTAACAAATTATACTATATTCGATATCCTTTTGGAATCAACACTAATAATTTGTACCCTCAGATTTCCTCTGCCTTCCTACATAATTTTCTACTTTGCGTTTACTTCATGTTCTCTTTTAAATTTTGCTTTTCATATCCTTCACCCATTATGTCGTTCATCCATTAAATGCAACTCCAATGTTCACGTGACAAGTTAATGAATGTCTTTTGAAAATATGGATTGTACCAGAAAGTTGTGCCAAAAAGTTGTTTATGAAAATATTATTGAATATTGAAAGGAAATACTTGCACGCTTAATGCAAAATGTGCGTTTAATACTGTCGAGCATGTGTCGAGCGGCAAGTGGAACGCATGATGAATTCTCTAGCGAGTGTTTAGCATTTAAAATTGGGTAAACAACTTTTCTGCTTTTTTGCAGCGTAAATTTTTTGAAACAAAATATTTGAAAAACTTGCACAAAAACAATGCAGGAAATGCGCCAACATCGCAACTCGCGAAAACAACTGCTGCAAATATTCACGACTTACGATTCGTACGTATGTGTGTGTACGATATTTTTTTCTGATTTGTTGTTGCTGTTGTTTCTGTTACTCACTCTGGCAGTGCTCGGGGCTTAACTTTGTTTTCACCGGCGCGCAGTGCTCGTATTGAAATTATATTTATTGTTGTTGTAGTCGTTGTTGTACTTATTTCTGTTAACGTTATTGTTGTTGTTGCTGTTGTTGCAACACACACACACAATGGAAAATTATGCTAATAAACGACGTTTTCGTCAGGGAAGCGAAATCAGAAACACTTTTTCTTTCGTTTCATTCATACGAAAATTTATCAACACCAGCAAGCCGCACAGCAGCAATAACAACAACAACGACAATAACTGGCAACAAAAACAATAGACAGCACAGTCGACTGGTAACAAAAGCGACGACAGTGGCGGCAGCAGCATACAACAAGAAGCAATGCAAACAGAAACATACCAGCCGGCAGCGAGCAACATGCCAACATGGCCAACACACACACACACACACACACACATGCACTCACTCCCACTCAGACGAATGCAAATACAAAAGTGCAAATAAAAATACAAATACAGCATTTCAGAAAACAATTTCATCAACAGCAAAAACAAAAGCAAAAAATACCAACAACAAAAAATAAATAACGAAGCAGTGCAGCGGGAACAGGAAGTGAGCGAGGAATGAAGCAGCGCGTAGCCACAAGAAACTATAACGTATGACGCGAACGTCCATGCACGTGGCGTAGGTATGCATGTGTGTGTGTGTGTATGCGTACGTGTGCAACGTAATATGGCAGGGTAATAAATACTCATAAGCCACTTCAAAAGTTGCCAGCAAGTAAGCCAGCAGCCATTCCAACCGCATAACTCCCTTTTAAGCCAACCAACCGACCAACCAGCCAGCCAGCCAAGCAGACAAAACAACTACACACACACACACACGCACATAGCCAGCAGCGCATGAGACATAGTTGCACAGGCAGCAGCCAGCAGGGCAGTGCAGAGGACGGGCGAAATATTGGCGGCAACGGTGGCCAACATCAACAGAAACCTAAGTGAGGCATATGGAAAAATGTTGAGGCAAAAGACGCTGAGGACAATGAAGTTGCAGGCCATAGATGTATGGAAAAGGGAGTGTGGGGGGGGGGGGTGCAAAAAGCAAGCAGTTGGCTGTTGGTGGGGTGGTAAACATTTGCTCACCGCTCGCCGACTCTTTCGCCTCAACCCAGCAAAGTGGCGAATCCATGTGGCAGCGCGTCGAAGACGATGAAGTCGTTTTTCTGGTGTAACAGCGGTAGAGCGGTGAATGGTGGGTCGGTGGTGTGTGAGTGAGCAACGACGTTGTAAATATAATGGGTGGCAAAAATGTGTAGACAGCAGGAGACGTCGGTGAGAGGAAATATGGAAATACCCGCCGTCGTTCTACTTACATACTTTTGCGCGCTTTCGCTCAACTGCGGCGAGTGCTTATGGCTTGTTGGTTGGCTTCATTGTTGTTGTAGTTGTTGTTACGGTTTTTGTTGTTAGTGAAGCCAAAGAAAGAGAAGAACAAAGACGAAGAACAAATACGAATAAGAAGCGGTGACGGAAAAGTGTAATGATGATGTTGCTGATGATAATGAGGACGCGCCACCGAAGCAATGCTTTGGGCAGAAACAGCGGCAAAATAGTGAAAGTTGTGAAACACACACATGCACGCATGCATAATACAATCATGTATATGTCTGTGTGTGTGCGTGTGTGCGTGTGTGAGTAATATATTTTATGCCGGCCCAACACGCTGCATACAAATTGAAAATATTACAACAATAATAAAAACAATAACAGCAAACAACCAACCGTAACTTTTGTATGAATAAGCAGCTAAGGAAGAAGCAGAAGAATTCTCGTGTGTATGAGAAACAAGCAGCCAAAGTATTGTCGGGAAAGTGTAATAAAAATAAAAGCAATACAAGAACAACATTGGGGAAAAACTACAATTACACTTAGTGGTCGAATGACGGGACTGAACACTCGTAGGGGCGTAGCATGAGTGGTTATGAGGAGGGACAAATATGTAAATGGGTGGACGGCGGCATTGACAGACAAAAGGACAGAGAAGGGAGTGGACAGACATTTGGAGGTAAGAGACAGATAGAAATTAGCAAAGAAACTGCGCCGGAGGTAGAAAAGGTGAAAGAATTGTGGGAAAAGTAATTGGAAGATTGAAGAATAGAAAGAGAGTGACGGAAAAAATATGAAAGATATATAATATAAAAATAAAAGAGTAATTGGATACATTGGCAGGTTGATTATATAAAAGAGTAGCTTTATAGGCAGAAGAACTGATAGAAAACAGAGAGACTGCTAGATGAATTGAGGACTGAACGTGGCACAGAAAAAAAGGCATTAAATGGATTTAGTAGCTGCTGGATCGATGGGAGCATAAAAAAATATTTCTAGAATAAGAAGTCAAATAGATGATTTGACAGGGGTGGATTTAGAAAAATATTTTTGGGATGGTTTCAAAAAGCAGGGACCGGAAATAACAGTTATTTATGAAAACTATAATTGAAAAATTTACTATGAAGGAAAAATCATGCAAATAAATGAAATATACCAATACATTTCTTTTCACACGGAGAACCAAACTTGGCAATACACTTTTTTTTGTAATTTTTACGGAAAAATTAAAAAATAAGAATTATTTCTTTTTTAAAAATCCTGTAATAACAATTATTTTTTATATTAGTCGATTTTATTTCGATTTTTGTTTTAGTTGTCCTATGATAACAATTATTGGTGGCTTTTATTTTTTTAGTCATCAATAAAAATCATTCAATGACTTTTATTTTTTAAGTCATCAATAAAAATCATTCAGTGACTTTTATTTATAAAAGTCATCAATAAAAATCATTCAATGACTTTTATTTTTTAAATTAAAAGGCATTGTTATGGCATTTTATAAATATTAAAGAATTGCTTTTTGACAGGGACCGTAACTGTTATAAGTTTTATTATAAAAATCAATGTTTAAGAGTTATTATTTAAGAGTTAAAAATTCAATGAATGATTTTTATTTATGACTTAACAAATAAAATCACTGAATGATTTTTATTGATGACTTTTTTAAATAGAAGTTACGAATAATTGTTATCATAGGACAGCTAAAATAAAAATCGAAAAAAACTGTTTTTGTGGACTAATAAGGAAAAAATCAAAAATAATTGTTATTATAGGATTTTTAAAATATAAATAAAATATAACTTTTATTTGTTGAGTCATTAAATAAATATAAAAAAATAACTCTTAAACATTGATTTTCATAATAAAACTTATAACTGTTACGGTCCCTGTCAAAAAGTAATTCTTTAATATTTATGAAATGCCATAAAAATTACTTTTAATTTGTATGTAGTTTTAAAGTCGACCTTAATATTTCGGGGGGGCGGTTTCAACCCCCAAAAGCCCCCTGAATCCGCCATTGTGAATTGATGATTGAATGTGGAAAGAAGCAGCATAGAAAGCGTAACGTTCGGTAGGTGAAGAGACATATTGAAAGGAAAGTAAACATAATTGTATTCGTATAGTTGGACAATGCAATACTTGGGGAATAGAGGATAAACGGTGAAACCAAAAACTATGGAACAAAACATATGGAACATATATATATTTTTTTCTATATATGTATATATTTTGATTGAGAAAATATTGATATTGAGAAAAATACAGAAAATGAGGATATACAAAAAACAAATGAACAGTACCTAAAGTTGTATGGACTGAAAAAAAATTATAAAAAATGTATAAATTGAGAGATCTCAAAATATGGTTTCGAATGATATTCGGCTCAAAATTTGTACGCCCCTGGACTTAACTTATAAAGTGGATAAAGATGTAAATGCATTGACAAAAATCAATAGATTAGCCAACATATCGAACAGCAAAAGACTATAAATAATAAGTGTGCATTTATGTATAGTTTGGCATATGAATGGATAAGTGATAGGATGTCAAAAGAGAAATAAGATTTATTTATTTATAGAACAGACAAACGTAAAAAAGAGAAATGAACCAACTTGAAAACGTACCACAAAACGAGAAAACAGTTAAAAAAATTTGCAATTCTATGAATAACTGGAGGACAGTGAAGAAATCAAAGCCAGTAGGTGATTCATTATAAGGATAAACGGTTGAACTTAAATTGAACTTTAATTGAATACATAAATTAAAGATCAAACGGTTCATCGGATAGACAAACAAACAGTTAAGGCTATGTTTGACATAAATGAACAAGCCAGATAGATGAAGAGGCGAAGAGGGCGAAGATGTAGCCGAACAAATGAAAGAAGATTCGTATAATAGTACTCAAGAAACACATAAAGGACCTTATAAATCCATAAGGAAGCAGGCAATGCACAAAAAGATGTGAAGGCATACCATACAGCAAACGAATAGGGAAACAGAAAAGCAGCTGGAAGAAGTATCGAATGAATTGATTTAGACACAAGAACACAGATGAAACGGAAAACAGAAAAAATTGATGCCGATGAAACCGTAAACTCGAAAACTGCCAGAAAAAAAAGCGACCGAAATCAGAGATATGAAAAATAAAAACGCCGACCAATGAATGGCGCTGCTAGAAAAAACAGTAAACGCACCAATGAAAAGCGTTTTGAGGGAAACCGACTGGCATGAATGTAAAGTAGCCAGAGGAGCAGTGAGCAGTGAGCACATGAGGTGCTTTGTTCGGCGGAGTTCGGGGGAGTTTTAATAAGCCACATACATACATACAAGCAAAAGGTGTGCGCAGGAGAGCAACACAATTTATTGGCAGGTTTTATTTTCCGATTTTTTTCAAGTGCCATACGCTTTGCGAAAAGTTATGTACAGTCTTTGAAGGCAGCCGCTGTTGGCAAATGGCAAATATGTGCAATGCATAGCGTGTCTGCGGTCTGGAAGACCCGTTGGCGAATTGGTAGGCGCACAGTGCCAAGAGGCGCCGCTCAACGGCGAATAGTTGAAGTTGCGCCACACGCCGCCGAAACAGAAAGTAAAAGTGAGCGTCGCACTCGTCTGCAGCGCAAATACTCGCCGCACTCGTGCAATCACAAGTGATGGTAAATTGTAAGTTAACGAACTCTTCTTTGACGCCAACAATCGCAGTGTTTGCTATGCAATTAAGGTGGCCACTTGAGCTAACGAAATTTTTCTTACGTTTTTGTTTCGTTTTTACGATTTAGTTTAATTTTTACTTTTTCAGATTTTACTTTTTATCTCCCTTTTTTATGTAATCCTATGTACTAGTCGGCACTTTACAGATCATACAATTCTATATTTTTGTTGTTGATCATATTTTATTGTTCATCATATTTTTATTCTGCTTTTATTTCTCTTAGCTTTATTCTTATCTTTTTTTTAATTTTTTCCCTTAATTTTCCTCTCCTTTTTATTCCTCGCCTGTTTTCAATACTTTCCCTCCAACCACTCTCGACTGGTAGTACAACAACAACATACATTTTAGCCGCTACCATCTTTCAACCCCGACTCAAAACTAAATATGTAAGTACTATCCGGCACACCACATCAACAACAACCACAACACATTTCTCTGTGTCCTTAGCCCCCAACTTCGGACACTCTCATGTCCAATTCCAATTTACGTCGCTCGCCATAGTCGCCACAAAAAAAAACAAAAACGAATAGCACCAAACCAAAGGCAACAACAACAAATACGAATTACAAGAACCAACACAATAATAGCAACAAATCGCAACGTTCGCGCGCCGCCAAAAGGACTTAAGAATTCATTAAGTCGCAAATAGTGCGGCAGTCGTTGTGCGGCAGCCATTGCGGACGCCATATTTGCTTGTTGCCTGCTCGTTTCGTGTGCTTTTCGGTTTTAAAACGGCGCACAGCGCCATCAAACCTCGACGTCGCCGTTGCCGTTGCCGTTGCTGTCGCTATTCGTCGCGCCAGTGCATCGCACGCCGGCATTCCATTTGAAAATTAAACGCAGCCCGCGCGCGCACAAATTTCCTGCCGCCGGTGGTTTTTGTTGTGCTCTTCGGCCGCTGCGCGCCGGCATTGCATAAGTGCATTTGTGGTGGTGCGGTCAGCAGGCCAACGCGCCCGACCGTCATTTGCGATTTACGATTTGCGATTCCCCACGTGGCTTTTTCGGCCATTCGACGGACGCTTTATTGCAACGGTTTATTTGCTGGCGCGTTTGTTGTTGCTGCATTTGGCTGGCTGCCCAAGTGACTTACTGGCTGTCCGTCTGGCCACTTGGCTGCTTGACGCGTGTGCAAAGTGAAATTAACTCATTTAAAGTGCAATTAAAATTAAACGCTTTCAATTAACTCGTTTTAAACGTGCAAACGGAAATTGGCAGCGCTCGCAGCCGCCTCGCCGTCAGGCTCTACTTTTTCCCAATTTTTGTTTGAATTTTATTTTTAATTTTTGTTTCGCTGTTTTACTGCAGACAACTTGAATCGAGTCCGCATAGCGCCGCGTTGCTCATTTTGCGGCCAGCTCGCAAGTGTTTTAATCCTTTTCATTTATTTGTGTAAGAAAATTAACAGTAAAAACGCACAGCTGAAAGCTGTAAAAACGTTGCAAACTTGTGTGTGTCGAAGGTGCAATACGAATAAAAGCCGCTTAAATGTACGAGGACAGCGACGAAAGTTCGCCGTTTGTGATGCTCTCATCGCCCACCAAATCCTGGGTTAGTGCAATTGAATTCGCTGTGGAGCTGAATTCGGGGCAAGTTGCAATATGGGAATTGAGTTTTTTTATAGCTCCTTAAAAGCGTGTAAATTCAATGGGATGCTGGGAGAGCATAAAAAACTCGGAAAATGTGCCGGTTTAGTGGTTTCATACGTCTTGCAGTATGGTTTGTTTTTATGTTTGAAACCTAAACGGGGTTAAAAATGCCCGGAGTACAACTCAAATTACCCCGAAATGTTTTTTGTTTTTATTTACTCACAACTGTAGACAGCTGCTACTTTAAATTTAAAGTTTATTTTGAATATGGGTTATTGGGACCACTTAAGTTCGTAAGTGAACCCAACAAATCAGTCGTTTCTCTATTTGTATTTTGAGTATCTTTAGTTCGAAAGGCAGACTGTAGAACAACTCACAGAAGAAGTACCTTGAGTCGATAATTTTTTTTTTTTACTCTCTTCTTTTACCCAGTCCAGGACCCCATTCCACAAATTAAGAAGATTATTTATATGTCACGTATATATGTATGTCTTCATGTCAACAAATACTTAAACGAAATGCTCGAGTAAATTCAATTCAATTTTCATACCCATTCGTCTTTTAGTAAAGTAACTATAGTTTTCTATATTTATCTGCGAAGATCTCCATCCAGCGCTTCAGAATTCTTATTCATCTGTTTATGCATCATTCTTTGTATTCATCCGTCCAGCTTTCTGTACTTCTGTACTTCCACTCAGCTTTGCGTCTGTTAGTCCTTCTGACCTCTTCACTTTCAGCTTTCCGTCTTTTTGTTCTCCTGAACATTTACCCACCCACATATATATTTCTCGATCCTTCTAACCATCCATTTGTCTATTTGTCTCTTTTTCTTCGGTCAATCTGTACTTTCACTCATCCAGCTTTTTATCTATCCATCCTTTGGATTCATCCACCTATATATAGTATTTCTCTATCCATCTAACCATCCATTTGTCAGTCTCCTCTTCTTTGGTCAATCTGCCTTTTTACATGATCAGCTTTCCATCTTTCCGTTCTTTTGACCATTCGCCCACCTATCTATTTCCATCTAACCATTCATTTGTCTGCCTCTTCTTCTGTCCATACATCTGTCCGACTTATAATGGATGTAACTTGCTAACTTATTAATTCAATTAGTCCACTGAATGGTCTTCACACTGTTTGCAATTTAAATAAAAGGTAATATTACTTTATCTCTTCTAAAATTTCTTCTAGGCTCAAGCATAGGAAAGCTTTCAACTTGTGGTTGAAAAGTTTTTCGTAATTGAACTGCTGTCGCTCGCACATTTACATATTTGTATTAAAGAAATCTGTTCAATTTGCATATTTCTGAAATAAAACACAACAACAACACAAAATCACAATCGGATTAAATTTCACTTGCATACAACAACACAAACGTAAATACAAATATCAACACAAACAAGCACACACACACATACAAACGCATTAAGCATACAGAAAACCAACACATGCAAGCAAATTCCAAATAAATGTTCGCACAAAAAGGGAACAATTAAAATAATTGCAACAAATAAAAATCAACTGCAGAAAAAATGCGTAAAGTCAAAAGCGATAACAAGAACAACAAAAAGGAAATTCATCAACGACTATGGCGCAACTGCAATTCTGCAGAATAACAACAACAAAAATAAATGCCCAAAAACGAAAATAACAGTCCATAGCAATAATGAAATAAAGCAAAATACAACAACAAAAACAATTACAAATAAATATAATAAAAAAGTAAATTAAAGAATTTTATGCAATGCAGTGAAACGAAACGAAACGCAAACTAACGCAATGGCCGATTGACTGAATGGTCGCGCTTCGGTCAGGCCGCGAGCGCCAAAGTCAAGAAAAACTGCGAATCGGTTTGTGCGTGCAGGAAAACAATTTAATTAATTCCAGATTTGCGCGAAAATTTTCATTTGTTTGTCACATACACACACACACATACACACACGAATACACAATCAGCAATCAGCAAAACCGACACACAGCTGGCCATTGCCAGTCAACCAATATTTGTGCAAACTATACAAAAACAAAAAGCTCACGCGTAATCTCTTTTTCTCTTTTTCCGCCTCGCTGTCTATCCAACAATACATTGCACTGCGGCCAACAATGAACGCAACGCCATCTCCAACCCGCCAGCCTGCCAGCTACGGCAAGAAGAACGGCATGTGGTACGCCTCGCCCGGCAATCAGGGCTGGGGCTCGAAGCCCGCCAGCCGTAAGCCGTCCATAATGGAAGCGGACCTGGGCACATTATCGACCACATCGGGCTCGATAAAGCGCAGCGCCGGCCGCGTGATTCGTATCATCAATAATTTGGATCACTCGGTGCAGGTGAGTGCACGTGTATTTACTTGCGCACACATTTTTCGCCGCATTGCAGAAACAAATATTGCAAAAATAAAAAACACACCAGCAACAACTGAAATCTGTATGAAAGCGGCGGCGCAGTTGCGAAATTGTAATACGTTAAGCGTTGGCGTCGAACTGTTGAGCAATTTCACTACTGGCAGCGGCCGTAATTCCAATATGCAAATCGATTTACCAAGACATTTTTATGACATGCTTTTGCTCTTTCGAATGCGGCTGTAATCCTGTGATGGTTCAAATTGCAATTAAACGAACTACAACATTTTTTCCGCAGACATTATTTAATCAAATATGAAAATAGCCAAGCATAGGTTTAGGCGCTGCGTACAAAATGTAATTTGTAATTAGACAACTAACCAAGATTTATGGATTTCTGATGAGGATTTAAACAGGCAGTTGCAGCTATTGTGATTGATAGGAGGAGATGTGAGCATACATTTAGGCGCTGAATGCAGGTTTTTTGAAGTAATTATGCCCGAAAATGTTTTATATGCGAGAAACACAAACTCACAATGATGCTGTGAAGTTGTCTTTTCATACTTAAGACAATAAGCAGTAATTGAATGGAGTAACAAGCATACCTTTAGGCGCTATTATTTGCAATTGCTATGTAACTTTTAAATTTTTATTTCTAGCTTCAACTAGCTTCAAACTAAGAGATAGAGAAGTAGTTATGTTTTTAGGAGGGAATTCGTTTCAATTATATTCGTTTCTTCTATGTGTGATTAAAGTTTGCATATTTTTAGGCCCAATAATTTCAAAATATTCTCTAAAAAAATGTCTAAAAAAGAACAAAGCTTACTTTTCAGCTTCAGTATATATATTTTTATATAAACATATATATAAAAATATATAAATAATCATAATAATAATATATAAATATATATAAATTTACATCAAAATATATAAAAATGTACTATGTCAATGCTACACTCCCATCCCACGACCATCGTCAGCTTGCAAGCAAAGACAACTATTATATTTCCGTCTTTTAGGCCTTCAACCTTGGTTAAGCCCATTTTTCAATATCAGCAAATGCTGCAAATAATTTCAGTAATTACACATTTGCCGCAACAATTTTGTGTGTGTTTTTTGTTTTGTTACCGCGCAAAGTTCAAGAACATCGCCCACCTGTCCTCGTAGTCAGGGTGGACGTCGTCGTCATCATCGTCCATTGCTCATCGTCACACTTTGACATTCAACTGCCAATTCACACCTAACACTTATCCAGCCAGCCAGCAAAGCGGCCATCCATTCTATCCATTTATCCATCATTCCATTGAGCGTACAGTCATTCATCTATGCGCTGGCAAAAGTGCAATTAACCTTTGCCTAATTTTTGTTGTTTTCGCTGTACGCTTGCACGCCAAAAAGTATGCAACGTCAAGAAACAAAACTTGGAAAAAGCTACCACAGCAGTGTATCGAAGGGAAATAAAACGAAATGAAAATCAATTGTCTGCAATTTATGCAAAAGAGATTGAAGTCACGGTCAATTTGGCAATTTCCGAAAAACAAAACAGCAACAACAACAACCCGCAACTATTTGTAACAACAACGAGCAACACAGCCGTGCCGTAAACTTTTCGCTCGTGGCACAAACTCCGGTACTGCGCGCCCAGCCGAAGGTGTGAACGGATGCCAAAAACGTTTCACCCGAGCGCCGACTGAAAACTTTTCCACCAACAACACCATGCACACATTTTCATTCGTGCCTGTCGAATTTTTATGGCGTGCGAATATTGCGAAAATGCAACGTTTTTTATTATATTTTCATTATTGATGGAACGGGGCAAAGGCAGCAAAAATGGCATAAAACGACAGCGCAGACGTTGCAGAGCAGACTGCAATGCAGAGCGGCCAATGGCGCCTGTGGGTATGCAATGTGTAAATTTTGCAGCACTTGAAATGGTAAGCCGCACCTTTGGCACGCCCGAGCGCCAAATTGGCCCAGGCGGTGCTTGGCTTTAAAGTGGCAACAATTTTCGAAATTACATTTTTTATAAATTAAAAAATTAAATGAAATTTTTTCGTATTTAATTGCTTACGCCCACAGCTGAGCTATCAATAATGAAAATTGCATTTATGGATATTCGACGCTATCCGATTGAGTACTGCGGTCGAAAGGGGAAAAGACTTTGTAGAAGAGTGGCGCGGCTCATGTTCGACTGAGCGTAATTCCCGCATGCAAATTGCAATGGAAACGCAAATTCACGAAAACAACAACAACATCGCCGGTTATGGCAATAAGTGATTTGTTGTGCGCTGTTGACCACAACAAGGCCAAGGACAACAACGACTTGAACGGTGCGCCGCTTGCCATTCTTTCATTCATTCGTTTGTACATTATTTCGCTTTCTGCTTTATTTCCGCTGGCTGCCAAAGTCGCCCGTTACACCGGCGCTCCCTGCAATTCGCTGCATATTTATATATGCTAAATGGTTGCATACTTTTCGGCGTGACGTAATTTTGACAATTTTCAACAGCTCAACGCCCCGAACGGCTGCTTCGAAGGCGCTACACAGTTTGTCGACCGACAAAGGCATTGCCACCGTTTCGCCGCCCCTCGGCCGCTTTCCACACAATGTCTGCTTCGTCTGGTTGGGTTTTGTTTTGTGTGCAGTGGCTAGGGAAATTTTATTTATTGCAATTCTTTGCTTATAATTCCGAATTTCTGCACATATTTGCGTGTCTGTTGTTATGTGGTGATATATGTGCGAAAGTAAGGGGCGTCTAGAGGCATTTGGACATTTTGGGGCCCCAAAGCGTTGGTTCAATGAAGGATTTCATATGGCATTGGCAATGTCTAAAATTTGCTTTCGGCACAAGCAAAACAACTTAGTAGAGGCTGAGGAATATCTGCAGCTAGAAATAGATTATATATTATCAGTTATAGGCTCTACAGGTTATGGGAACTTGGCTCTTTAGAATAACGTTAAAACGGACAAATAAATGTTTGGCCAAGACTTGTGATCCCAAATGATCTTAAACGACGCTCATTCTGGGCATTTAACACTAAAGAAAACTGTCTATAAGTTAAAGAAAAAATTAAAATTATGAGTAGAAAAAGAATTCGTTTGCATTGTTTATTGAGAAAGAAGCATTTAGATGGAATTGTTTTTATCCCTACAGAATGTATGAATTATAGTAAACCATCAGAACTAAAACAAACACTTCTCCAGAATTAGAATCAGAAAGGCAAGGAAAGTGACAAAAGGACACAGAATTATATCAACAATAATTACAAATAGCAACACTTATTTGGCCATTTGCAGTAAAAGACAAAGATCTGAAAGCGGTTTGATTAAATTTGAAAATTATTTAAAAAATTAGTTGACTTGAATTTCATTTTCATTTCATTCAAAATAATATATAATTTCCAATTCCAAAACTGACATCAGCAAACATCTACAAAGTTCTGGATCGATAGAAAACCCTCAGAGAAATCAAAAGACTTCAAGTGAGAACACCACAGTAAGTTCAAACAAAACATGGGAACATGTGACAAATATGGTGAAGTCTCTCAAAGACACTTGAGCTCACTTGTTGTAGTTGAAGATATAAAATAAATATGGCGCCCAATTGCCTGTAACGTCAATGTGTTCGTAAATTCTTGCATGCAAATATGTTGAGTGCTTTTTTGGGTGTAATCCTTCTTCGTTGTACGGTTTGTGTTCCCTTGTCCGCGCGCGCACAATGTATGACACCAGCCTTTTTACAGTCGGCAGCCAGTCCGTTTTCTTCGTCACTTTTCCGCTTTGCTTGACGTCAGCGCATATAGCACAACAACAACAACAATAGTGAAAACGAAAAGCAAAGCAACAAAAACGACCGACGTAGACACTGCGTGATTGCTGAAACATTTTTAGTTGCATACTTTTAGGCATAAAAGGCAACAAAAATGATTTTAATTCACACTCGAGTGCATTGGTATTTGCTTTGAGGTCACGTGATGAATGGTTGTTGGCTTGTGTCAGTGCTGTCTGCACTTTGTAGTTGTTGTGTGGTTGAAATTGTTGCTATTGCTGGTCTTGTTAATGTTCTTATTGTTGTTGTTGTAACGTATTTAAAGCAATTTGTAATGCTTGGCAGGAATTTTAATGTGCCAATCGGGCGCAATAATTGTTCGAGTGTTGCATAAATTATTATAGCATACCTTTAGGCGCAATTACCCACGACGTCGCCAGAGAGAGACACACATTTCCAAGGCACTCAGCTGAAGCGTCTGGTGTGTGTGGTGGCCATGCTGCCGGCGTCTGCCACTTGCTGGCATGCAATTAGAACGAAGCGTAAATCACGTTATTATTGCGCCTGCAAGTAGGCTTCAAATTGCTGCAACCTTAAACTGTTTAAAGTAAATTTTCGGAAAGTAAACAATTTCGTGAAATAAAATGAGCCGCGTTGACACGTAATGGCTGCCGGTGGCAGCCAAGGAGCGGTTCCGGTGGCTGATTTCGCGGTGATTTCAAGAGACGCCCACAAATGGGCACAAATTTGTTGAACTTCTTTTGGGGGGGGTGTAGTAAAAGCTACACCTGCAGGACGCCGCTAACATCAGCAGTACGCAATGTGGCGCACATTAAGGTTTTAAAAACAACTCGCGCCGCTCCCCCTGCGCCTTCTCGTTTTGCACTGTGTGCCGCTTTACGCTGGCGGCCATTAAAATTATACCCAGTGAATTTTTATTGTTATTAGAGGTGGAGGATTTTCTAATTATGCGAATTTTACGAAAAATGACCATAACTGCGCTCATGCAAAACCCAGTACACACACACACACATACACAAAACGCAAATTTATTGTGCACAAGTTTATGCGCGCTGCGCGAACATCATCAAAGCGATAAAACTCATCTGGGTCACAGACTTCATAATTATCAACCATAAAATATAATATTAGTTACATACAATAACAATTACAACGACAACAACAACAACAATAGAGGGGAGAGCGCGCAGAAAATTGCGCTACTATTGACGTCGTAACGGTCATGTGTCGAAAGCGGGCAACAAGCGTAACCATACACACATACACACACACACACGCACACACAGATACACATACACATATACTTATAAATGGGACTACAAACATACAATTAACGCTCGTGCGGCAGTTTGGGACGCAACTGGAAATTGCGTGCTGCCGCGATTTTTGCCTTTTGCCACTTCTTGTTGGTTTGGAGCTGTAGGTCAAGTGATGAAAAGTGACGCGATATACTAAAACAACTGCAAGCAATGAAAAAATAAACAAATAAATAGCGAAAACCTCAAAACAGCCAAAATGCTGAAGCGCACATTCAAAAAAATAAAAAAAGACAAGCCAATAAAAATGTGGCCAGCAACAAAAAAGGCCAAAAACGTTGAAAACTCGTGAACAAAGTGCGAAGAAGGCAGACAATACATATCTGAGAGCAGCCAAAGAAAGCTGGGGTGACCATTGGCTGTATATGCCAGATAGTATAACGGTAAATTATACATTATAAATTATAATTATTATTTTATTATTATTTCATTATTATTATAATTATAAATTATAAATACTCTGGCAATCGGTTTAATTTGGTTTTGAAATGAGTTTGAAAGATAATAAAACAGCCACGGCGACTCACTGAAGACAGTTTGTTGCGTCACAAGTCAGAGCGCTGATGGTTCGAACGTGCACTCAGATAAAGGTACATACATATGTATACCATGTTCATACGACGGTCCCAGTCGATTCGCATTGACTCGATACGCTTTCGAGCCAGGTGTTTATACATTGATTTCAGAAGCGAATTGACTGCAGACGGTTTGAAAAGTATGCTTTTATATTTTCGTTTCTCCTATTTTTTTGACGTCTATTTTTTTCGTTTCTCCTATTTTTTTGACGTCTAAATGAAAATTAGCTGTTAGTGTTGCTTGTTCTTTAGTTGAAAATGCTCAAAAAACAGTGTACATCAGCATCAGCTGATTATTAAAGCACTTTGAAAATGTTTAACCGTTTAATCGTACGAATTTTAGAAGCGACTTGAAATTTTAAGAACTCATTTGAAAGCGCTTTGACTCGATACGCTTAAAATGTTCAAAGCGGTTTGAAAACGTGCTTATACGACTGCACAGTGATTCGTTCCATAGACAAAATTCAAAAAATTTATGGTCTCAGAATTTAACGATTTTGATGTAATTTGAAAGAAAAAACTCCAACTAAGAAAACCCCAAAAAATCTGTGCAAAAAATCAATTAGTGTCTGTGCAAAAGCAGCTCAAAGTTGAAGCTTTTTTCACAAAAAAATTGAAACTCATATTTTCTGTTTTTTAGTCTATTGAGTACAAAAAATTTTAAAAATAACTGGTTGCCACGAAGTTGCTAAAACTTTCAATATAGAATAAGAAATGATGTGGCCATTTTCGCTTTTAATGTTTTCACAAAATTTGGAAAGCGTAGGCTTTTACTTCACTTTTAATTCAAAATATTTTTCTAAGTTAAAAATCTGAAAATTGGCAAAACTTAGACGAAAATATCTAAAAAGTATGTGAAAGTATGTTCCTGGATTTTTTTTTATTTTAAGAAGCATTCTTTCTTTGTCGGATAATGAAATTATATCCTCCGATATCTTCCGATCTCAGAAAATAATTCATTTTGAAAAGTGGTCTAAACACGTACTTTTCGACAAAATTTATTTTATTTATGCCTAAAAGTATGCAATTATCACGAAAAATGAAAAAATCTGCAAAAATGCAAAACATACATCTATTATTGTCGTTTTTATTGCAAAACCAGAGGGTCCCGATACAATTTCTGTTACTCTTTGGAATAATCAATGTTGACGTTACCGATTAAATGTAAAAGCTGAAAAATCTAGCCAACACATAGTGCTATAGCTTTCCAAAAATGACGAAATTTGCAAAATTAATCCTCAGGCATTGCCAAACTACAACAGCTTAAGAAAAACCAAATGGAGATTTCAATTCAGCAGACCATGATTAACTAGTATACCAAATTTTATGAAGAACGGACCACTCCTTCTAGTTTTGTCCCGCGGTTGTATGGAGTCGAATCACAGTGGACTGTATTGAATCGATGCGTATTGACTCATAGCGACTTGAGCTGTCGTATATACGGGGTCAGTCGAAAAAATTATTAAAATTAAAATAAATTTTAAAAATAAAAAACTAAAATTTCGATGGTTGTTGTCTCAAAACGCTGAGAGTACAAATATTTGTTGTATGAAAAAGCAGTTGTAAAAATTTCAACCGCTTTCATTAATGCCAAAACAATGCCCCATGACCTAAAAGTATGCGAAGTATTTTGTAAAGCAGTTCAAATTCTTAAATCTCATGTCCCCTCAAAGTTTTGTTTGCATCTGACCGCTTCGTATGCACGACTCTGCCCGAATTTGTAAAAAAAATGTACAACAACTGGTCACCCTCCGAGAACATAAATTCCAAAAAGCTGCAAAAAATATTCGGCCGACTAAGCGCACACGTACGCGCTGGCGCTACTAATTTCATTTGTTGTTGCCTAAATATGTTTGTTTGTTTGTTCGTTTGTCGTTTATTTTGTACGCGCTGCATTGCATAAAATGTGATATACCCTGAGGCGCAGAAGCGGGCGCCACTAACAAATTGTTTCGAGTGTTGCCACACGTACGCACTGTTGCTGCCGCGCGGCGCTCAACGCGCAACGCTGCTCGGCTTTGCTCTAATTACCGTCGAACATTTCATTATTTAGCACGTGATTTTTTGTCAAAAATGCGGACACGCGCGCTTTCGTCGGCAACGCGTCGCTGCTGACCGACACCATAAAAACAACCGCAACTACAGCAACAACAACGACTGTTGCTGCTGTTTTCGGCACTAGTCAAATGTTTCTCTGTTATTGTTATTGTGTGCTCGTATTATAGGCTTTGCTGTTGATGATAGGCCTTGTTGTTGTTTTTATGGTTGTTGTTGTTGTTGTGTTTGCAATTGCTGGCAATGATGATTTCCACACTTATTTTAATGGCCCGACCGAAATTATTTCAGTGTCGCGTTCTGCTGAATCTACGCACCTCACAGCCGTTCGAGGATGTCCTGGAGGACTTGGGTCAAGTGTTAAAAATAAACGGCGCCAAGAAAATGTACACCGGCACCGGACAGGAGGTAGGTGTCAACACTACAACCAAACATAAATCGATGAATAATTGCCATGAATTAGGCGGAGTTTATTTCGATTGTTTATCAATCAAGTGTTTGGTGAATTTTTTCAAACGCAAACGTTGCACTCCACTTTTCAATCTTCTTTTTTGCAATTTTCAATCTTTGCACCTTTTTAGGCGTTTCTGCTTTGTTTAACGCTGTCGCTCTTTCATTAAGAACAAATTAAATTAAAACTTTTATTTTTTTTTTCCAAATTTTTCTCCCTGCGCCACACAGGTGCGCAGCTTCTCGCAGCTGCGCAACGAATTCGCCGATGTGGACACTTTTTATTTGGCCACCGGCACTGCCCTGATTGCCGGCTCGCCCATACGTCGTTCGCGCTCGCGTCCGTCTGTGGTGGCCGCCGCGCCCATTTTACCGAACGAAGATCTGCCCAAGGTTCCATTGCGCGGTGCACGGCCGCGCAGCAAAAGCCGCCCGCGCATTCTCTACGCGCCCGAGAGCGAGATTTTGCGCTCGAACGGCGAATACACCATGCTGGACATAATGAAAGAGGAGCCCACCAAGGTGACCATACGCGGCCTTCGGCGCACCTTTTATCCACCGGTACACCATGCACCGGCCGACAACTCGCCACCGGACAAAAAACTCCTGCTGCAGTGGGTGTAAGTTGTCAATGCCAAAAAGGCGTAACGAATATAGTACAGTGAGACCCCCACTTAAGGGAATCTACTGTTTTCTTAATTTCTAAAAATCCATTTTTATTGGCAGACACGGCTATCGCGGTATCGATGCGCGCCGCAATCTCTGGGTGCTGCCCTCCGGTGAGTTGCTTTACTACGTCGCAGCAGTAGCCGTCTTGTTGGATCGCGAGGAGGATGCACAGCGTCATTACACGGGCCATACCGAGGACATTATGTGGTAGGCATTGCGAAAACCAAGCCAAGACCTTTTCAACTCATGTTCTGGGCACTTCTTGTAGCATGGACGTTCATCCCTCGCGTGAGCTCGTCGCATCCGGTCAAAAGGCCGGGCGCGATCGCAAGTCACAGGCGCATGTACGCATCTGGAGCACCGAGTCCTTGCAGACGCTCTACGTGTTCGGCATGGGCGAGTTGGATAGCGGCGTTACGGCCGTGGCCTTCTCGCAATTGGTAAGTGTCCTCACTGGTCTCCGAATGCGAGGCGAGAAGCGTAAACTCTTCTGTTTTCCCACAGAACGGTGGCAGCTACATTCTGGCAGTGGACAGCGGGCGTGAGAGCATACTTTCGGTGTGGCAGTGGCAATGGGGGCATCTGCTGGGCAAAGTGGCGGTGAGTTATGTCTACTATAACTTAAATTACAACATTGACAACTCAACTTGGCCGCGTCGCTCTCTTTCCCCTCGCTAGACCCTGCAGGAGGGCCTCTCGGGCGCCGCCTTTCATCCGCTGGACGATAATCTGATTATAACGCACGGGCGCGGTCACTTGGCCTTCTGGCATCGACGCAAGGACGGCTTCTTCGAGCGCACCGACATTGTGAAACAGCCATCGCGATCGCACGTGACCAGCGTGCAGTTCGAGCCCGATGGCGACGTCATCACTGCCGACTCGGACGGTTTCATTACGATTTACTCGGTGGACTCGGACGGCGCCTACTTCGTGCGCACCGAGTTCGAGGCGCACAACAAGGGCATCGGCTGTCTGATCATGCTGGGCGAGGGCACCTTGCTGTCGGGCGGCGAGAAGGATCGCAAGATAGCCGCCTGGGACTCGCTGCAGAACTACAAGAAGATCGCCGACACCAAGGTGACTGCTGCGTCAGCATCTAAAGTCTCCCATTCTAACCACACTCTCTGTTCGCGTTTTCGCTTAGCTACCGGAGGCGGCCGGCGGCGTGCGCACCATTTACCCGCAGCGCCCCGGTCGCAATGACGGCAATATTTATGTGGGCACCACGCGCAACAACATTCTGGAGGGCTCGTTGCAGCGCCGTTTCACGCAAGTAGTCTTCGGCCACGGTCGCCAGCTGTGGGGCCTGGCCGCGCACCCCGAGGACGAGCTGTACGCCACCGCCGGCCACGACAAGCACATTGCCTTGTGGCGCAAGAGCAAACTCATCTGGACCATACAGACGGGCTACGAGTGCGTCTCGCTGGCGTTTCATCCGTTCGGCACTGCCCTGGCTGCTGGCAGCACTGAGGGCCATCTGCTCGTCATCAACTGCGAGAACGGTTCGGTGATGCTAACGCTGCGCGTCTGCGGCTCGCCGCTCAACTGTGTGGCCTACAATCAGGGTGAGACTCTGAGGGGATATTTGAGCCACTGTCAGTGTCGCAATTTCCGAATGTGTCTTCTTCCAGTGGGCGACATGATCGCTATGGGCTCGCAGAATGGCAGCATTTACCTGTTTCGCGTCTCCCGCGACGGCTTCTCGTACAAGAAGGTGAACAAGATCAGGGGCTCGCAGCCGCTGACGCATCTGGACTGGAGCATGGACGGCAACTTCGTACAGACGGCGACCATTGACTTCGATCTGCTGTTCTGGGACGCCAAGTCGCTGTCGCCCGAGCGCAGCCCAATCGCCATGAAGGACGTCAAGTGGCTGACCAGCAACTGCACGGTCGGCTTTCTGGTGGCGGGCATGTGGAGCAACCGCTACTACAGCAACACGAACACGATCATTGCCACCTGCAGTCGCTCGGCGGCGCAGGACATGCTGGTCTCCGGCGATGCCGACGGCTACTTGCGGCTCTTCAGGTGCGACGCAGTCCCACAGTTTGCCAGACATAGCTTAAGTTGTATTTTTGCCTTCACACAGATATCCGTGCATTAGTCCGCGCGCCGAGTTCCACGAGGCGAAAGTCTACTCGGGCATGCTGGCCTGCGCGCGCTTCCTGTACGGCGACCATACGGTGGTCACTGTGGGCGGCACCGACGCCTCGCTGATGGTGTGGGATCTGGTGGAGGAATAGCTGCAATGGCCACCGTGGCGCCACACTGCACCCTACGAGGCACGCTACTTGGATTACTGGGAGCGCCGACGGCCGTCCAAGCTGTCGTCGACGGCGCTGGACAGCGACTCTGTGGACTATCAGTGAGGAGTAGCGGCCGAGTCGGCATTGGAATTGAAATTACAATTGTTGCGTGCGTTGCCTCAAAGCGCTGGGCGCAGTTTTTTGCGTGCAAACACTTTTTTTGCGCATTTTAGAAAAATCATAACCTAAACGTAATTTTTTTGCTAAATGAATATTAAATTTTTAAATAATTAGGAGGATTAGAAAAATCATAACACAAGAACTAAAAGAAAATATATAGGCTAATTCGGAACCTGAAATTCGATACGCAAATGAGACAAGAATTTGAAAAGTTTGCTGCCTTTTTACGTTAAAGTGCCTTCTATTAGTAAAGAACAAATCTGAAATGAAATTCTTTTAGTAAAGAGCAAAATACTTCTTGGAAAGTATAGAAATTGTAGCTCACAGAGGACAGATGAAATTTTTGAATATTTTCGTATGATTCAGACAAAGCTTCCAGTAAGAAACTAACACAAAAGAAGTAGACTCTGGTAATGCTTCCAAATTTTTGAAACAAAATCAGATACAAATTTGAAGAACCCTTCCACAAGGTTGGTCAAGCATTGGACCAACGTTAACGTCCAAAAATTGTAACCTAAGCAGATAAAGATCAGACAGAATCATCTCAAAATATTAATTCCAGGCTGTACGGAAGTTACCATTGAAACTTTCATATTTTCAGACGAAATCAAACATAAAGAAGAACAAATGCTTCCACAACTTTGGTTATCATTGAAGCTTCCAAAACGGGCAAATTCCAATGCAATTCTTCCAAAATGTTGATTGCGCCTCAGCCTAGGAATAAATGGACCATGGATAGTGGCGGATTGAGGCGTGAAGGGAGGGGGCATGGTTGGGGGTTGAAACCGCGCCCCGACTTTAAAACTACATACAAATTAAAATCATTTTTTTGGCATTTTATGAATATTAAAGAATTATTTTTTGTAACCCCCCCCGCCCCCCCCAATATTTTTCTGAATCCGCCCCTGGCTTTGGATCTCCGATATTTGGATTAAACTAAAATTAAAACAAAATTTTCCAAAGGTCTCGAGTGGCGTGATAAATTAGAGATGGAGCTTCAAAGTTTAAAAAAAAAATCATAGAAGTGGTGGAAATTCTTTCCCAAAACGTTTGCTTTCATGATAGAAAACAGAATTTGTTTAAAAAATGGAAGAGCATGAAATATCAAAATTATAAATTTGAAAGGAAGAGAAAGCTCGGCATCATACGGAAACAATAATATTTTAGTAAAACTATAGAAAACAATCGGACGCAAAATTTTGAGAAAATCATAAATAATATTAATCTTGTAAACCGTGTCTAAAACTCCCACTATTTCTATTATTGAATCTATAACAACTCTGGGGAAAAGTATCCCAATTTTTTGGAGAAAATCGTCCCCTAGTACTTCAATATTTTTCAACTATCAATCGTTTTAGGAAAATGTCCTCTACTGATTCGAACCAACCACTGCGCAAACATTAAAGCTTTCAATATTTTTGTTGTCTATTCAAACCTAATTTTTTCCAAAATGGACAGACTTAAGCCACTGGTGGACATTGACTACTTGAACTTTACCATATTTGTAGTTAAGAAACGATTTCTGTATACCGCATATACACATACGACAAAATAGTAGATCTATATAGAAAATAAAACTGCATGAAATAATGACAAGAATGTTTTCATAGACACCAAACTTTAAACATATCAAAAGATGTATTTGTGGGGGAAATTGAACAGGCAGTGCCTTATCCCTTTTGCTGCCCTATGCCCCCTTCATACAATTCAAACACTCATTTATTGCAAACAAAATGACGATTTATTAACGTAAACAAATAATCTCATTAACCCAAACCAGAGCACTTTCCATTCACACAATAATCGTAGCAATTTAATAAAAAGTAACGAGCTGGTTCTATAAAACATTTTTAACAATCGAACAATCGTGTTGAAGGAATAATAAAAGCCATTAAAAGTATGAATAAACAATAAAAGTAAAAATAAAGAAATAAAGCATAAAGTTGAAAACTGTTAAAGCAACGAGAAACACCAAGTTTTATTTAAACCAAAAGGTGAGTGGATGCAAAGCTTAATGTGGATTTAATTAACAATTTTGCTAGCTAAAAAGTCTTCTAATTGGCTTTTCCTCTATCCAGCTGAATAAATCCAATTTGAAACATAATTAAAAGATATAAAATGAATTATCGCAGCTTATTTAATTCCCACAGCTGTTAAAAATGCTTCGGACACATTCGTCCCATTGTCGCCAGGGCCCTCTATATATAAACATATTTAATCCTCCTTCCAAGGACACTGCACCCCTTAGCAAATCACCTGCAGAGCTCTCTTTCATAGAATTTGCCTGTAAATTGTTAAATACATTTTCTAACATGTGTTCGAATTTGCCAAAAATATTCACTTGTAGGATAATTGGGAAGCACTGGTTCGGAACGTACTTTAAAGAGAGCTGCCAACACTGCATCTAATAAATTTCGAACAGTTATTTCCTCGGCTAACGGCGAATTATCGGCTGACTGGCAGAACGAGCTAGTATCTCTCGTCGCATACAGCGCGCCTTTTCACGCAAACGGTGTTTTCGCACTGCATCATAGAATCTTTTCGGCTTTTGTCATTGCCGCTACGTACGGAACGAGCGCACACAGCAAAATCGGCAATCGAAGCGAATTTGGTGATTTTTCTTTCGCCGCGGCTGCCGTCGTCGCCTCATCGTCGTCGTTTGTTCGTTCGTTGTGTGGTTGTGTTTCTTCGCTGCCTCTGCTTTTTCTTGTGGGATTTTTATTATTCATTCACACACGTTCATACGCGCTGCGCTTCATTCCTGATTCGGGTTTTATCAGTGGAGGATGCCTTCTGCTTCAAACAAACTGGAGAAACAAGCCTCCATAGGCTCTGTGCATGCCGTTGGCGGCGGTGGTGGTGGTGGTGGCGGCGGCCCAGGTGTCCAGCAAGCGGTGGCGGCAGCAGCAGCAGCAACGTCGCCGTCGGTGTCGTCGGGCAAGGGACTAGACGCAAATAGCAACGCCGCTGTTCTCGACAATGCCATCAACGCTACCACCAACGTCAATGCCAACAACAGCAACGCTACCGCCACCAATGAGAACTCCGTTACGGGCAGCAGCAGCAACAACAACAACAGTGGCAGCACAAAGGGTGCTCCAGTTGCCGCGGGTGCTGCTGCTGCGGCCAACGCGAATGCAACGGAAGCCAACAATCCGCTGAAGCAAGCGTTGATTATAATCGAGCATAAGATACGCAATTTGGAAAAGCGCAAGGTGAGTCCTGGAGGAGTGTGTGGATAAGGGGGTCGGTTGTATTGGCGACATGTGCCAGCGCGTTGCTGATGCAGGGAAAGAACCGATTTTTGTGCGCAGCAGACAATAAGAACCACGAAAGTTACGTGACCCTGTAAAATATGCCGAGTTCTTTGTTCAAACGCGTTAAGCACCGCAGTATTGGCGCCTGTAATGGCCACCGGCAGTTTGTCTAGAACTTTTCGTTAATAAAAGGAAAAAAATTTGCGGCGCGGGTACGAGCGTTTGTGTCGGTGCATGCGTGCGTCAGTTTAGTCATTTACATGCGTCGCAGCTGCATTTGATGACTCAAATGCGCTGGAAAACTTGAACGTGCCTGAATTTGGAGCAAAGTGTCATGTTTTGTATAATTTTCATTTCATTTTTAGTTTGCCACCATTTTTTCTCATTGCGTTTTGTCAAGCAATCGCTGTCGCTTTCGTTCGTGTATCGCTCGGTTTGTTTCGCAGATTTTTCGCGACGCCATCTTTTTTACGGTGCCAAAAAAAACCGTTTGCACGGGTGTCAAGCATAGCGAGGCAAAAACAAAAGTGTTTTTCTTATAACAATTATGTGGTTTCTTGCAAATATGGCTAATGTTGTGAAAAGATTATAAAAATAAAAAAGACTTGTATTGCGGCGGTGGGTGCAATGTCAGCATTGAAGGTAGGCGGCAGCTGTCGTCCCTGTGCAACAGTGTCCATTGACCTACGTCAATTTGAACTGTAGCCTTTTTCGCGCACGTTTGGCAGCACCGGCGGGCGCTATCCATGTGTTCCTGCGGCTGCCGCTGCCTTGAATGTTCGAAAATTTGTTGAGCTACTTTGCACTTCGCCGTCATCGTGCTTCTGGCTTCTCAATTTGCCATATCATTCATTTCATTTCTGTTTCACACTGTTTCTGTGCTAATGTCTGCTTTCCTTTTCGTTACTGCCCTATTGCTTTTATGCTTCATTCGTAATAACTTTTTGAATTTTCCTCTGTTTTTCGTGAATTTGATTTGTTGCGCTGCGCTGCACATTCGTCAACAATACATTTAAACAAATTTGTATCTGTAGCCGATGAGCGAGAAAACAATACGATTTGCGTTCTTCGTTTTAATGCATTTTCAATGAGCCACCAACCAGCCAAACATGCGGTGACTTATTCAAGACTAGTGAGCAGAGTCTTGAGACCCACGTTCCGTGTTTTATAGCAAAATTGACATTTGGGACATAATGTTTCAGTGTCAACAAGGCCAATTGTTGAAATGTTTCCCCTTAATAACAAAAGGAGCTCTACAGCAAGTTTGATTGAACAGCATTGGCTGGTTTTGTAGTCATATTTTGATCCTTCCCAAAGCAATGCTTAAAAACTGCATATCCTCATTTACTTGCAGACTAAATTGGAATCGTATCGCGCCATCCAAGCCACCGGAAAGGAGTTGAGCTCCGACCAGAAGGCAGCAGTCGCTAAGTACGATGCCGTGACGGCTACGTTGGATTTTGGACGCGATCTATCCAAACAAATGCTGCAAATCTTAAAGGACGCAGAGAAAGAACAGAAGAAACAGGCACGCAAGGTACGACAAACTTGAATTTTCCCTTTAATTTGAGTGATTGAACCTTTGCTTTACAGGATGTGGTTGCACGTGCCCAAGCCGAAACTGTAAAAATACGTGAAGTACTCATCATTCAGAACATTCTGTCGAACTTAAATGATGATACAGTGCGCTCGGACTTCCTGAACGGCGAGAATGGTGCCATCAAGATGGAGTCTGCGGATATAGCTGCGCTAGGAAAATTGTGAGTAGGCTCCGCTACAGCTCTGTGTTGCCGTATCTGCTAAGACATTGCCTAATCAAAACGTGTCCCTTTAATTGTAATTTGCACAGCTATACCGATGTCATGACTCGTCGCCCCGAATCGGCCGACGACATGCCTTTCGTCAGTACCGCCCAAAAAGCCGCCGAATACTTGTCGATGACCATAGACGGCCGCCCCAAGCAGTATTCGGACACCATAACCTATGAGAATTTGCGGCGTATCTTCAGTCAGATACAGGATTGTGGCTACCTGGACAAGATCTATCAGGTGACCCCGGAGCCCGTGTCTGAGCCAAAGGACGATGAGCTGCTGAGCATCGGTGGTGGTGCCGAGTGCGAGGATAATGTCATCGCGGAGGACAACTTGCTGGAGGAAAGCATGGATAAGCTGTATGTTGCCACCGAGAGCGTAGATGGCGGCCCGCATGAGCAGGATTTGCTGTCTGCCGATGGCAATGGCGGCATGTTACCGCCGCAACCCAACGCACTTGAAATGCAGCAACAACAACAGGTGCCGCCGCAGCAGCTATCGGAGCATCAGCAGCAATTGGACTTGCAGCAAGCAGTGAGCACTGGAATGGCGCCGCCACAACAGCAGCAACAACAGCAGCAGCAACATTCGGGCGGCATTCAAGCTCCACCCGCTGCTTCTGTGCCAAACTTCCAGCCACCGCCGCCGGCTGGCGGTGCGACCGTGCACGTGGCAATGTTTTCGGCTCAGCAACTACAGCCGCAGCTGCAGCAAGTGCCACCCGGCAGCATCATTGGAGTGCCACAGGGTCCGCCGCCGCAGTTGGTACCGGTGCCACAGCCACCACAGCAGCGTCAGCTGATGACCAGTCCAGCTGCAGGTGGCGGCCAGTTGCCGCAAGGCGCCATCCCACTGCACGGGGCCCCACCACCGGCGCCCGGACACTTTACGGCAACAACTGTACGCGCCGTGGAGCAGAGTTTCTTCAAACACCATCAGCAGCAACAGCAGTTCATGCAACAGATGCGTCCGCTGGCCGAGGTAATTGCCGGCGGCAGCTTCTACTTCCTGCAGGATAGCGAACTGGACTCACCGGAGATTGGCAATGTAGCGGCGCCGGTGAGTGGTGTCTTCGAGCAGCAGCCACAACAGGTACCGCCGCCTGCGCAGCCTACAAATCTAATCAATCACGCCGGCGAACGACCACCATCGACAGATATACATAAAGCCCAACAGCAACAGCAGCAGCTGCTGGCAACCAGCATGCAGCCAACATCGCAGCAACAACAACCGCAGGCACAGCAACCGATTCCAACACAAACATTCACAAACCAGTCATTCCCGCCCATGCAGCCACCAGCACCGGTCGCGAGCGGTGCCAACGTCATTGCCGGCAGCGCTGCCGTCACTAACAGCAGCAACACGCCCACACTGGTCAGCAACACACCGAGTCCCATGTTCCAGCCGAAGCACCAGCAGCTCTTCTCGCCGGTGGCCGGTCTGCAGTCGGCGGAGGTCAGCAGTAATGCCACCCAACAGCAGCAACAGCTTTTGCTGAGCGAACAGCAGCAGCAACAACCTCCACCACCGCCTATGCTGATTATGGCGCGCTTGGCAGCACCGCAGGCGCAAGCGTTGCCACAACAGGCCGCTCAACAGCAGCCACAGTTGCCGCAGCCCACACTTGGCATGCAGCCTGGCGACGTTAGCAGCAACATTGCGGCCGGTTTCCTCTTCGACAACTCCGTGGTGACCACACTCACTTACGACCAACAAATGCAGCAGCAGCTGGCCGTGGCCGCAGCAACCAATTCCGCACTGAAGGCAGCCAGCGTCACGGAGGAAAAGAAGCACACGACTGACGAGCCGACTGCGCACAAATTTAATACGGAACCAGTCGCAGTGAATGAGTGGGATGCCATATCGAGGGGCGGTAACGTGACACGTGGGGCCGTGAACAGCAGCACCACCAATGCGGCGGCCACTGCGGCGCTTACCAATGCGCTGAAGCCGGGCGTGGTGACTGCCGCAGGTCCAGGTGCCGCTGTCATTGAGACGAACAAGTGGAGCACGGAAATGAATTCAATTGGTACGCCCCCGACGCCCAGCAGCAACAGAACGAACAAGAACGAGTGGTCGACGGGCGGTAGTGGGGCCAGCGGCGGCAGTGGCGGCGCCGGCAGTGCCGGAGGTTATGGCGAAGCGGCCGCACAGTCGTCGGGCAGCGCACACGATAGCAGCAACCATTGGAACTCGAGTCAGAATCAGGACGGCGGCGGTGAGAGAATATTTTTCATTCAATCTATTTTAAATTTAAAGTGAAAGTCATAAAATCTGTCATTTTCAATCTTCTTAACATGCAGTGCATTTCCCCAACAACGGTCGATATCAACGACGGCGTGGTCGTCCCAACAACTACGGAAACTCCTCAACTCAGCAAAATGGCGGCGGCAGCGGACGCGGCGGTGGCGGCGGCATTTACTTCCGCAACAATGAAAACTCCACGGCGAGTGGCTCGTACTACCAAAACGGCGGCGGCGGTGGTGGCGGCGTCTACTCCAACAAGGAGGCGTCCGGCTCGCGCTATGACTCCGGCGGTAGTTATCGCGGACCGCGTGGCGGCGGTGGCAACACACGCGGCAATGCGCCGCCGTCGCGCTCGATTGGCGGCCGTGGAGGAGGCGGCGGCAACAGCACAAACGCCACGTCCTCATCATACATGAATCCCAGACAGTCGAATCGCTTGCCGATGGGCTTGGAGAACAAGAACTGAGGCAGAGAGGATGCGATCGTAGCAGCAGGTAAACGAAGCACCGGCATGAAGTCGAAGATGATGAAGTAGAGGTGAACGTGAAAATTAAGATGCAAAGAAGCAGCAGCGCAGTAGCAGCAGCCAGCGAAGCAGAAGGCAGAAAATGAAAACCTCTTTACAATTTATAACATCCACACATACACAAAAACAAATATACAAAACCCACATAAAAACACGTATATATATAAACAGGCTAGCGTGCGACCGGCGTGCAGCGGACAAACAAGGCGCGAAAAAATATGAATTCGTAAATATTGCAGCAACAAAAAGGAAACATAAAATATGAAAAGAAGAAAAAATAATAATATTATATTTAAAGAAACGCAAAGAAAACTTTATGCTAATTTCATTACAGAAATACTTATTTATGTTCTTTTTTTTAATAAATAAATATTATTATTAAATATGTATAATTGCTCTTTCATCATGTGCGAGTACGACGACGACGACGATGGCGACGATAACAAGCAGCAGCGGCGGCACGTAACACCGGCAGCCATCAGCCAATGCAGTCGGTGTCAAATAATTCACATTGCGCAAGGTGTGTGAGCTGCGCCGCTGCACAGCATAAGCGAAGTAGTGTAAAAGAGCAAGCAAAAGTATTTATACGCCTACTATTATAATTATAATTATTATTATTACTATTACTATTACAATTAAAATTAATTGATAAACAAAATAAAAGAGAATATAAAAGCAACTACTTATTAAAAATAAAAATCATACCAACAATGAGAAAAATCATTAATACCACAAAAAAAGAGAAAACTATATTAAAACGCAAAAACAAAAGAAACATTCAATGCGGCATAAGGCGCGACTATTCGAAGCGCAGACATGCTAATTGTATATGAGCAAACGAAAGTGAGAGTAAAACGAGAAACCTACTAAAATGTTAAACAATTTCTGCCTAAAATACAACAAAAACCACAACATACAGAGTAAACAAGATTCACACTACCGCTCCCCTCACCCCCTAATTATAATTTTAGTGCTTTATTATAGATTTGTTGCTTTAATATTCATTACTTATGTGTAGTCATCATTAACTTTGTGTTTTTACTCTATGTTTTGTAATCAAAAGAAGAAAAATTCGGACACAGCAAATATGTCGCATTTTGTGCTGTCAATTTTGTTAGTTTTCGTTTCAATTTGGGGATAATTTTTTGTTGCCACACATTTCCCCACGCGCACACACACACACACATACAAATAAGCTTACACACAGCCAACATGTCACAAAACTAAATAAATGCAACAAAATAAAAATGAAAAAAGTAAAGCCAAACAGCATCGGCCATGGTGCAGGAATCGAAATGAAAAACCAAAAAAGAAAAACATTTAATTTGGTCACGTGTATGAGTAAATGTTTAAAATTCAATATGACTTTTGTATTCTTTACGTTGGCTTTACACAGCAAAGAATGCAGCAACGCCGAGTGCAACACACACACACACAAACGATACAAAATACGAAAACGAAACAAACACAAGCGACATTTACAAAAATACAAATAAATCAACAACAATTTACCTAATAATAAATACGATAATGCTGATAATGATTAGCGTGACAATGATGATTATGTTCATAATGAGAATAAAAATGAATGAAATCATTTCTTGAATATGGTCCGATGTGTTTTCACTCATTCTGCTCGCTTTTCCAGCGTTTTTTCTTGAGAATCACCATTGGGGGAAGGGCAGTCATTGTGTTAAGACGGTAGTAAGCAAGCGATCCTAATTGGAAATTCTAAACTGATTTAGAGTTGGAATAGTTCGGAATGTTCGATTAGTTTTGGTTAGTGTTTTATTAATAGAGGAATATCAACAATAAAAAAATATACAAGACAGTTTATTTACAAGTTCAAATAAAAATACTTATACTACGAAAAGAAGGCTGGAGAGCAGAGAGATACACTCAGCTTTTGGCTGAGGTACAAGATGCACTATTCCTCTTTCTCGTTGGTGTCAGTGCCCTCGCACGAATCGCACAGCTGCCAGAGACCGACCACAATCAAACTGGTGCCAACAACGGAAACCACCCTGAAAGTCTCGTGGTAGATGAAAACACCCAACATGTGCTGAAGCCAAAGTGAGAGTGTTAGAATGGAAAGGTATTCTTTATACTTTCAAAAGCAATATTTGATATTTGTCTCTTATGAGTATTAAGTATTGTAAAATATTGATATTTGGAAATTATTTATTTATTCCCATCTTTTTTCTATTATAATTTTTCCATTATTTTTTTTAATTTTAATTGCATCATTGTTGTTTGCTTCCAAGCTTAGTTTTTAAATTATTTCAACTCACCGAGAAAATATAGTTGATGGCCGATGCCAGCACCGTTACGGTCAGCGTCTGATCCACGCCATGCAGCGCCTTCAGAAAAAAACGCCAATTGAGTAGATTGCAAAGCACCATCAGAACAATGGGCAGCGCGCGCAGCAGCAGAAATTCTACGAAAAACACAAATGTAATGATTTCTGTCTTGTCGGAGACTCCATGTACAAGCGAAAACAAACCGAAATAGTAGAGAAATTCTGCAGTGGCCAGCGTTTCCGGCAGCTTCACCTCTTGCAGCTGGCTGGGCATTCTGCCAAAGAAGCTGCCGCCAGCGGCGAATACGCCGGCCGCCAAGCAGTTGCGATACCTTAGCAGCGCTTTGGACAATTGCTGAAAGTACTTCAACATTTTTTATTCAATCAATTTGCACAAATTAATCAACAACTGTAACAACTTTTCCAGCTGACACTGGAATTTTGTTTGTTTACTTGCGCACACAGTCGTAGTCGGCAAGTGCGAACAGCTGTTTGTTGTTTGTTTATGATGAACAGAGTTGCATGACGGCACTGGAAATATTTAACAGTACAATGGGCAAAGTTGATTGAAAGGTACGTACGTTGTATGTAGGCTTGCCACCCGTCCTCCATTGTGGAGGACAGTCCTCCAAATTACTCAAATGTCCTCCGTCCTCCAAAGAGGGTAAAATGTCCTCCACGAACACGAAACATGTCGATTTTACAATTTCCTTTGGCTTGCTACCAACGAAATGCTACCACGAAATGCATGATAATAATCTGAGTTGAAATTAACAATGTTTCGTATAAAAGCAGCATTAACTTATTGATATTTATTTCGAAAAAAATCTATATTTTTTGTTTTGATCTCAATATTAATTGATCTCATTATTATTAATTTTATGATATCATTAAATGCAATTCATCTATTTTTTAATTGTTTTCGTATTTATGTTTTTATGCTTACTTGTTTTGTTATCTTTGTGTTTAAATGTTATAATTTTTGGGAGCTTTTTCCGTATACATATGTACTATATATGTATGTATGTATATCAAAGTTCAAATGCATGTACACTCGCACTCGAAAACTAAAAATTAGAGTCCGACCGAAACCACTTTTTTGGGCCGAAACCGAAACTTTCTAGTTGAAATAAAAATCGCCACATCAAGCATCAAAATCACCATTTTTCAACAAACGAATTTTACTTTAAGTAAATAAAGAACAAACAAACATAACATAACAAAAATAAATACACCAATACCTCACTTTGCGTCGTGGTTACGTTCCAAAAAAACACGACGCAAAGTGAATTATGATTTTTTATAGCAAACCATGTAAAGATCGAAGATAGGTTCCAGGGTTACGAAAATACTACTTTTTAAAAAGAAAGTATAACAAAGTAAACATTTAAAAAACAAAAATAATATAACTCTGCCAATAAATAAATAGGAAAAATATTTACCTTTTTTGTAATCAGAAAAAACCCGTAAAAATTTATAAAAATTTATTATTCTCTTTAAAAAAAAAAGCACAACACACTAATTTAAACGTTACAAAAAGCACAACACACTAATTGAAACTGAATTCTAAAATTAGCAAAACAAAGTGAAAATAAAAGTGTATTTAAATTGCGTTGATTTTCAGTTAGAAACGGATTCCCCGAGTTTTGATGGCATGGTGCAACTAGAAACATAAGTCGTGCCATCTTTAAAAAAAAAGAAAATAAAAAAAAAATTAAGACTCGAACCCAAAACAACGCAACTTCGAAAATCTAACGACGCACAGTGAAAATTAGTACTAATTCAGCAGCGACGCAATTTCGAAAAAACGCAAAACGAAACGACGCAAAGCGAGGTATTGGTGTACTTATTAATAAAAACAATTAATTAATTTTTTAAAAACATAAACATAAAAAAAATCACCTTTTCGTATCTTAATCGCTAATATTCAAAATTAAATAATTTATTATTATATTCTAAAAAAGAAGTTTATTTACATTGGTGCATCATCCTTTCACTACGTATCTGCTCGGCTGCACTAAGTAGCTGTTCACTCGCTACACCATAAAATGTAAAAAATATTCCAGAAAGTTTCGGGGTCGGCCGTTCGGCCATTTTTTGGCCGAAACTGAAACCGAAACCACTTATTTGGGCCAAAACCGAAACCGAATATTCGGTCGGACATTACTACGAGTATAAATGTATGATTGCTTATAGTATTTTTTGGTGTCCTCCACAGCCATTTTAAAAAGGTGGCAAGCCTAGTTGTATGTGTAGTCTAACGGTACACATTTATTGGTAATATGTGAAGAAGCAACAAACAAAAAAAATATACTAAAAAAAAAAAAGATAAAATTGGTGAAATTTGACCAAAACAATAGCGAACAACAAAAAGTTTGATGTGAGTAATTGTTGCATGTAGACGAGCGGAGTTGGTGTCTTTACTCTACGATCGCGCTTGTTCAGCTCCCAACTTGAGGTATGTACATACTAAAGTCCTGCATGAATATTATCATTTTGGCGGGTACACTACTGTACATACTGTACGGGTACTTGGTATTCGAAGAATGTGTACAACGAAACGAATAGAAACGAGAACCACCGAGCGTCGCTTCTCGTTTCTATTCATATTCGGTGAATAGCGAACACTGCAGTGCTCGTATTCGGTGAGAAGCGAATACGGCAGTGCTCATATTCGGTAATCTAGAACTTTGCGAAGTATTCGAAGATCAACAGTTTCATCGAATATTTTTATGCGTAGTATGTCACTTTTCCATGTGTATACTTGTGGTGCGGTTGAAATAGCTTATTAGTTAATACGCAATAACAAATAAATAAGTATTTATATATAACATAAATATTTCTAAATAATCTTAGGAATAATAAAACGAGTATGTTCGAATATATTCGAAGCAATGTGTACTATTATTCGAATGCTTTTGTCCTCGTTTGACCGCTTCGAGCGAATATGAATAAATAGTGTACGTCTACTCGTTTATGTTCGGAGCTTACTCGTACTCGAAGAGAGCTGTACTCGTATTCATTCGGACCGGTCCGCAGAGATGAAGTGATGTATTCTTTTCAAAAGCATGTTTTCGAATAGGAAAAATGCATACTCGTGCAGGACTCTAGTACATACATACATATGTGCATACTTTACGCAATATGCAAGTAGCGGTAACTGCAATGCCTTCATTTTGTACTTGAACTGATTTCCTCTTCAGAGAATGCTGGGCATTATACCACAAATCGGCTAGAGAACATTTTATACTTTCTGCAAGGACATTTTTTTCTTGTGTGGTCGAGTGTTTCATACCACTTTTCGTCCTTGCAGTTACTTCACAAAAAGTTGATGCTTAAAGAGATTGTTTTAGTAGGAGTTGTAGTGGAGTTCTAGCGAAGCCAAATCTGCCGAGCCAACCTGCAGCTAACGAGAATAATTTCGCCATCTACGGTCCACTGTCAGGAGCAGTGGCGGATCCAGGGGGGTTGGGGGTTGAAACCCACCTCCCCCCCCCCGAAATATGTGGATCGACTATAAAACTACATACAAATTAAAATACATTTTATAAATATTAAAGAATTACATTTTAAAACCTCCCCGAAATATTTTTCTGGATCCGCGCCTGGTCAGGAGGTAGTATCGGGTGTGGTTTTTTTAGAGGTATAGAACTTCGAATTGAAATAAAACACAAGAAAATCGTTTTAATGTCCATCAATTTGGCTTTATTGGAAGGATAATTTTATGCCATTAATGTTTAAATATGATTTCGGGCATGTGGCCGCCGCGGCTGGCTCGAATAAAGCCAATACTACAGGTCCAATTTTCAACCACTTTTTCGAGCATTTGGGGCCGTATGTCGGCAATAACGCCACGAATGTTGGCTTCCAAGACCCCTAACGTTTCTGGTTTGTTGGCGTAGACGAGCGACTTCACCCCCCAAAGAAAATAATCCAATGTTGTCAAATCACACGATCTTGGTGGCCAATTGACAGGTCCATTCCGCGAAATTATGCGCTCATCGAATGTTTCCTTCAATAAATCGATTGTGACGTGCGCTGTGTGGCATGTAGCGCCGTCTTGTTGGAACCACAACTCATCCACATTCATGCCATCCAATTCGGGAACAAAATAGTCGGTTATCATGGCTCTATACCGGTCTCCATTAACGGTAACTGACTCCTCTTCTGACTGGGTCCTCTTCAACATTTTGCTCTACAGCGGCAATTGTTTCTTCGGTGCGCACTGTTCGACGTCTCTGCGGATGCGTATTATCACATAGAGTAAACGTAGTGCGAAAACGACCCATGGTTAACCGAATTAATTGCTCTGATGGACGATTATGTCGACCATAAAATGGACGGAGCTTGCGGTAAACTTCGCGAACTGAACCATTATTTTCGAAATAAATTTGCACGATTTGCAAGCGTTGTTCTTTTGTCAACCTGTTCATGATGAAATGGCAAACCAAACTGAACATAAATGACATTAGAGTTGCCAGATTTGACCACAAAATGCCAGTTTTATCTCTATTCGAAAAACAAACCTCTAAAAAAAACACCCTATAGTTCTGTATCTGCTGCCTCCCGTTCAAGTTCTGAGCTCAATACGGTCCCCACTCTAGCCAGCTTATCGGGTGACCAACTGTTGCGTGTTCCAGCCCTTTCTTGAAGGTAGCAGTGTGGTCAACTTACCATCATCGGTTGCCAGTTTTAATTACCCTAACTTCTTGACTGACACCCGTTCTAGCAGATACAATTCTGACAACCGTTCTGACTTTTATCATATTGAGATGATTTTACAAATTCCTGTTCGTTATTCGCGACACTTGTCTGCATAAGTCTTCTCACTTACCTCAACAATATAGATACTAAAAAAAACAATGACTTTTTGATATGTGTAAAATATGAATACGCTTCGCTCATTGTACGACGTTGCGCATTTATTTATTTTCAATTGTTTTAATATTGTTGTTGTTTTTAAATAATCATTTATTTAATAGTACATATGCATTATTGAAAGTTACTTTGCTTTTCGTTACAATGGTCTTGTTGTTGTTGAATTGTGGTCTGCTTCGCCTCACGTAGTTACGTTTAAGTTATTTGTATTATTATTTGTTTAATAATAATGTCTACTACTAATACTAGAATAAATTACAAACTGCTGACGCTGCCATACCGCACTAACTGCCTTCACTTCGACTGCTGTACATATCTACCTACGTACGTATGTATACTTGGTATGCGTATATAAATATGTATGTATAAATAATTGCCAGATTGTTTAAGGGGATAACATTGCTTATCGATCAATCTCAACGAAATACTAATTCTGCAGCGCCCAATGACTACCAGGTTGAACTGAAGCGCTTTTGGTGCAGGACTGTTGCGAACAGAGCTTAGGGGAATGCACGCTGCGAGAATTGAAATATTGTGACTGGAAGCGGTCAATGTTCATCGAATATGAAAAACAAATTTTAGCACTAGAAAATAGTAAACAAATCTAATAAAGAGTCAAAGTTGTGCGCAGCATGGCCCGCTTTCGTATTGACTTTTGGCTGCGCAAAAGCCAAAGTAGCGCGCACCTCCTCGGCGCACTGAATGCTGCATTTCCCCCCCATTAAGTTAACAACTACAAAGCGACCGAGTACAAAGTGGTAGGTATCAGTGTTAGGCTTCGTTCTTTCACGCTCATCTCCCATAGTCGAAGTGTGAATTGGTAAACATACTAAATACTCGATAATAAACAATTTTGCTAACAAATAAGGCCATAATTTCTTTCGCTCATTTTATAATCAACACTTTCTTCATTTGTTTGCCGCCGACAGTTAACGACATCGCGTGCCTGATTAAAAGTGTGACTTTTATTATTTGCATTTCTTAAATTTGTAATTAAAACTTTATGACGATTTTGTATTGCTGCCGTTTCAGCTGTGCGCACGCGCATTTAGCTGACCATAAATTGATTTGATTTCGTTTCGTTTTGTTGCTGATGCTTGCATCGTTCTTGCTCGCTTAAAGTAATACAACTTCCTTTCAACACGCTCAAAAGACAACAACAACAAATAGAAAAAACTATACGTACAATACATAAATGCCTAGAATCCTAAAAGACACTTGCTTTCACTTTGCTTTGCTATGCTTATCACCTAGGAATCTATCAGTTAGTAGTACGCGTGTGTGTTGCGATATAGTACAATACAATTTCATAATATGTGCTAATTACAGTAATCATTAGCGTCATTACAATCATTTGAAGTATTGAATTAATTAATTTGCTAACAAGTTTTGCTTTCATACCTTCGTTTTCAGTGTTTTTGATGATGATCTTTGATTATTTTTCAGTTGTTTTGTTGCCGCTCTGTACTCTGTACTATAGCTTTGTGATGCATTGGTAAGATTAGTGGCAATTTTCAAAAAACAATTAAAAATAATTTTTCTATATTTTTGTGTGGAAATTGGCGCATTTTAAATGCCCTCAAAACGTGTTGCTTGGCAGAGCTGGAGTGTGTGTGGAGGACAAATTGTCTATTAACTATTTGAAGTTCAAGTTCAGACAGGTTGCTTACTGAAATCCCGTAAAAAGTGGGAAGTTTTTCTGGTACAAAATTTAGGCATTTGTTATAAGAAAAATGCAAATATTTTAATTTAATATTTACGAACAATCTTTATGTCAGAAACAATATTAAGAAACAAAGAAATGTGTGTGGATTAACATTTTATGAAATTATAAAAAAAAATCATTAGGCCAAAGTATAATTTTTAATAACAAAAAAAAATTTCGCATGCAACTTGAACTTTTTACTTTTAGAAAACATTAAAAAAAAGTTCAAAGCACCGAAATGTATAGTTTTATTTGAATTTTTACAGAATTTATGAAATTTTTGTTGTATATTTTTATATATTTAATGCATTTTTGAATTTTTTATAAACATTTTCATTTCTGCTATGAAAATTGTGGAAAATCAAATGTCTATTAGCTGTAATAACCACTATTCTGAACTATTAAATTTTACAATTTAAATAGTTTTTTTTAGTTTAAATGTTTGACAAAATTTGTATAATAGTTAAGTTTTTCTTGTTCTTGTTCCTTGCAAGTTTTTATAATTTTCTATTTTAATTTCTATAAAAAAAAATTACTCAACTTAAGTTCAAACATAATAATGGAAATATTAAAAAAAAATTAATGTATATTTTAGTTTTTAAATTTCATTGCTTGAAAGTGGTTCTTTATTGCTTTACAATTTAATAAAGAGGAATTTTGTACAAAAAGAAAATTTTGTAAGCAATGTACGCACCAACATGTACAAACAACATTCAAAGAATTTTATGCTTAAAATTAATACAATTGTTTTTATGGAAACAAGCTCACTTCACTTGTTTCTGGCCTAAGTAATGACATATTTAACTCGCCAAAAAACAGCGTAAATAATTTTGCAGTTAACAAACCCCAATTCAGAGCATTAAACTCCAAAATTGTTTAGCACACCTTCGGGCTTCGTTTCAAAAAGAATCACATGAAACCGTCCAAGTCGTTGAACTACACGAAATTGCTAACTCCTTCCCTCACTGCTCTCCGCACAAAAGCCACCAAGCAACACCAACCAGTCTAACAGTCATTGCCAAATTTCCCCCAAAACTTGTACAAAACACAATAAAGAAAATCAACAAACAAAAAGTCGAGGCCAAAAAACTGTCCCCCTTTGAACCGTTCAAAACGCGAAAGGCCCAATGCATTTGTAGTTAATACCCTGTTGAAGTCTATCCGTGGCTGCGCGTGCCGTCGCTGCCTGCCTGCCTTACATTAGCGTGCAGCACTTCTTGGAACTTGTACTGTCGCTGACCACGTCGCCCGTCACGCCGCTGAATTTGTTCACCGACGAGTAGACCGAGTTGTCGCCGCTCGCTATGCTGCCGCCGCCGACGCTGCTGTAGTCCAGCAGACTCGGATGCAGGCCGCCGCTAAGCGGCTGGTTGCTCACCGGCGTATGACCGTCGTTTCCGGTTGCCAGTATGCTGTTGTTGTTATTGTTGTTGTTGGCGACCGGGCCCGCGTGCAGATTGTTGGTGGTGGCGGCTCCTAGAACGGAACCATTTTCACAGTTTAGTACGCTGGTGCGCGACAGCGAGCGCTGCTTTTTCAGGTTGGCCAGAGTGGCCGCGGCAAAGGAGGCGCTGTCGGGCGCCTGCGTTTGCAGCACAGCGACCGGCTGCTGCTGCTGCATGTGATGTTGTTGTTGATGCTGATGATGGTGATGCGTGTTGGTCGTGTCTACACAGATGTCGTGTTTTGTTTTTGTTGTTTGTTATGTGTTGGTGGAAGATGGACGAGGGCGGCACCACACCACACAAAAGAAGCAATGGATGGTGACATGTGGTGTTGTGTTGTTGGACGAGTATCGCGTATGTAGGACATGATCGATGGCGACAACAAGCACATAGCAGCGAAAGAAATCACCAAAATTAAAAGAGAAGAAACACATAGAAAGAAAGGAAAACGGTGCAACGATTATAAAAACATTCAAATGTGGTGGCGGTGGGCGTGGTAGCGTAAACAATTAAACATTTTAAATGATTACTTGCACAAAAAAGAACAAAAAAACATTACGAATGAGTATTGAGTGCTTAGTTGATTAGATGTGTTGTTGATTAATTAGTTTTGATTAAACGAGTTATTCAACAATGAAGTTTGCTTTGATCAATTAGTCATTTGTATAGATTTAAAAAGCAATTAAATAATTAAATCAATTATATAAATTAATTAGTTAGATCATATGAAATATCCCGAAAGAATTATAGAACTAAATTGTGGTTCATTCCAATTTCAATTCATTCATATAGACTTGTCTGTCTTTAATTATTGATTTATTCATAAATTAAACACTGACGAAACACACAAACGATTGAGCTAATTAATTGAACATAAATTAAATGATTACTCGACCTTACGAAAGTCAATTAATCAACTAAGCGCACAGCCTAACTACAAATTATACATAAATACTCATTTTCCAATCAATGCAAAAATAACTCGAATGAAATAGTGAACATTCCAATAAGTAAATGTGAGAATAATGGTTTCAAACGCCTAAAAGCCAATTTTTAGGCGTTTGCAATTTATAAGAACCCAATTGCACTGCTCGTTCCCCCGCCACTCACCCACTAGCACCGTCACTTGTACGTTGATCTTGCCGTTCGCCGCCTCCTTGCTCGACTGTATCTGCACCGAGTCCGCTGCCGTCGACGTAACCGCCGCCGCCATATTTCGATCGGTCACAATCATAGCCGACGCCAGCGTGGAACGCTGCTGTTCGCCCGCCGCACCCGCTTTGTAGGCGCTCAGCTGCAGTTCGTCGTTCTCGCGGCCGTCTGGCGGCCGACGCGATATGTGGGAATGCGTTGTGGTCGCCGCCGCTGCCGCCGTTTCCAACACATCGGCGGACATTGAGTGTGGCAGGTGGTAGGCTGCGCCACTAGCACCGTTGGCGGCAAGACTAGCTGGATACGATTTCTTATCGTTATTGTTGTTAGTATTAATAGAATTATTGTTGTTATTGTGATTGGCCGCCGGCGTCTTGGCGGACAGCCAGTTGTAATCGGTGACAGCTGTGCTGCCGTCACTGGCTGCCACGCCAGCGTCCAGCAGCGTGGAATGATGTGGATGATGATTGCTCGTGGCGTCTGTCGGCAAGCCGTTGGGCGTGTCCAGCGTTGTGCTATCGGGTGCGATGAACACTTCTTGTGCTTGCAGGCGTAGACGCGCCTCCTCAACGGCATCCTTTTTGGTTGTTAGCGTTTTGTCGCGCAGCGATGTGCGACGCACCGATTGCGCTCTAAATGAGTAGAGCAGAGGAGTAGAATGGAAGTTTTACCTGAGGAAGGACGATTTTGGAGCATGGAACTAACCTGGTGTTGTTGCTTTGGGAACGACGTACACGGCGCCGTTGTGCTTCCGCCAGTCGTTTGCTCTCCTGCTCGGTTTTGAGCTGTTCGATGCGTTCGCGTATTTCAGGATCCTCGCAAATATCTGTGAGAAGCAACAAAGGTTGGTTGGCTTTAAAGCTCTGCGTAGAATACATAGGGAAGAGTGCAAACCTGAGGGCGTTTCGTCATCCTTGTTTTTGGCATTCAAATCGGCACCGCATTGCGCCAGCATTTCGAGCACTTCCAACTGAAAAGAAAACTTGATTAAAAACTTGTTTTAAAGAATTGCCGAAGCGCACTTACATGCCCCCAGCAGGCTGCCGCGTGCACCGGCGACCACATGTCCTTGTCCAAGGCATCCACATTGACGTGCATCTCGAGCAGAAATTCCACCACTCGCACATAGCCATTGGCGGACGCAATGTGCAGCTGCCGACGACAACAAATAAATATTTATTAGAAAGACGTATGTATGTACAGCAAATAGATTTTGGAACGCGTTTGTGTACGAAACGTTCAAGGCGACCTACCGGCGTGGCGCCCTGATAATCGGGCTCCTCCATGTCTCCGCCGTTTCGCGCCACCTCCATCAGGTCCTTTAGCATCTGTCGCTCGGTCGACGAGCGCGTCTCATCGATCAGCTCCTGCGTGACGCCGCGCTTCGACATCTCAGCCTCAATGTAGTCCAGCGTATTCTCGTCGTCGCACAGATCGTACGGCATGTTGCCGTCCGTGTTGACGGCGAGCAGATTAGCACCATGATCGATGAGTATGCGCACCAGCTCCTGATGGCCGCACGTGGCTGCCGCATGCAGCGGCGTCCACTTGTCGCTGTCCTGCGCGTCCACGTTAGCACCGTACTCCAGCAGCAGCTTCAGCATCTCCACATTGTTGTCGATGCAGCACTGATGCAGCGCCGTCAGTCCGTCCTCGTTGGCCGCGTCGGGCGTGATGCCGCGCTCGAGCAGCTCGGCCACCTCCTGCATGTCGTTGCGACTGGCCGCTTCCAGCAGCACGACGCTCTTCTCGAACGATATGTGCCGGCTGCCGCCGCCGCTGCTCGACCGAAAATGGTGCGTGGTGTGGCTGCCGCTGACGGCTGTGGGATTGCCTTTGGCGCGCTGCTGCTTCAGCCATTCCTTCTCCTTCTGGCGCGCCGCTTTCAGCTGTTGCGCACGACGGCTGCGGAAAAGCGGAAACACACATTCTAAACATTCTAAACGAGAGCAAAACATACGAAAAGCAGCCAGCGAATGGTTGGCAAATACTCACAGTCGCGCCAGTTGCAGTCGCTCGTGCGTGGGCAAATTCTCCACGGTCTGCATTTCGGCCACCAGGTCCGCGTGCTCCATTTTCAGCTGCGCCTTCAGCGCCTCGTCCGATTTGCGATTCACCAAAATGCCCTTCACCATTTTTGCTGCCAACCTTTGTTGCTGTCGGTTGTATTGGATTGAGTTGAGATGTGGAGTTGAGTTGAGTTGCGTTGAGTGTCGGCGTTTGCAATCAGCCGGCCGGTTGGAAAGCAGGCGGAGCGGCGTTGATATGTAAATTGCTAATTGATTGAAATTGTGGATTTGGTTGGTGTATTTGTAGTTGTTGCAGTTGTTGTTGTGGCTGCTTTAAGTGTTTTGCGAATTGTAAAATCGAATTTGCATTTTTCATTTGTTTGTGTTGTTTTGCAGTTGAAGTGGTTACTGTTGTTGCTGCGGGTTGTGTGGACTTTGTTAGTATGTTAGGTGGTGGCAAGTTTTGCTGGTTTGACCACTTCGCAGCGCCGACGTGTGCGCGCATATGCGCCAACTGCTGCGCCGAACTTACGCGGCGGCAAATTCAATTTGGTTTTGCGAAACGTTTTCGTTGATGTTGTTATATTTAATCATTGCCTCTAATTTTTCGGGGAATTATCTGAAAGCGAGAAACAGCAAAACTGAATAAGTTTGCATTCAAAAGTGTGTGAAAAAAATGTAGAGAAAATTTTAGCGATGATTTTGAACAAAGCATCTTATTTAGATACGAATTAAAGTATACACAACTCTGATCGAAAAAGTGTCTTTAGTGCTCTTAAAGACACTTTTTCGATCACTCAAAAACGAAACTTCAAAGACCCCACAAATTTCCTTTTAGAAGCCAACAGAAGCATTTTAGAAGCCAAGTATAGGATTCAAGGAACTCAAACCAGCCAATTCGGATGAGCCGAAAATAAAAATCAAATATTAAGTTGAATTGCTGCAGACAATTAAATTTTAAGCGCGCCTGAATTCACCTAAATTTGCTTTGAAAACAGAGTAGAAGCACAAGCGTTCTGTACCATGAAAGCGGGCGAAAAAATTGCGATTGAACAGGCGTAACTTCTTGAAAACCGTAAAGCCTCATTTCTTGCATCTAATAAATACGCAAACATTCTGCACGACCTGCAGCAATGTGGCGCGGCACTCGTCAGCCGTTCTGATGAATGTGACAACGAAAATAAGTAAATAAATCAAACTTCTGCCGACAGCAGTTTAATTTAATTCGGGGACTCCAAAAATCACTTTCCCAACTCAATTATACCACAATTTATTATTCCATTTTATCGCACATGACACACTTCAGCTGGGGCGCAGAGCCGACAGACGCGAGCTGATATGAAATGAAATTTTCAACTTTGCGGTGCTCGGCTGCAGCCAACAAACCAAAAATTACCAACTGATGGACTGCCAAAGCCAACCGAAATGATGAAAGCCAGGCAGTGGTGGCTGTGGTGTTGGCGGTGCTGGTGCTGGTGCTGGTTCTGGCACATGAACTCATGTACTTCCGCTTGAAATAATTTCAATTTTACTTTGTTGCTGCAGGTAGAGGTGGGACGCGCCAGTGGGGCAGAGTGGGGGGCGTTAATTTGGGGGCGTTGGGCAGTCATGTCGCTGGCAGCGTTACCTTGTGGCGTGCGTTGTTGTTATGAATATTGTTATTGCGGCGGTTGTTGTTGTGCAATACACGCAAATTGAAATTTGCAGTAGTCGAGGTGGCAGCAGCAGGTCGGACAACGCATAACGACGTCTGCTCGCGCAGACAATGTAAGGAATACCATTCGCCACAACAACAAATATTGCAAATGGAAATACCCAAAAATGCCGCCACAACAACATGAACAACATGTGATATTTGTTTTTGTTGTTATGTATTAACGGCTGATGGCAAAACGCTGTAAACGGCGCACTTTAAAATCTGGCCCCACTGACCAGTGCGAGTTGTGGGTGTGAAAAGACGCAGTGTGCGGATGAGAGTGAGGAGCGCGCAGAGTGCTTGCAGTTCCTTGTTTTTTTGTAGGAGCAACTTTGGAAGAATAACAACACACGAGCCACAATGTTTACTTGTTTTGGTTGGCATCGCCAAAGGGGTTGCGGGCAGCACAGCCAACAAACAACTGAAGAATGTTTTTGTTTTGTTTGAAGAAAATGAAAACTGCAATAAAAAAAACAAAGCCCCGACAACTTTGCTGTACAAGAATTAATTAAAGTTAACAGCATTGCAGCGAGAACAAAAAAAAAAAAAAATACAAAATACAAACAAAAACGATAACAACAAATAATGAGACCAAATATTGTAAAAGCGGAATTTTCACACTCTTAACCCTTCGCTGCATGGCATTGCATATGTGCAATGTTAACTTTTCATAGATTTGGAAACTATTCTAGTCACCATTTTACAGTCGTTCATTCTTCAGTTGTATCTTTTACGTACAATTGTACAATTATATTACAATTGATTACTAACGGAATGTTGCGAATAACATTGAAAGTATGTGCAAGAGAATCGAAAAAACAACAACTGTTTCGATTTGGTGAACTAATTTTGGTTATTGATGGCGATGGTGATATGGCGGTTGTCGTCGCTCAGCTGTTTAGAATTAGAATTACGAGTATACAGTGACGCCTGACCTCCTGAACTGACTCCCCGTAGTAGCCAACACTAAAAAATAGATAAAACCTACTCTCATTTCGTCGGTAGCGTTCTCACCAGGATACAGAAAATGTCCGCAAAACTTATTTCATAGATCCAGGAACTCAACAAAATTTCATTGTTACCATCAGAACTTAAAAATCAATAAGAATAGTATGACATTGTTTTTCTTCACGGAAATTAAATCATACAACGAAGGGTTAAAAGGGAGAATGAAAAAATTTGGAGCAATAAAGAGAGCAAATACAAACGAGCAAAGAATTCGCAAGTTATGTGGCAACAACGCAGCACGTAGGTGTCAGCAGCGCCAGTAAACAACCACTCAACGACGACTACGCAACGACGACTACGCGACGCACAGCGCTGCCGCTGAGCTTTTTCGTTGGGCGCAATTTACGTCCCACTACCAATAATAACAACAACAACAACAACAATGTTCAACTAAACTATCAGCCAGCCAACGCAGTAACTAATCCGACAGCGATGAAGACAACAACTGCAGCATCAACACCAACGCCAACGGCAACAACAGCGCCAACGTTGAAGTTGCAAACCTCGACCACCAATTTGTCAACGACAAACTTTGCCTGTCACGGGTGTTGTTGTTGTTATTTGTTTTTGTTGTTTTGCGTGTGTTTGTTTTTTGTTATCATCAGCGCTTTTGGTTGTTGCTGTCGTTGTTGTCGTTGTTGTCGATTTATTATGTGTCTCATCCGCAATTTAAAGCATTTTTATAATTTATATGAACTTGAGACCAAACGAACAATTGAAATCAAAAATGGCGATAAGATAAAAACAAAACCCTGCAACACTAACAAGTGAAAACAATTTAATTGTCGACAGAACAACGAAATACCAACGTCAATTAAAAGCACGCACTGTGCGAAATACTGTCAACGGCTGACGCGTTGAAATTGGTTGATAACACCTGTTAATATAGTTTAAAGAAAATTATGTGTTTTGTGTTTGCGGCTTTAATTTAATACAACTTTCATTTAAAATCGGTCAATGGAATTGCAAAGCAACACTACTTGAAATTGTATGACGTGGTTTTAAAGTTATTGACAGCTTAAGCTGATGGAAAATATTGAATATGATAATCGCGCAAGATTGAGGTTCGATGCAAATAAATACAGCTACAGCTTTGTTCGATTCCGTAGGTCGAGTTGGAAGCTTTTTCATGCACAGTTATTGTGTTCTCAGAGCTTGTGGCAGCTGTCAGCTGAGTCGCTGTTTGAACTCCGATCTCAGACTAGCGATCCAATGCGCTAAACACTAAACAACGTTAAATCACTTGATTTATATTTCAAACCAGAGACTTGATTGCTTAATAGGTGGCCACTTAATTAAACATCAAACCGACTCTCTGAGGAGCTGAAAGCGACAATAAAGTTCACAAACTTCAGAAGTTTGTTACATAAATATCCGGCAATAAGAAATTAAAAACCGATTAGCCTTGAGAACGATTACTGGCAGTCTGCCGTGTTTGTTTTTTCGTTCACGCCAGAATGCTTTCGCTCAGCCCACCTTCCCGCTCTCATGACTGCAACAATGTCCATTAATTTAAGTGCCTGAGCAGTGTAAGGATTTAAGGATACACTTGATTTGTGCTTAAGTGTACTTTTCCCACGCTTTGTGTGGCGACTTCTCGAGTTCAGTTGTTGTTGCTCGACGAGTTGCTGTTTTTATGTAATTTAAAGCACAGTTGCAGGCTGCAAAACGTACGCAAACACACACACACACACACACACATATGTATAAAAAGTGAAAAAGCAAAAACAATAAAAAAATATATCATAAAAACAACATTAAAGCATTGTGGCGAGCCAAAGCAGGCCGAGGCAGCCTCAGCAAAAAAAGGACTCATCTCAAGAGACTCAAGAGAGAAGAAAAGGGCAAAAACATGCGCCGACACAGCGGCAAAAAACAACCAGAATGCTAAAGTGGCAAAAATAAGAACACACTTGTGCTGCACCTCTGCCGTGGGGCTTGATTACAGTGCCGTGCGCGCCCCGCGCCTCGCGCTCCATCAAAACCGGCAACCGCACAAATAAATATGTGATGAGCTGCAGCGGCATTGCGCGCTCACAAGGGCAGCGCTGAAGGGGCTGACGGTGCACAAGTGCGAAAGTGCAGCAGCACCAGTGCGCAGCAAGTGGCGTTAAAAAACACACACGCTGGTGTATGTGGCGGCAGGATGTGTCCATGTGCGCGCATCTCTAAAAAAACAGCAACAAACGAAAACCAAAAAAGAAAGAGGCAAAATGGAGACCATGACGACTGGTTGACTGCATTTCGGAGCGGCGACAGAGGGGCGCCGGGACGGTAGGAAATGATATGAGTGGTTGGCGCGCTGTTTGTGCAACTTGTACAAATAGTGAAATTGTTGCCGCATGCAAGCGGAAAAGTGCAGCACGTAGCCAGAGAGCGCGCGTGAGGACTGCGCACTGGGTGTGTGTCGCACAGGATCAGCTGGGGTGGGGGCGCAGCATTAATCGAAACCGCTGTTCAAATTTCATATTTGCAAAGGTATTTGCACAAACATTTTGGCACGTCGCGACCATTTGGCATCGATTTGTAAGCAGGCAATGCGGTGATATGGCGCGTGAGAATGTGCGGCAATAAGTAAGGGGATTTTGTGAGATTGTGGATTGAAAATTTCGTGCGAAACGATTGTTTTCGTCTGCTGATATTGAGAATTGTGTTTAACCCATTAAAGCCGCGTACCAGTTCCGCCCATACGATTTTAATAAAATTTCATACACCACCTGGAATTGACCCAAGATGATCAGAAACAAAATTTCAGCTTTCTATCTCTGCACGTTGCTGAGATATTCATTGGGTATTTGTCACTGTTGATAATAACTGTACCTTATTATACTTGTTCAACTTTGTATATTATTGAACTAATTCTATTGTACATTTGAAGTTTAGAAAAAATAAAATTTTCACTTTGCTTCCACAATTCATTGACTGAGATCATATATTCATACGCGCTACATCAATAGGTTATGGGCCCAGACCCAATAGAAATTGACAAAGAGGACAAGGGATTTCAAGAGTTTATATTTGGAAAAATATATAAAGAAAAAGAAATTGGAGAAGCAGAATTAACAGATACAGAGACAAACGATACTCAAGCGAATAAAAACGTTATTTTGCAAGGTGAAAATATTAGAGAAAAGATGCAAGAATTTCAAGATGAGGTACCTGAACATTCAATTAAAAGACGTTTACGATCATGGAGTTGTCGAAATGAATCAGCTAAAAGAGCTGAAGAAGAAGATCCGAAATCTTACAGGGAAGCTTTGTCTTCAGGAAATTCTAAGGAATGGGCGGACGCCATTAAAAATGAATATGACTCTCTTATGAAAAACGAAACGTGGGAGTTAGTGGATTTACCAAAAGATAGAAAGCCAATCGGTTGCAAGTGGGTTTTCAAATCTAAAGTAAGACCCGATGGAACAATCGAAAAAAGAAAGGCAAGATTGGTCGCTCAAGGATTTACTCAGAAATTTGGCATCGATTACGTAGATACATTCGCACCAGTAGTACGACAGAGTTCACTACGACTCATATATGCATTAGCTGTTGAGCATGATCTAAAATTGCAGCAGTTGTCAACTGCATATTTAAATGGAGATCTAGAAGAGGAAATTTATATGCAGCAACCTGAAGGATATATTGATGAATGTAAAAAAGGAAAAGTTTGCAAATTACGAAAAGCATTGTATGGTTTAAAACAGTCCGGAAGACAATGGTTCAAGAAAATAGATGGTGTTTTTAAAAATTTTGGTTTAACCCAATCAAATTATGATCAATGTATATACACTTACAAAAATAACAAGTTTATTGTTGCACTTTACGTTGATGATATAATTATTGCATCAAATCATGAAAATTTAACGGAAGAACTAATAAGAAAACTTAAAGAAAATTTTGATATTCGAGATTTAAAGGAACCAACTAATTGTATTGGTCTGGGAATTAAAATTGGAAACGGAACGTTGTCAATTTCGCAGCCTAGATATATTACAAATTTGATTGATAAATATGGGCAAACAAATGCGAAACCGGTTAAAATTCCCATGCAAGCAAAAATTGCATTGGAAAAAGAACCATCAATTTCTGGAGAGGCAGAAAAAAGAGATAAAACGAAATATCAAGAAATTATAGGTTCACTTTTACACCTCGCGGTATACAGTCGTCCTGATATATCATGTAGTGTAAACATGTTATCACAGTTTTGCCAGGATCCACGAAGGCAGCACTGGAACGCCGCGATTCAAGTCGTACGATATTTAAAATCAACACAAGATTTTATTTTAACATATCGGAAGACTGGTCAACCACTTTTTGGCTGTGTTGACGCCAACTGGGCCACTGATGTAAACGATCGCAAATCTCAGACTGGATTTTGTTTTATTCTCGCAGGTGGCGTCATTTCATGGGAGTCCAAAACGCAGCGGGTAGTAGCAACATCAAGCGCGGAATCAGAATACGTAGCGCTTTCGGAAGCAGCGAAGGAGGCGCGGTATTTAAGTTTCCTGCTAAATGACATGGGCTACGGAACGTCGGGACCAATGGTATTATATTCGGACTCGCAAAGTGCTCAGCAAATGGCGACGTTTGGAGGGCATCACTCAAGAACCAAACACATTGAATATAAATACCATTTTATTCGCGAAGCTGTTAAGAACGAGCAAATGATTATAAAGTACCTTCCCACAACAGCCGCCGTGGCTCAGTTGGTTAGTGCGTTGGACCGCGAGTCGAAGGCAGCAACCTCAGGTTCAAATACTGCCTGTAATAACACCTAAAAAAAATAACGGGAAAACTCGTTTTCTCTTTCGGTGGCTGTCCTCTCAGCTGGAAATGGCAAACCTCTGAGAGTAAAAATTGCTTATGAAAAAAGCTCCCAACCTGCCGTTCGGAACCGGCATAAAACTGTAGGTCCCTCCACCCGCGTACAAATTCACACGCACAACACGGGTGGTTGCGGGAAGCTAGGCCTTAGTCTCGCGTAAGCGGGCTGTCGTGCCAGTCAATTATTATTATTCCCACAACTGAGATGCCAGCTGATGTTCTTACCAAACCACTTTGTAAAACTAAACACAATATATGTATTAAAGCTATTGGCATTGTTGATTGTAATTCAAAGTAATTCAAAGTTGAGAAGGCGAGTTGATAATAACTGTACCTTATTATACTTGTTCAACTTTGTATATTATTGAACTACTTTCCAAACTAATTCTATTGTACATTTGAAGTTTAGAAAAAATAAAATTTTCACTTTGCTTCCACAATTCATTGACTGAAATCATATATTCATACGCGCTACATCAATATTCACCTATTAGGCAGCAATAGCTTTTTTCCATACTTTTTGAAGTGATCAGCTAAACACGTGAACAAAAGTTGTATTGTTTACAGGTGAGTTAGGAGTCAGATTTTTGTGAAGTTCTAAGGCCACTACGTTTCGCCACATTTTCCACCTCCTGGAAATTCACATTTTTTAGAGTCTGGTAACTCTAGATGGCGGAATTTTAGGGTGACCTCCACTAGACTAAGGTAGTTCCATCTTTACCCCAACCATCCCTATCAATGATTTTGAGATATCTCTACCACGAACTTTTCTGTGATTTTTTTAAAAAGTCATTTTTCATGGGTAAATTTTTACCCATAAGGCAGCAATGGGTTAAAGCGTTTTTGCAGCGAATTGTGCATTTCAGAGGGAAACATGAAAAGGATCCGATAGGTGAGGGTATCACATGATACATACTTACATGTAATAACGAAAGCATAGAACAGTAAGGAGAAGATAGGATGAGATAGGATAGAATAGAATAGAATAGAATAGAATAGAATAGAATAGAATAGAATAGAATAGAATAGAATAGAATAGAATAGAATAGAATAGAATAGAATAAAATAGAATAGAATAGAATAGAATAGAATAGAATAAAATAGAATAGAATAGAATAGAATAGAATAGAATAGAATAGAATAGAATAGAATAGAATAGAATAGAATAGAATAGAATAGAATAGAATAGAATAGAATAGAATAGAATAGAATAGAATAGTATAGAATAGAATAGAAAAAATAGAATAGAATAGAATAGGATAGAATAACATAAAATATAATATAATATAATATAATATAATATAATATAATATAATATAATATAATATAATATAATATAATATAATATAATATAATATAATATAATATAATATAATATAATATAATATAATATAATATAATATAATATAATATAATATAATATAATATAATATAATATAATATAATATAATATAATATAATATAATATAATATAATATAATATTATATAATATAATATAATATAATATAATATAATATAATGTAATATAAATAATAGAATATAATAGAATAGAAAAGAATAGAATAGAATAGAATAGAATAGAATAGAATAGAATAGAATAGAATAGAATAGAATAGAATAGAATAGAATAGAATAGAATAGAATAGAATAGAATAGAATAGAATAGAATAGAATTGAATTGAATTGAATTTAATAGAATAGAATTGAATTGAATTGAATTGAATAGAATAAAATAAAATAAAACCAAATAAAACCAAATAAAATAAAATAAAATAGGAAATAGGACAGAAAAGGATATCTTGACAGAAAAAATAGTTGTCAAATAAAATAATACAAAACGAAATAAATCTGCAAGTTGTCTTCATTGCTTAAAGCACACTTTCGTTGCGCTAAAAAGTTTAGTTCCATCAAATATTCTTTTGCAACTTCAGTGCTGTGATCCTGTGCGCGTGAGTGTCCAATAAAGTATGCAGCAATCTGGCAACCGTAAAGCCGGCAGACTAGTATAAGTCCAGTAATTTGAATGCTCTGCATACGTACAACTGCAAATTTGCACAAACTAATTTGCGAGTGTACTGTCGAGTCGGCGAGTGGGTGGCTAAATGTGTGGGTGTGTGTGGGTGCAGGCACACAGACCCAAAGGCAAATATGAAGAGCGTAGAATGCAGCACGCAGCCACAGCCATAAATGTGACATGCATATGCAAGCTACAAACACACACACAACGGTACAAACAGTCACGCGCCCACAGAGCGATATTAAAAGGTAATGCCAACAGGCAACAACAAAGCAAAAAAAAACAATAATGGCAAGGATAAATTAACGGTATAAGTGGTACGTATTTGCGGCACAAAATGATTTACTCACTCACACAGGCGCCCACACTCAAGTCGGGCGCAGTGTCGTCAGCGCAGTCAACAATAATAGCAATAGCAACAACAAAGCCAACTAAAGAACAACAGTCAGCAAAGCAATAACAACAGCAACAACAGTAATAGAAACAAAGTTTAGACGAAGTGTTTTCGTACGCGTGCCAAAAAGGATTGCACGACGTGTGTGTATGAGTGTGTTCGGCGCCAACGTTGAACGTTGAATGAAATGCAGCGTGGGTGGGCGGCAAAATGTGCAGTAGCCTTGGGGGGGCTGGGTGAGGCGGCAATCGTTGCCCGCTTCTAGTGTTGCGATGACAACCGACGATTGTCGGCGGCAATGTGTGACCCACTTTTTGCAATGAGTTGCAAATGAAAAATAACAACAACAATAACAATAACAACGACGACAACATCAGCAGCAGCAGGCAGCAAACAATGGCAACACATTGAAGGCATTGAGGCAAGTGCGAAGTGCTCGGCTATGCGAAGAAAGTGCGGGCGGCTGAGCGAGCGCGGCGCCAAATCACGCAAATAGAGACGACGCAGATGAATGGCTGCAAGGTGGCGTTCGCTTGCTTCGGCAGACAGTTTGGGATGCCAAACGTGTGCGAAATTGATCAAATTTGCAAACACGACACCAATTGGTATGCGAAGGCGAGCGAGCGAGCGGCATTTTCGGGCGTTATTTTTAGCGGCGGCAGCTGTGCGCACGCCGGCATTCGCAAGTAGGAAGCCAGCGCAACGTTGAATAATCCCTGGAATCATGCGCTGAATTTTAATAGCTCGCTGCCATAGGTCAGGCAACCCCTGCCCAGCCTGCGAAGTGCGCTACTGTTCGCTGAAATCTTTAATACAGGAAGTCGTTTTCTCAGCCAGCTGGCAACGCTGCGCCAACGGAAGTAATTTAACACACACGAAATTTCTACTAATGCATTTTGCAAAGAAAGTGCAAATGGAAATGAAAAATGAAATGTTGAAACAAAATGAACGGACAAAATTCAGCATAAATAAGCGAGAAAAAGCTGACAACAGGAAAAGAAGATAACCGGAAAACGCTAGCAAACTTACGGCGAGGCGCAAAAAGTCAAACAGCTCAAATGAAAGCACGATTGCGGGCAAAGGGTCACACGGATTGGGGGCGCGCAGTGCGGAGACCGAGCAAGGGCAGTCGAGAGATTGTGAATGAGAAGATACGAATGGCAGCGAGCGATGCGCGCGGAACGAGGAGATTGGGGCGATTGCTAACAGACTAAAGTGAAGGTTGTGAATGACGATATCAGACACGAATTCGGAGGAGTAGAAAGGGTCAGGGCACAGTGGCCTAGGCAGTGCTTGGCTGATATTAGGTAATTCGTTTATTTCAATTATTTTAATTTCATGTATTTTAATTTCATGTTTATATATTTTCTGAAACATTGTAATTTTAATCATAATTTTAATGTTAATTTGTAATATCAATAAATAAATAAAATAAACCAAAAATAGAAAAATTGCAATCTTGCCAAAAACCTAGCGAGACAAACTTCCGCACCTGTTTGTCCGCTGATTTCTTGTTTATCTACCAATGATATTCAAAATTCCAGAAAACTTACACACAAGAAGTTCTATACTACTTATTTACTGTTCTAAAGCGGACTAAAAAGTGTATTTATTGTTTTCACGCCAGATGGCAACGTCAAAGAAATCATACTCCGCCAGGACTTAATACAAACATAGAAAATGTCAATGTAATTTCTTTGTTGTTAAAAATAACTGCAATGTAAAACTTCCCAGCGGGAGTTCAAATTGATTTGCCACCACTGTGCAAGGGGCACATTGAGGTAGTTTAGGCTAGAAATTGAGGGTTATGTACGGACAATCGGGCACAAGTGGGGTGGAGAAAGCATGCAGTGCACACGCGCAGCATTTATTTTTTGACATTGGGACGGGCAGCAAAGCGCTTAGAGGGAAAACTTGTGCGTGAAAAGTGGAGAGAGGCGGAATGAATGCTCCAGGCGGACAGCAAACTTTTAATGTATTGAAAAGTGAGGGGGGAAGTGTTAAACGTTTGCGCACACGACGCAGTGGAATTTGGGGAATTCAATGCGTCATGTGGCTTGCGGCGCGTTTTAGTGACAGCACTGTCACCTTGCTTGCGGGTCGCCGCACTTGACTGTCGCTGCCACTGAGCGAACGCATCGCTGCTCCACGTACGATTGCGATTTGTTTGCAATTTCACTGATTGATGGAATTTTACGCCTGTGACGTGGAGCAACGTTGAGCGTATTGGTTATTGCTGCATGCTGTTGTTCTTGTTGTTGTTGTTGCTGCTGTCGTTTATTTATGTCGTGCTTTGAGGAAGCGTGCGCAGAGTGTGCAGTGGCACGGCGGGCATTCTAAATGTTAATGACCAAATGGTCAAATGGCCCCATGACGTGTCGTTTGTCGCCACGAGCAAAAGTGCCAGCAACAAGGCGCGCAACGCCGCTTGTGTTTGCTATTGTTCTTGTTGTTGTTGTTGCTGTTGACACTTTGTTAGCGCAACGTTTAATGTATGAATTGTAAACAAATTTCATTTTCATTAATGCGAAACGTAACGTCGACGCCGCACACCGCAACGCAGTGTCCATGCGGTGCCTGTGTGTGTGTGTGTGTGTGTGTGTGTGAGGCGCAAGTGGCGGGGTGTCACGAACTGACAGTGCGAAATGCCATTGCGGCTTCTGGCCGCATTTAGTACTCGGACGATTGGACATAATGTTGATTTGATTCTTTTCAGTTCATAATGAATTAAGGTAGGAAAAAATGCACAGCAACAACAACACATACAGCAAGCATTATCGGCGCTGATAGGCGTTGTTGTTGGCGGGGTTTTCTTGTCGCTTCGTCAATCCGAAGCAAAGCCATAAATTATTGTGCCATATGCTTTGGCTATTTCCCGCTATCGATATGTGTACCTTTTTTTTGGGGGGGAATGAGGGGTCCACTGCTGTGGTTTTGATCGCTGCTGGTGGGCGCAGTGGGGGCGGCGAACGGCTGCGGCCAACAGCCGTGAATTGGAGTAGATCCGCGGTCGCTGATAACTAACATTCGCAGCAAATTGTTGTTTCCGTTTTTAATTACTTTACGTTTCTGCTCTCTTTTTTCTATTTCTCAAAAATTCTTGGTTAGCTCTTTTATTTGTTTTGCTTTTCAATTTCAATTTTCTTTTATTTGATTACCGCTACGCTTTCTTTTTTCGGTATATTTTTGCTTGCTTTACTTTTATTCGTTTTTTTTTTAATTTTAATTTTTTTCCGCTGCTATTTGTGTTTGTTATCTTTGTTGCGTGCTGTGTGTATGTGTATGTGTGTGTGTTTGTGTGTTATATCAGCGGCAGCAGGACGCGCACACCACGCTGTAGGCGGAAAAATCACGTGAAAATGTCACATAGCCAATTTGCGATATTTGTTATTGTTGTTGTTGGTTTGTGTTTATTTAGCAGCGGCGGCCGCAACACTTTCCCCCTTTGCGACGAATCACTTTGCGGCGACTGTTGTTATTTGGACGAATTGTATCTGTCGGCCCAGTGTTGGCTGTTGTTGTAGCTGGCCATACGCGAAAAAACAAAAATTGCTTACTTTGCTTGCTATGCGATGCTCGCGTACGCTGCGCGCTCTCACGGCTCGAATGCGTTCACATGACTAAAAACAGCAAAAATGCGAAAATATGGCAAAAGCGGCTCATAGCTGCCGTAGTCAGTCAGTCGTCGCTAGCAGGCGCAGCGCCCGAACGGATGAAAGAGTCTAGCGCCGAGCGAGCGAGCGCACGACCGAGTGCGAATAAGCCGCAAACATTCATTCAGCTGTGAGCAAAGTGTTTTCTGGGAGACGGACCCCAGTGGGTTGGGGGGTGTGAATGGTTGGCTGGCTGATGGTTTTGCCAATGCAGTGTGCCGCAGCGACGAAAATATGGGAAAATCTAAAAGCCACACGAATAAGTCGACGGTAGGTGCGAGCCGAGGAACAGGACAGAGTAGTAGATGAGAAAGCAGCAACAAAGAAAACAACGGCAATCGTTAGCTGCTATAAGAACACCAGCAGCAACGATAAACACGACTACAATAACCTTAAGAACTACAACAACAACAACAGTAAACATTACAACTCAGCCAGCTAAGCGGTAACGTTAAAACACAAACAACATTGCCGAATACCCAACCATACAATCATTGGGAATAGCAGCTGAACAGGAAGATACCCTTAAAATAATTGGCCGGAAAGATGGCCAGGCAAACTCGTTAGCGGGACAGAGAGTCGGAAACATGCAATTATTGGGGCATTTCATAGAGATACAAAATATTTAATCTGGTCAAAGACTGAAAACCAATAAATCGAGCTTAAATAAACAACTCTGGACTGTTCAATTATTTATTCCTTCCAGCTGGCAGATGAACTATTCGATATATTTCTGGTGGGGCTGATAAACCATCTGACCACAGACGTCATGCACTCAAGAGGGGTTTTGGAGTTTTAAACCTTTCAAAATATCGGTTTGTTGGAAACTTGTGGGGTTGGAAATAAGTTTTCAAATGGAATTAGGCTTAAAAGTTGTGTGCAGAACTCCCCATTCAGATTTAAAGCTATAATGCGTCAGTGCTTTAGTTCCTATTTTATTGATAAGCACTGAAAAACTAAGGTTAGGTTAAGTTGGAGTTGCTGCCTTCTCCTGAAACACTCACTTAGGCACGAAAAAAGTGACTCGTTGTGATACTACAGTGGGATGAAGTTCTCATACGCTACTCATAACCTAACTAATCGTTACATGAGCGGATTACGGTTTTCCCATTTCGCTCAACTAGTGATACCTAGCCAAAGCCTACCTGCTGTTTTGGTCATTGGAATTTATGGTACAATCTAATAGTCAACTATTAACTCTTTTGAGCAGTCAGATCAAACTTTACTTTAGTCAACTGGACTGTCATCGCACAGTTCAATCCATTTGCTCGCTTAATGCACCCATTCAGTCAGCCGCATAAACAGTCCAACATTCAATCATTTAGTCGTTCGACTAGTGCCATCAGACAATCAAGAACAACCAGCAAAGCAATTTGGCAGACAATCGAACAAACAGCTCAAACATCCATCCGCTTAGTCATTTAGTCAGCTGGCAAAGCTGCACAGATCAACATCCAGCCATTCAGTCGTTTAGCTGGCCGGACAGACCGATAGCCAAACAACAACTTGCCGCCGCACAGCCAACGTGGAGCGCACATTTTTCTGCAATGCGTCCAACGCCAAGACCACCTTTCGCATCGTCCATACTTTTGTATTTACTCTCCACGCGCACAGCTGTTATGTACCTTGACGCTCTTATCCGACGTTTCTGCCTCGCCAAAACCTCGCACAATATTAACCAACACTTTAGCCAAAGCAGTCAGCTTTTTTGCCGCACAATCTGTGCGCTGCCACACACAGACCCGACCAGCCGTTGCCGTTCTTAATCGGTTTCGGCTTACTCTACGCCAACCGGACCCCGCACTCACTTCCCCCACCTGCATAAAGTTTGGTCGTTGTGCACACGTTTGCGCCCCGTCGCTCTCAACACGCTTAGCTCGTTCACCTGAACGTGCGCGCTCCCCTCGCGCCGTGCACTTTGCCCTCCCACCACCCCGCGCCGTTGCCAACACTCCAGCTCCACGGCCTATCTATCGTCTACCTTTTGCACCTATTCGCTTCAGCTTCAATCTCCTAAATCTCCAATCTTGCAAATTTGTGCTCATTTCTTGCAACCACGCTTCACGTGTGCTCCGCATTGTTCCGTCGCTCGCGCTCATTGCCGCTTCTTCTCTGAAACGTTTTTTATTGCTTTTGTTCGTTCAATGAGCAAAGTGTATTACCCCAAATAGCAAAAATAACAATGGTACATGGAGAAATTGCAGGTATGAGCGCAGTTGCGGCGTTGCCAGATGGCATTGTTGCCAGAAATTCTGAAATGGTCAACTAAGACGAAAAGCGGTAGAGATGTTTGAAGACAGATTTTAAAGTGGAAAGATGTCATGAAAGCAATTCCTATGAACTGTTTTCGAAAGGACAAAATGCTTAAAACGCCAAGGCAAGAAATCACAGTAATTATTATAGAACAACAATTGAATTGGCTAAAGTCTGTAGTGTGGCAGCTTTGGCGTCGTCGAGAGCGCGCAGCTGCGCGACATTATGCCGCGCGTTTAGTGCAAGAGCACGCAGAAACGGAAATTGGCTTTTTGTTCTTGCCATGCGTATGGTTTTTGTTGTGGTTTGCAAATTTTATGAAGTGTTGAAAAACATTTTGCTAAACAAAAACTTTACGTTTTTGTTATTTTTATTATTATTTTTTGTTTATGTTTCCGAGCGGAGCAATGTTGCGGTTATGATAGCTGCTGTCATTGTTGTTGTTGTTGTTGTTGTAAATAACTGACAGCCAACACGCGCGCAAAGGCAAACAGCGGCAGCCGCTGTGCGACAGGATGCGCACGAAAACGAAATGCTAATACAAATCCACAGGAAGGCAACCGAAAACACAGGAAACGGCACTTGTTACAAGGATTTGCGCAACAATGTTGCGGCATGTGTTGAGCAACATTTAAGCGCGCCATCCGGTGTGTGTCGTTTATCTCAAATTGCCAGCAAAAAAAAACACAGCGCAACAGATCAGAGCGTGTCCGGGTCAGGCGTCATAACACAACAACAATAACGCGCCCATTGTTTAACAGCAGCCAGCGCCAATAAAACAGCGGCAGCTTGTAAGTTAAAACTTCAAATTATAAATAATTTGCGCAGGAACTTAGGTTAGACACACACTGGCCACTCGACGCCAGTCAATAGCACACAAATCTACTTAAATGCGGCCGCACTTGGCAAAAGTGAGTGGCAACCGGGTATCTGTGATTATTTATGAGTGCACGGCGAGCGTGAATTGCGCTACGATTTTTTATTTGTCAGTTAAATTTCAATTAAACTCACAGCGCCATAAATTGCTCAGTGCCAGACAGGCCGAGGGGGGCAAGGCAGGTGGAGGGGAGCGCGGGCGCACAATTGAGTATTATGTCATTTCGACAAATTCTTGACGGCAAACAAAGCGTAAATATTTGCGTTATTAGCAAATTTCTGTGAATCGATAAAGGCGACCAACGAGTTTCAAACAGGTAACAGTTGGCAGTGATTGAGTAGAGAAAATGAGCGGCAATCCAACAGTTTTATAGCACAGCGGTTTGTGCCACTTTTAAGCCAATTTACTTGAACTGAAATTTGGCTCTTTGTTTGGTATAAAGAATTCCATCTAAAATATTACAAAACATGGCACTCAATTTATTTTGTTTACACAAATCGCCCACCAGTCAAATAAACGGCAAAGACGTCAAAGACTTATTTTCGCCAGCTTTTGCGTGGCTTCAAGGTCGCGCGCTGCCCTTACAAATTGAAATTAATTTCGCCCATCGACTGAAAAGGGGCTCGTTAGCGCAGTGCACCATACACTAAAAAATTGACCATTGAAGTTGGCCCATAATTTTGCTATGCAAATACAAGACACACACACACACACATTTACAAACATCGACTACCCATTCAGCGTGCAGCTTATTTTCCATTTAAAGTGGAGCTGCTGCTGCCTCGCCGTTACCTCATCGACGTTCGACATTTCCAAACACGATGCGCTGTTATTTTGCATATTAAACGAAACTACCCGCTCCCACCCACCGCACTTCACTACGATCCCCCTCGTATACTTCCAAATAATGCAAATAGATTCTTTTGTGCGGAAAGGCCAGCGGCGTTGAAAATAAAATAAAAACTGCTACGCACCCAACTGGCATGTCGGCAACGAAATGCAAGCAAGCCAAGCGAGAAAGCAGCAACATATACAAAAAAACACCCAATTTGTAAAATGTTGACAAAGGCAGCAAAATATACGAAACGAACTCCTGTGGCATTTATGTCTAAACAAAAAACCAAACAATGGCCGCCTGAAAAATTTGTTATTAACTTTTAATTTGTTTGCAGCAGCAATTTTTCCTAACGCCATGTCGTCGTTGTGTGTTTGTCATTTGTCATTTGCTGGATGGCTGACATAATTCGCGCGTTAATATCAAATGTCAATTTCAGCCAATTAAATAAAATTGTTAGATAAATTCTGTTTTATTTTTTCATCGCTTGAAAACCAGAAACAAAACTAAAAAAAGATATTTTAAGGAAAACAACAAAACCAGCTGTCATTCGCTTTAAATGTGCAAAAATATTTCCACTTTAATTGCCACTTGCAACGCGTGAAAAATTTGCAATTCTTTGAACACTGATTGGCATCGTTGAAGTGTGAAAATTAATAAAAACATGGCAACAACAAAACAATTAAGCGGCTGTTGATATGCAAAAAACAAATGTGAAATACACACACATAGTTATATACAAAGTAGTAAAAAATACACAAATGCATACAAATAATGTGCAATAAATTAATACAAATAATTTATTGTATAAGATTTGGTTTGGTATGGAGATTTTGTACCACAAAGTCCGTACTTCCAATCGAAGATGCTCTCAGTGAGTCCAGAAGGATTTGCATGCCTGTAAAATGATTCCAGTTAGTAGATAAGACATTGTTTCTATTGAACCATTTTGTGTCCCAGATGAAAATGAGGCAATATGATTATTTTACAGTCATTATCTCTGCTGGGTCTGTGAGAACGGGTTTAGAATACTGTGATAGGTAGGTTGGTAGCAGCCACTCTGAAAGCTGAATTTGCATCCCTGTAAAAGGGTTCCAGTTAGTAGATAAGACATTGTTCCTGTTGAACCATTTGGTGTCTCAGATGAAAATGAGGCAATATGATTATTTTACAGTCGTTATCTCTGCTGGGTCTGTGAGAACGTGTTTTAATACTGTAATAGGTAGGTTGGTAGCAGCGAGTCTGAAAGCTCTCTGAACTCGCTCAATTAGCACTAAATTAGCGCCTCGTTTGAATTTCGCTTCCTTGAGTATGTCTTCCCTACATGGCTGTAAAATCTTGGCATTAGAGACAATCCGCATTGTCAAGAAAGGACTTGATGCATCTTGGTTTTGACCTTTACAAATCAGCTAGAGAGTTTATTAGCATTTCCTAGGGAGTTTGGTATTTTTATAGCTATAAAAAGTGTTCGAGTGTCTCCCTCCGTCTTCCTCACTGCAGCTTCCGCAAAAATAATTCTTGGGGATTCCCAATCCCGCTGCAAGAAGACCAATTGGCCAATGACCCGTGATCATTGTCGTCAGCCTGAAAACATTCCTACAAGAATTTAGCAGCAGTTGGTTTATTCAACGTTAGTTGTAACGTCGCCAAATCAATTGAGCCACTCTGCAGCTGGAGGGATTTTGCCACCTACTGTCCACGACTCGCAGGAAGTAATCCTCTATCTATTTTAGCTTTGAACTTAAAGGCGGCTGTACCCACTCTGGCAGTGAGTGCATAGTAGACCTCACTCTGGCCAGCCTATTCTCCTGAATGCCTGCGTAACCGAGTATCCAGGAGATACACCTGGCAGCTCACTTACCCCAGCAGATCATCAGATTTCTGACTAATTTGACAACTAAAGGGTTGGTGAATGCTTTAATGGTCAGATGGATGGCGAAGGAGATATACACATTTATATCTAAGATGTCTAATGTGCTACAAGTATATAAAAGGATAAGCAATGAAAACGTGCTTTCCACATTCAAACTTTTTAAGTGATTATTCTTCATAGTGAAATTAATAAAGTGTGTCAGATAGCAGGAACTCTCTCTTCATCGTACACTTATTTTCTGACAGTTAATGTCATTTTGCTGACAAATGTCAGAGTTCATAACCTGGCTGTGCTGTATGAAAAAATTTCAAAATAAATTATTGTTTAAAAATACGTTCTGCACCTAAACCGACACCAAAAACGCAACTACATGCCAGCAAAATCGTGCTGTCTGTAAAAAAACGCACGGCAATGCAGTTTCTATGTTTTTCTAACATAAAATACCTTACGAAAATATATATTTCTGTAGTACTGAAAGTAAATTTTAAATTTTGTGCTATTTTAGCGACAACAAAAATAAAGGTTAATTGAACTGACACAAATAAAATGACACATTGACAATTGCTACTCAGAGAAATAAGTGTACGTCATCTACCTGCTACACTTTATTGATTTCACTATGATTTTTGTTTAGGAATGTGTCTAAGTAGTGGAAACGAGCGAGAAAAGCCTGTTGTGCGAAAGACTTCCATGTGAATGCTAAAAATTAGGTTTGTTCCAACAAGTACAAGTTTCCTTTAGTCGCACTTGAACGTTTATTTTTCAATGGGCAACAGATCTGCCAAAATCAGCTATCAAATTACACTTTACTTATCATACTTTACTACATTACTTTACATACATTACTTTACAAATCATTTGACTTACTGTCCGATCTTGCAGCGTAACACAGTTCGAACTCAGTTCCTCTCGATGACAGCCAATCAACAGGCAATTTCCACTGAATTGCCAACACGTGTCACATCTGCCAAACGCTGCCGGCACGGCACGGCAACCACCAGTTAAACAAACTAATAAGCCAGCAAACATAATATCTCATAAAAGTATTAAAAAAGCGAATAATTAGAAAAAAAAAGTCTGCAACAACTGGGGAAATCCGAACCGTGGCCCATACATCATTTGAGCTCGAAACGGCGTACGGTGACAGTATTTTGTTATTGTTTTATTTTAGATAATTTTTGCTGTTAGCAAATAAAACGCAATTAGGTGTTTCGGTGCGCGGGAGGGGCACCCAACATGTGGCCAACACGTTAACTAAGCATTTAAGTAGTTGCAGCATTTTGGTTGTTGGCCATTTTACTGATATTCTTTGTTGCTGTTGTGGCTATTCTTTTCTTGAGCGCTCTAATCCTATTAGGTTTGTTATTGTGCGCTTGGAACGGCTGACTGACTGACTGACATGACCGAAGAGCGCGTGCTGCCAGCACCGGTTTTCAGCGCCCTGTCGCCCGACCAACTGGCTGCGCCTCCTCCGCTGGCGAGTTTGCGCTCCCCAGCGCGGCGATTCTAAACTGGAATAGCAGGTGATTTGCCACTTTTTGGCTGGCCGCAAAGCGAGTTTTGCTCTGTTTCAGCGCCGCCGCCTTGCTTCAAGCACTGCGGCTGTCATTATTTTGTTGTTGCCTCTTTTTTACTGGTTGCACATAATTTATAACAATTTTTTATTTTTCAATTTCTCAGCTAGTAAAGTGTAGGATCTTTGACTATTTGATGAATGTTTGTGGCCACTGGCCGCGGTTTATAATTTTGTTTTGAACTGTTTTTTGCTGCGCAAAGGTTAGTGGCAACTGGCGCGCGCATTATGAAAAAGTTGGCAGAAAAAAAAATTTTTTATTTTGCTTTCGTATTTTTTTTTGCTTTGCTAGCTTTGCTGTTCTTTATATTTTTCGCTGGTCACTGTTTTTATTGTTGCTGGTGGAGAGCAGGTCGCTGCAGCCAGTTTACAAATATTTCGAATTCATGATGTAATCGGGCAGTGGCGAGACAGACAGACAGACAGACACACGGTGGCGAGTCGAATCGAGTTGAGCCACTTGGCCACGAGTTCGCCGCGATTGCATTTTTTTCACTGCAGTTGCGCCGTTTAAATATTTATTTGTGCAACTACTCGTGTTGCCGCTAATCCGTTGAACAAACAAATTGCTGTATTAGATATGCCATGAAAATTGCATCTCGAGCCGAGTAATTGGTGTGTTGATTTAGTGTAATGTGTGATTTGTTAGCGGTTGCACTTGACGGCTGGGAGAGCTGAAGGTGAGCCGAGCGTGGGGTGCAAAGTCGTTGTCTCACACTCACGAATTGCTTTCGAAAATGCACTTTCAAAGCAATAGTCGACTAGCTACCAGAAAGGAAACAGGAAACGTTATTGAGATGAAAGCTTGACATTTGACCTTTGAGATGAAAGCGAATGGGGTTTAAAAAGGTTATATAAAATATAACTGCATATAATCAAAAGCGAAACAAACATCACAATTCGGCTTCTCTTTTGATTAAATTTGATTGTTATTGGAAATATAGTAGAGCTGTGATAAAGTCGAGTCTAGAAACAAACCAGAAATCTTTAACAGCAGAAAAACAATAACCTTTTTCAATAAACATTATAATAAACTAAAAAATCGTTCAAAACTATCTTACTTTCTTAGGTTGAAAGCTTAAATATCTTTTGTGCATTGTGTTTTGTGACCTGTCAATCATATTCGGTAGCCCTAAATGGCTGCAGTTGAAATTGAAAAAACCAGACGAACTTCTGTCAGCAGGTTCAAGAAATATAAAAGTAAAATTTGGTAATTCTTAAACTCAACAGACTCTTCATGGTCCTGAAGTTTGGACCAATTCGTTCGAATTTAGTAGAATCAATTTCAATGGCTTTAAGAAAACAATGGTCGAGTATTTACCAAATTTGGTCCATATTTTTGGTCCGTTAACTATTACATATCATATTGATATACTTATTCAATATAATCCCAATTGGGTAGATTATGTGGTTGCCGCCACTTAGGCCTAATGGGTCTTTAATGGGCCAATTGTCAATCTATAGAATAACATTTTTCCAATATTCTTCTTCAAGTAGTTTTTATAGGCAATGGTTAATTAATTTAATTTTAGTTTTTGTCACTTTGGTCATTTGTGGGCAGCAGCATGTTCGATCTCGAACTGTAACCTTATCGCCACTGATAACCATATCACACCTGATTCAATTAGAAAGCTCTTAATTGTTGCTGTTTACGTTATCTGGCAATAACTAACCGTATATGACACGCCAACCTACAACAACACAATGCATCATCTTCACCGGCCCACAACGAAGTGTGATTTGCTGAGCAATATTGTTGAATGAATCTGCTTTGAGCAATTGTCGCTTCCCACATTAGTCAAAGACTCAAAGCTTAGCGTGGAAAATGTAAAAGAGAAAATAAAAAAAAGTTAATTATTTCCCAGAATGTCAAACTACAAAGTTTGCCCACAGCGCAGTGCATTGTTAAACAGTTTTTGGGGAAGTCGACAGCATTCACAAAATGTTCATGACACACTAAACACTAACAACTATAGCGGTTCATATGACAACTACACAACAACAACCATAAATAATAAAGTAACAAATAAATTCATAGCGTCCACAAATCAACGAAGAATAGTAGCGAATTGAAGAAAATTGAGCCTGAGACTCGGCATCAAATAATTCACATGTAACTAATTGAATTAATACACACAAAAAAAAAAGATATCATAAAAATGCCAAGAAAAAAATGAAGAAAAAGAATACATATTATATGGAAACTGAGAAAAGACTCAAACACACTAACAAAATATGTATAACAAAATTTTTGATTTAACAAATTAAAGTTGAAGCAGAACGGCAAATAACACGTCGAGCAGGCGTCAAGCGTTTTTAATTTAGTGATTTGTTTACTTTTGGCTTGGCAGTTGTTGTATTTATTGGAGCAGTATTGGGTAAGCTGCGGAGTAGAACGGCGTCTGAAATTTACAGATGGCAAACGATTTTGAGATTTTAGGGGAAATCAAATGTACTAAACAGTGGAATGATTAGCGATACAATAATATAATTTTAGCCCTGAATTTTTGACGGATGTTATAAATTATTTTTCAATCAATCTTTACAAGTTTAATTAAATAATCCACAGCTGTGGCTCGACAGATCAACTAGAGAATGTTTCGCCCTGTATTTGTCATAGAGAAGTCTGCATCACCTTGAGGCCTCTTTTCTAGTTGGTCTGGCCGACCTGTTCGCCAACGATTTTAATGGCATCGCTCCTTTCATAAGGAAGTCACAATGGTATCTCTCTTCTGTCAGGGGAATAAGCAGCTATATAGTCCTTAGTCCTTCTCTGTGGTAACACAATAAGACACGATTGGTCTATGTAAGCTCCCTAAGCTGCCCCTCTAACCTAACCTTACCTAGACAACTGATCCCATTGCTAGACTAGAGTCCAGCTTCCCACAACCATCAACCGTGTTGTATGTGTAAATTTGGTAGACGACTAAAATCAGAAACATATTTATGTCAATTTCGAACAACTGATTTGGAACTTTTTCATAGGCAATTCTAATCTCATAGGTTTGCCATTTCATGCTGAAGACAACTGCCAAAAGAAATGTATCTTTTTTATATTTTTGTTGTCTACGACGGCGATTCGAAACTATGTTTGAGCGTCGTCACACACCCGCCATCCAATACACTAACCAGCTGAGTTCAGGCTGTGCCTAGCCCTTGTAAGAAATGTGCTGTTGTACAGTGTTGTTTTATGTCAAAGTAAAACTAGACGGCCAGTGAAATTCACATTAAATAAAATTATGCAAAAATGCCAAAAAAAAATTAAAAACTATACCACATTTTGATAAACAAAAAATGTCCAAAAGTCCAATTGAAGTCAAATTCGTACTTTAGTTTAAAAAACTACAAAGCGTCAACACCAAATTGTGGCAATCAAGTAAATTCACACAAACAATCTGCGCAAACCAAAAACAAAAGCCATAAAATGCCGGAGAAATGGGCTAAAGATTAAACTTAATGAATGCTCGGCATTCTCGTTGAAGCCAAAACAAACAGCAAACGGCCAAAAAAATCAACAAATAACCCCAAACGAAAGCAAAAACATAAACGCGCTTAGATATATGAAACGGTTGTGCACATTTCGCTGGCCATTATTTACCTTTGACGCTGGCAGAAAACAAGAACAATGCCAGAGAGCGTCACAAATTGAGATGGCAGATTGGCAAATTGCGCTGCCAGTCAGAAAAGAAATGCAAAAACAAAATTTCCAACAAATAAATGCAAAAAATCATAACTGCCGAGTGGCATGTTATGATTTGAAAAGCGACCAGCTGCTGGTGTTGGTGGCAGTGGGTCGAAATGGATGTCAGTGTGTCAAGGATTGCAGAACAGGAACGCAGCGCGATTAGAGAGGATGCACTGGCGGCCGACGTGTGCAGTGCGAGCTGCAGCTGGGCGAGCCGGTTAAACTGGGCGCGCGACAAGTGTGGAACGAGAAACCCACGCGCGCCCAGGAAGTGCGCGCACGAACTGGCCAGCACCAGCACCAGTACCAGTCGGTGTCAGCTGCTACAAAGCAGTGCCAATAAATCAGCGTACGGACCATTAGTAGAAAAGGAAATTTGCGGTTGAATGCGCGCATGCGCTGTGAATTTTCGCTGCAATGCGAGTATAGAAGTTGCTGCCAAGAATTATTGGCCAGATTGGCGCAGCGAAACGGGTTTTGCTAGTGGACTGGTAAAAGTGCTGCATTGTATGGGTGCAATTTGATTTTGAAAAACTGTATGTTGTTGTGTTAACTAAGTAAAGATATGTCTAAAATCTTTGTAAATTTTAAGGAATTTCGTTCTAAAACTTGTATTGGAAAATAAATTTACTGAATTTGTTTTCAATAAGAACAAAGCAGAGGATCTGCTAATGAAAGTTGTGAGATTGTGAACTCGAACTGTGAACTTATTTTATTGTGAATACTCAAATTTCCAATGAAAGGATTTTTGGTTTCAGTCAGGTTTGTTGAAAGAAAGTGAAAATTAAAAGGGGAGAGCTTTCCTACTCAGTGCAATGGCTCAGGCGGCTTTATGGTTTAGAACTCCACCTAATATCTTGAACAATTTTTATTTATTTATCTGTTTGTTTGTTCATTAACAAGTTACGGTATAAAAAACAAAACAGCGAGGCTTTCGGCTGTTCGTTTCTACTTATATCACTTGCGGCGCTTTGGATGAACTCATAAAGAATATGGTTTTGAATTGGTTTTTCTCACTTGCTTTATAACTCACACTGTGACACCAAAAAAAAGTTTCTAAAAAATCTTTTTTTTCTTGTGGATACGCTCACGAACAGCAAAACGCATCAAAAACCAGGTTTGAAAACATATTTTCTAACTTCTTTGGATCACAAAATATTTATATTCAATTTCTTTACATCTCAAAAGCTATCAAAAATTGACAGCACCCTGTACACACATTCAGACTAAATAACCTCTGCCAGTCAGTTGACTAATTATAAACTTAAGCTGCTAAAAGCAGGTCCGACATATTTTCACACAAATAAATTAATGGTTTAAATAGAATGAACGTCATAAATGTCAAGTTTTTCAACAGTAAAAAATTGAAATGAAAAAAAATAGCAAAACTAATAGTTGAGATGTTAATTTGGGAAATTGAAGCATTAAAAAATTAACACTTAAATTGTTCGTATAACTAAACAATATTAATGGGCTTTCTCAGGCTATTTGGTAGAATTGCAATTTTTGTGTGACAGTTTTCGCAAATGTGGCAAATGGCAGTAAAGCTGATTTGTATGTATGAAGATTGTTTTTGGTGACTAATATTTTGTTTGAAATTGTTTTATGACATCACTTTGGAGCATATTTTTTTATATATTCAATTTAATATTTAATATTGAATATTTACTGTTTGTGACAATGTGTCACAAATGAATAATGATATGTTGTCACAAAACCAATGTCCCAATTTGTGACAATGATCGCTTTATAGGTTAGGTAAAGGTGGCTCTTTGGGCATGGGGCTTGCCGAAAGACATACTTAGGCCTCGAAATGGGCCCGTTGTGATAGCACAAGTCGAGAAAATTTGATTTGTGTATAAACTCTTATAGTCTCTTCCACCTCTTCCATGCTCCATAGAATCATATTTTTTTACTACACTTTCACACATTTGCGTGACAATGTGTCACAAGTCGAAATCTTACATAAAAAGGAAATTTAATACAGCCGAAAGTTACGTTTACAATTGAAAGCCTCGCCGACAGCGGGGTTGTTGTAACTTGTTAAAAATTAATTAATTAATTAATTAATATTTTTGAATGTAAAACATTTTCTTGTCTATTGTTTACTCATAAATTTCTATGTTTTTCTATAACAAAATAATTGTTATAATGTCATGAAAAAACTCGAATTAATTAAAATAAAAAACACAAATAATTGTCGCACTTACCCCGCCTGCCGCTAATTTCCTATCTTTGCTTAGAGTTGATACATTTCAAGGTCGATTTAGGTTGTTTTTTTACTGCTGCATTTGCAATTTTTATTCTGAAATCTTTAAAAACAATTATTGTTTTTTCTTCCTCTTAATTTGCATAACATTTAATCGGAATGTAAGAACTTTTTGTATTTGGTTTTTATTTATTTGGTTTTTTATTTATTGATTTATTTCAGCATATATCTATATATTTTTTTAATTTGTTTGCACTTCTGCCAACGCAACACACACACACACACAATCGCACAGATTTAACCCAAACACGCAATGCAACAGCAACAAAAGCCAAAGTCTATGAAACTTTCGCCTGTCGCGCCTGCGCAATGGATGCTGTCTAGCCGACCGACTGCCTGGCCGCTCGGCTGCGCTTGACGGCATTCAGCCGGCCACACGGATCCATGCGCTGCACATTAGCAGCCAATTCTGCCATGCAGTTTGTTTTTGTACTTGTTTAGACAACAATAGCAACAACAACAAACGCAACGACAACAGCATTGCCAGAGCCACTGCGACTATTGCAGTGTGTGCTGAGTGCGCACATTGCCTCTGCGCCCGCACACGCCGCTGCCAAAGTTAATGCATTTTAGCCGCATTCGAGCCACTCTGCCAACCGACCGTCCGACAGACCGATGCCCGAAATGCCGACGCTGCGCTCACGCGCTCGCTTCCGCTCTCTGCTCAGCACACTTGACGCTTTTTTCACACTTCTTGCTTTGTGATTCTTTTTAACTTTCTTTTTTCCTGCCTGGCTGGCTGGTATTTTTGCTATTTTTAAGCACCACGCAATGCAACGCAAATGGGCCAAAAGCGCACTACCGGCGGCCGGCCGCCTGCACTGTCAAATTCCTGCCCGAAGTTGCGAGTTTACACAAATTGCAGCGCACTTGGCTGGATTTGTGTTTTGCCAAAAACGTTAGCAACACTTTGCCCAGCAAGTGGGAAAACAACAGTAGCAACAACAAGAATGACCGTACCAACAGCGTCCCACCAACACGACAGCAACGAAACTGAATGGGGGAAAAAACGTTGTCGATGTGGAGCGAAAACGCGCAGCGCAATTCGTCGCGGCGAACAATGAACGATCGTCGTTTGGTTACGAAGCGCAACAGCTGAGCGGAGCGCGACGGCAGCGCCATCTGTTGACGGGCGTGGCGCTGGCGGAATATAAAAAGATTCATGAATTGGCAGCGTGAGCCAGGGATTAAACTTTGGAAACGAAAAAGAGCTGTGAAGTTCGTTGCTTGAGTCACTCGTATTGCAGTGGAATTGCAAGAACTGTGGATGGGTTCAAAGTGTCAGCAGTTTTTGAATTTGATTTGTTTTGCAGCCTTCGGAGTGGTTCGTTTTTTTTTAATGTTTCAGGAAAATTCCTCAGTGTAATGAAAAAATAATGATTTAAAAACTTGTCATATACAAAACGATTAAGTCAACAATTTCAAATTCGCCCACTATTTTGTGTCTCAATTATTTTTATTATTACACATGCCGCAGTTGCTTACAACGTGTTGCTTCTTATGCGTTTTCTTAAAAATCTTAGTTTTATAAAATATAACACTAAGCTACTTAGCACATGAGAGTAATTTTGTGACGCGCTTTCCAGATCATAATCAGTACAATAATATTAAATATCAGAAAAGTAAAGTTACACTAAAATGATCGAGTACACCACGTTATCGAGTCGGCTGCAAATACTCTTAAATCTAATTTAATTGGCAAAAGATCAATCAGGAGAATTTTTAATACATAACTACTAATTCTAACCAACTGAAGCAGTCACATTGAGCACAAAATATTTTGTTTTTACGTAGCTCAACAATTTTGGAAGCTGGCTTTTTAATTATAAAATGAGATATTTGTCTTTTGAGAAGGTTTCAGTTTCAATCGAACGAGTAACTAAGCAATCTAAAGACATTTCGATTGGAATTTTGTTTTTAGACTCACAATATTTTAATTTATAATGAGAAAAATCTCAAATTAAAAGAGACAATTTAAAAGCAACCAAAAAATTGTTTATAAAAATCTAGATAAGTCTCTTTTTAAGATTTCGATTTTTTGCTTTTCAATCGAGATTTTCTGATAGCGAAATTCCTAAAACTTCTTTCTTTTTCTATAACTGAAACTATCTCAATTACGAAATTTGCAAGCTTAGTTCTATCTTAATCTTTGTGCAAAAGTCCGATTAACTAAAATGTAAACTGCATAATTGATGTCTACAAAGAAAAATTTCTATATGATTGGTACAAATAAACTAACAAAAAATCGGCATAAAGGTGACAAATTAATAAGTGTATGTGACAAGTAATATGCGAGAAGAAAAATATGGTAAACAATAAAAATGGCAATGAAAACAGCGTTCACAACTACGCACGAAAAAAAATATCATTACAAACTAAACACATAGACAGCCACATAAAGGTGGTAGGAAAAGCCTCCCGCTCAAGTGCGGGGCCTGCGGTGGGCTACGGGGCTTGGCAGTCAAGTTCAAGAAAACAATTAAAAATTACGAAAATAGCAGCAATGCTTACAATAAGTTGATCGAAAATGCGCGTTGAATATTGCAAAATAAAATCGTAAAATAAAATTTCGCTAAAAAAAATTCATCAAGGCAGCAGTGATAGTGTGGCAAGTGCGAATGCGTCAGGAGTTGGCAGCCGTGGCGATGACAGACGTGCGCCTCGACGGTGTCGAGCAGCAGACCATGCTGACATCCATCGATCCAACTGCACGCGGCGAGTAATTGTCGGTGTCCGTGTCCAGCACCTCAAAAATCTGCTGCTGCTCCTCCAGGCTATTGCCAAAGCAGTAGCTGCTGGAAGTTGCGCTGGGCGGCAGCTCGTTAAAGCCGCTGTCAGTTCGATAGAAAGCCGCACGCGGTTCCGCTTCCAGCTTATGTGTCCCATTATCCGCACCGATTTTAGTCTGCGTCTCAGTCTGCGTCTGGGCAGGCTGTTGCTTCAGTATGAGCTCATCCACTGTGGTAATGTCGATTTTGGGCACTTGTCGCTGCGCCTCTGATGCTTCTTCCCTTTCTTGTTGCTCTTCTTCTTCCGCCTCTAGCCAATTGAGCGAGAAGGACTGAGACAGATTTTTGCGGCTTGCCGAACGGCGTTTGCTGCGTGGAGTGTCCGACGAGTTGGAGGAGCTACAATTGAAGCTCTGCGCCGACAGCTGCGACACCTGCATATCGTCGTCCTCCTCAAGCATTTCATCGGTGTCGTCGTGCGCGTACAGCTCCGCTTCTGCAGAGTTTCTCATGTAGGCACGACTTCGGCTACCAATCGGGCACTTGGAGCTGTTCACTACCAGCCGGCTGACCTTGTAATTGAAGCTGCTGTCAATGGAATGCTGTTCAGCCTGTTCCGCAGAGTGCAGTGGCGACGAGCTGCGATCCGGTGTGAATTTTCCCTCGACGCCGCTGCCAGCCACGCCTTCAGTGTCCATGTTGTGCTCGCTGTAGTTGAGCTCGCAGCGGTATCGATCTTGGCATACCAGCGCATTTATAGAGTTTTTCAACGATTTGCGGCGACTGGGCGGATGTATTGGCGACAACTGCTCCGCCTCGTTGAGATCATGCAGAAAATTATGCAATCGTGATTTGAGTTTGCCGGCGCTATTCGAGTGTGCCGAATGCGGCGAGATGGACAGCCCGTCGGTGGCTGATATAGGCGAGAGCGAGCCAAACGAACTCTTGTCCAGTGAATCGGACAATTTTCCTACAATTGCTACGTGCTGTGCACCGCGGTCGTTGGCAGAGGGACTGCAGTTGCCGTTGGATATAGGGGAGATTTTTAGCATGTTTCCTGTGGTGGGTGTCTTGTTCTCATTGTCGAGCACAACAATGTTGTGCATGTCGAACAGTTTACGGCGCAACGAGGTGTCCTTGTTGTCGCCGTAAGTAGCAGAGTCGGTGCTGAAGCGCAGATGTTCGCACTCCATGTTACGGCTCGCTATTGTCGCCTCACTTATGGCTAGATACGGTTGCAGGTAGGGTCTAAGCGCCTCCTCCAGCGCCTTTGGAAGCACCACCGGCAGCGACAGCTCCGTCTGTGTGCCGCAATCGCGTATGCGTCGCCCAGGCTTAGCAATGGGCGTATTGCCGTTCAGCTCCGATAGTATGATGCGCTGACTGCGCAGTGGGCAGACAACAGGACTAGGCACGATTTGCTGCTCCTTAAAGTAGGAGCTAATGGCCGATTGTGCTTTCGCCTCATATTCCGGATCAGGAGAGTCGTGAAATTGCGTTTCGTGTGGCTCCACATGTGCGGGCTTGAGCGATGAAACTTCATCTATGGTCCACTCGAACTGCGTGGACGAGAGTTGCGGCGTAGTGGGACGTTGGAAAAGCGAGGGGCTGAAACCAGAAAACCTTAGTTTAAGCTTACCAACTGTCAACTTAGCACTCACCTCGCGATTAGCGGCAAATGCAGCCGCTCTGCCAACAATGGCTCGAAGGGATTTCGTATGCGCTGAAAGCGCTTCGCCGGTGGTGTGTTCACCACAGCCGTGGAAAAGACATGAATGGAAGAACAGCCGCCCGAATTGGTGCTCGAAGTCAAACTGCTACTGTAGCAGTTGGAGCTGCACTTGTTGGGCGTTCGCGGATGAAGCCCTTTTTTGCTGCACTTGCCACTAGGTGTTGCGGATGCCACTGGCGCCGAAAACTCATCCGCCCCGTAGAATTTGTGCTGCTCACTACTTAGCAGCGGTAAATGCGCTTTCTGTGGTGTGTTTATTTGCTCGATGTCCATCTAATTCTATTAAAAATAACTAATTTTTGCAAATTTACTAAAAGCGTTAGGCGCTGGAACCGCTGCTGCTGCTGCTCGTGAAGAAATTCAAAAAACGAGCCAACCCAAGAAAATTTCCCTAACAACCGTTTAACCACAGGGTTGCAACACGACGAATTGTTATTGATAGCTTGGCAGTACTGGTTGCGGATGAATCTGTTCAATTTGTAAGATTTTTTCACACATATCCGACAATTTGAAGCTTTGACGAAATGCTATGAACTAGTTTTGTTTTTCTCATTTTATTTAAGGTAGTTTTCAAGGAAGGTAGATATTCTCCACACAAGTTCCCAGCATGGTATTTTTGTTTTTGTTAATTTGATTTTGCAGGCACTATAAGTATTAATTATTGTTAATATTAAAATGTGGTTCGACTAATTCGCAGAACTGATACAAATCATGCATGTAGTAAGACGATTGCGTGAGAAACTTGCATAGAAAAGAATTAATTTTTTTTTTTTAATTATCGGTTAGCGGCACTTGTGCCTGTTCTGAATGAATCGATTGGGTACTTATCCCACCTTCAATAGTTCTGTGGCAAGTGCTGCCAATTCGTGGTGAGGAGATGCCGTGCCTTGTAAAATGTTGGGGTTTTGATTGTCGTATCTGTGGCATTCTCGCCGCATTCGTGACGGTCGTACGCACAACAGCTCGTTCGCACAGCTGTGTGTCAACATAGAAAGGAAGGGCAAGGCAGAGGGGCGACACTGGCGAATCGCGTTCCTTTAAATTGCAGAAAAGTGCGGCGACAGCGGAAAGTTGGTGTTTTCTGTGGCTGGATTCGCTAGAGAAACGCTAAGATTGGCGAAAAATATCGATTGGGCGCAGCGTAACGCAGAGGCGAAAAATAAAGGCGACAAAATTCAGCGAAAACAGCGAAACAACAAAGGTGAACGGGCAGCTCTCGGAAAAAGGCACGAGAAAATAGAAAAAAGCAAAGCGGCAGCGGGGGCAACCACCGGCCGGTGTGTCGAGAACGACGGTGGCGGTGGAGGCGGAGACGCCGACGAGACGCGGGGCGCTGGATTACGTTTGGGTGGAGTGGGCGGCGCGGGTGGAACGGTAACGGTAGCGACGATAGTGAGTGGAAGTGCTGGAGGCGGCGGATCGGTATTGGGCGCGGTAGTGGGAGCGGCAGGCACCGGTGGTGGAACAGCTGTAGGTGGCGTTGCAAAGGCAGGGGGTGGCGGCGGTAATCATAGTAGTAGTGTTGTTGTTGTTGTTGGCGGTGGTAGTAGCAGCGCAAGTGCAGGCGTCGGCGCAGACGCAGAGGAGCTGGTAGTTTTGCCGCTGCGACGTACACGTAGCCAGCAGCAGCTGCAGCAGGGGCTGGACGAGCGAGAGGGTTGCGGTGCTGGTAGCGCTGCAGCGACGGTGACGGGCGCTCGCACACAGACGGGTGCGGCGGAAGCGTCAACCATGTCGGAGAATGGCTGTAAGCACTTTCAGGCGTACGTGAAGGAGCAAAGTCTGGACACATTTCGCATCATCGATGCCTACTTTTCGTCCTGCGTGAATAAGGATGCGCGCGAGAAGAAGGTGACCTCTTGACCGGCCGAACAGGCCGCTGCGTCGCGATTGTTAAAACTGTATTGTGTTGTTGTTGTTGTCGTTGCAGGCGCTCTCGTGCTGCTGCTTCGAGTGTGGCAGCTACGGACTGCAGGTATACGCGTGCTTGCACTGCATATACTTCGGCTGCCGCGGCGCACACATCGCGACACATCTGCGAGCGAAGAAGCACGCCATCGCCTTGGAGCTGTCGCACGGTACGCTGTACTGCAATTCGTGCCGCGACTTTGTCTATGATACGCGCTGTCGCGAAATTGCCACCGTCAATCGGCGACTGGAAGCGAAGGATCTGCAGAAGAGCCTCAGTTGGCAGCCGTGGATACCGACGCCCAAGGAGACGAATTTGCTGCTGGCCAATCCGCGGCGGCGGCATGTGCGCGCCAACGAGACCATTGGTCTGCGCGGCCTCATCAATCTGGGCTCCACATGCTTCATGAACTGCATAGTGCAGGTGCGAGTGCCTTCAGTCGCTTTTCGACTCTGTTGTTTGCCTTTTTAATGGCGTGATGGCCCGACAATCAACGGCAGTTATCCTTCCCGCTAGGGAGTTTTTCTATATTTGGAAAATTCGAATCCATTTTTGCCCTACACGCTTCCTGTCTTCATTTCATTGCAGGCTCTCATACACACGCCCCTGCTCTCTGACTACTTTCTGTCCGAGCGTCACGAGTGCAATGCCAAGTCGTCGCTGAAGTGTCTGGTGTGCGAGGTGTCCCGCCTCTTTCAGGTGTTTCACACTCACTTCAACTCGCTGCGCCCATCCACTCATCAGCCTCTCTTTCCGACTTTCTCTTTTTGCGTTTCTTGCTCGCTGTCTTACAGGAATTCTATTCGGGCTCACGTTCGCCGCTGTCCCTGCACCGGCTGCTGCATCTGATCTGGAATCATGCGAAGCACCTGGCCGGCTACGAGCAGCAGGACGCGCACGAGTTCTTCATCGCAACGCTGGACGTGCTGCATCGGCACTGCATAAAGGCGAAGACGGAGTGCGACAGTGCCAACAAGAGCGCCTCTTCGAGCGGCCACAGCAACAGCAACTGCCCGACGCAGTGCAACTGCATCATCGACCAGATCTTCACCGGCATGCTGCAGAGCGACGTGGTGTGCCAGGCGTGCAAGGGCGTCTCCACTACCATCGACCCCTTCTGGGACATCTCGCTGGACCTGGGCGAGACGGCGCACGGCGGCGCCACACCAAAGACGCTAATCGACTGTCTGGAGCGCTACACGCGCGCCGAACACCTCGGATCCAGCGCCAAAATCAAATGCTCCACCTGCAAGTCGTACCAGGAGTCGACCAAGCAGTTTAGCCTGCGCACGCTGCCCAGCGTTGCCAGCTTCCATCTGAAGCGATTCGAGCATTCCTCGCTGATCGACAAGAAAATCTCCACCTTCATCTCATTCCCTGTCGAGTTCGACATGACGCCGTTCATGTCGGAGAAGAATAACGCGTACGGCGACTTTCGATACTCGCTGTATGCGGTGGTCAACCATGTGGGCACCATCGATGCGGGACACTACACGGCGTACGTGCGCCACCATAAGGACACGTGGGTGAAGTGCGATGATCACATCATAACAACGGCAACGCTGAAGCAGGTGCTGGACAGTGAAGGGTGAGTACAATGCGGGGGAAAACGACTCGTTGATGGCTAACGAAAATGCTTATAAATGTTTTATTCAAAAACATTTCAATTTGAAAGTAAAATTTTTATGATTTTTTTTAATTAAAGATTTTGTTTAATACAATTTTTTTATTAAAAAAAAATATGTTTAATAAAATTGTTTTATTAAAAAGTATATGATTTTCAAAACGCTATTCCATGTAAAATATTTTAATTTCAATAAAAAATGCCATAAAAACAATGATTTTGAACTTGAATTAGCGAAAATATCTTTAAATAAAAATGGACACTTTTTAAAGTAAACTTATTTTTTATATATATTGTTTTTAATCTTTTCTCTTTTAATATAAATAAAATAATTAAGTAAATCACTGTTTTGTTTACAAATAAAATTAATTGCTAAAGAGTTTTTAAATTTTAATATAATGTCTTTTCTGATACAACTTATTATTTTAAAGATTAAAAAAAGGAAATAAATTTGCTTACATAAATGTTGAATGAATTGTTTTTTAATTCGACTGCAATTATACGCAATTTTCCGCTCTTCTCTCTTTGCAGCTATTTACTATTTTACCACAAGAACATTTTGGAATATGAATAGACTGGTTTAAAAAAAATATAATGAAAAAAAAAACGCAAATAACAACAACAAAACAAACTACTACAACATACAACTACAACAATTATAATTAAACATCAAAACAACAAAATGCAAGGAGAACCCGATTATTAATAATTACTGTAAACAAACAAACAGCATGAAAGCGAGCAAAGCAGACGCAGAAGTAAACCGATGATGCAAGATAAAGCACCAGCCAAGTAAAGCAACAACAGACTGCGGCCAAACAGCGACAGCAAGCAACCAGGCGCAGCACTAACTAACTGCAGCATATGATTAATTAACTAATTAATTAATTTTAGTCTATAACGAAAAATTTTATTTATTCGCAATGAAACAAAAACAAACAGAAAGAAAACACAAACAAACAAAAAAAATCTATCAAACAAACAAACAAGAAGAAGAACAAAGGAAAAGCGCATTCGTTTACAGCTGAGAGCGTCTTATGTTCCATTAGTTTCCATTGAGTTTTTGTAGATTTCGGCGCTTTGTGTCTTTACTTTCGTTTGTCGAAATGTTTTGCATTTTTTTTATTACATTCCAGCAGCACCCCTTCCCTCCCGCACTTCGCTCATATCACTTTCTCGGCATCATCTGGCACGTAGCCGCCTGAGATTGGGCCGCACCCGCGCTGCCCAGACAATCTGCTGGCGAGTAGCATTGCACGTTCCTTTGCTTCCCAACACTTCTCCTAGCTCTAAGTTTATTATTTTTGGATCGCTTGTGTTCCCTCCACCTTAGTCAACGCCCGTGTGCTGGCTGGATTCACTCCAGTTGCACCTTTCCTATCTGACTTTTAGCTTTAAATGCGCTCGCTCCACATTTTTCATTCGCATTAGGTACGTTTAGCTTAATTTAGTTTTTCTTTACGATTATTTTATTTTTTATACATTCGCCTAAATACAACTGCAACGTATTTATATACACATAAAGCAAAAACCACAGTAGATTTTTTATTTGCTTAAAAAAATTGCACTGCGGAAAAAAAACAATGTAGCACTTGCAACGTCTACCAGGGCTCGTCCGGGAATTGAACCCGGGACCTCTCGCACCCGAAGCGAGAATCATACCTCTAGACCAACGAGCCATGTCTGGGTTGAGCGCTAATAAGCTACAAATCGCCGCAGTGGTGAGTGGTGCGTTGCCTATTGGTGGTGAGTTTCGTTCAGTAGCAGTATGAGACGATGGCACATTGGTATTTTTAGCTGTGGTGACAAATATATCACTGCCACGCAGGGTTGCATGTGAGCTACTGCATTCGCTAAGCAGTGGTAAAGAAAGCCGAACAATGAAATGGGGCCCTTGTTGGTTAGGAAATTGCGCACATTTACGAAAAACGCACAAACAACTTCTCTTCGAAAAAAGTTGATTAATCATTAATAAAATATTTTTACAAATACGCAAATGTTGCAAAGTCAAAAGCTAATACAATAACTAATGTTAATTGTTAGGCAACGAATTGATGTAATCGTGCAAAAGGTTTTTTGTTTTCGTTTTGTGGTAACTGATTTTTCAAGATATTTAATTGTTACATTTTAAGTTATAGATAGTTGAATGACATTCAATGTCCCAATATCCCTTTCAGACCTGACGCTAAACTACTGGGAATTTTTTTATAATTTTTGGAATATATGGTCTCTATATCGTATGAAAATATAATCAATGTTTAGGTTTTACTTTTTTTATATCCTTCAAGGATTTTTAGGACACGCACAATTGATGCATCTCGGTCTAATTTCATTTTAAAATAACCAAACCCCCATATGATAACTTTTTTATACTATTTTTATTTTTCAGTATGATACAGCCTGAAACAATTATTTTTTTTTTGCTGAAACATAAAAATAGATAACATCGCATTTGGTGCATCGTGTGCGTGTACGCGACTTACAGTCTTTGCGACGGCACATACGGACTGCTTTCAAATCGAGTTTTCCTGGCCAGTGATTAAAGCCATCCAGCCGTTTTTCGGGACATGGCTGGTCCGCTGGGCGATTTCGGTTCGATTGTTGAACAGTTGCAACCTCGTTCCTTTCGGATTCAGAGCTCCACTTCACGTTGTTAGTTTTTTGAGTGGCCTCCAATGTTTCAGCTAACGCAAGTCGAAAACTTAGCAAATCGTGCGATCTTTTGGTAGTATTTCGATTTCCCGACAAGCATTTCGCTACTACATCCAAGCATTGCAGCATGCCGAATCTATGAAATGTATGTTTACTTTCAATGACCAGTTTTGTTTTTGAAAAAGGTCCAATATGCTTCCATTTGTTGGTCGCAAATTTCCACACCACCCACTGACTCATTGTACTGCTGGACTATATTTGGACATGCGACTTCGATAAATGTTTTCTCTTTTTTGCACCAACGACGAACACAATTAACGGGACTGCATCCAAATGCAGATGACGCCAATAAAACCGACTTTGAGTCTTTCCATTGCACAATGGCAACTGTATCCTCAGGGGAACAGAATTTCTCCATATCTCCTCTTTTCATCTTTTTTCATCAGTCAAGTTTCATTATCGTTCCCGCCCCATAAAGTCCTTCTTGTAGAAGCTTATCCAACAGGGGCAATGAGGTAAAGTACCTGTCATAAAATACTTTGGATCCTTTAGGTAATGTTTGTACAAGACGCAGAACGAATGCAGGGCCAAGTCCAATATTTTTCTTCGGAAGAGGCGTGGTCTTGCCTTGATAAATTTAGAACTAAATCGAGAAACTATAGAAACTAGACAAATCGAGAACTAGTCCGTCTGATGTGATCAATTCCCCCTTTCTTTTAAACCAACACCTCTTGGTTTGTTGGACAAACTTTGGCGTACTGGACAGCGGCCTGTGAATAGTATCATTTGCTCGTCAATGGAATATCGTCCATTCTCTTGTCTCGGAATTTTTAAGCAAGCGTTTCTAACTGAATCAATAATTGGCTTGAAAATTAATTAGCACTTAAAAATTAAAAAAAAAACCCACTTGTTTAGAGACATAAGACCCGATACGCACAATTGATGCACTCGTTAAAATGTTTAGCTAAAAGGCATTTTTATTGCATCAAATTACTTCAATTGGCTTGAAACACTAAAATTTATAATTTTTTTAGCGAAAATATTCCCACTTCACTATTTGTTAACGATTAGTACTTTAGTAATTGAAATCACAACTTACTTCTGCGGCTCATTTTGACAAAACTGAAATGTGACGCAAGAATTCCGCAATAATTGAAGTAATGGTAAAGAGAACAACTGAATAATGTGAGAAACAAACATAAAGAAAAATCAGAGAAATCTATGCATGCCGGTCTTTTTGACATTGGTTAGATAGAAGCGAAAATATTAAAACCGAAAACCACCCGCACAATCGATGCATCACGGTCTGAAAGGGATATACACAGAAATAATTGAAATATAGTACTGAAACTGCAACTATTCAGCAGCACACAAGGTGTATTAATAAGGTGGTGGCACTACTGCAAAAACAAAATTCCCATGTATTTTGTTAGTGCTTTTGGGCATCCTCGTTGTCAAAATCAAATCAAAACACAAGCAACACAAAAACAATTTTACCAATTTTTGACAATGAGGATGCCCATTCGCGAAAAATCAAAAGAAAATGAGAAGAAAGCAAAAGAAAATGACAAGGCACATTAATAAGGTAGTGGTGGCAACACAGCTGATTAAACTTTTTTCTTCTCATTTTCTTTTGCTTTCTTCTCATTTTCTTTTGATTTTTCGCGAATGGGCATCCTCATTGTCAAAAATTGGTAAAATTGTTTTTGTGTTGCTTGTGTTTTGATTTGATTTTGACAACGAGGATGCCCAAAAGCACTAACAAAATACATGGGAATTTTGTTTTTGCAGTAGTGCCACCACCTTATTAATACACCTTGGAAAATGAGAAGAAAAAAGTTTAATCAGCTGTGTTGCCACCACTACCTTATTAATGTGCCTTGAGCAGCACATGTGGCCATTTCGCGTACTATTTGATAGCAACTCTGAAGTTTACAGCACAACAGGGTACCGTTAGCTTTTAAAAATTAAATGCGCCGTTCAATCAGCAGATCGACACAAAAGTTTCAAGAATTGCTTTAAATTAGCATTAAAAGAAAAGTTAAAATATCGATTCAAAAATAACAACAACATCATGACAACAAAGAAGAGTTCAGTGAATTCGCGTTTGGATTTTGCACGTCAGCACAACAGCAGCATTGCTGCATCGCTGCGTTCCGAATCTGTCGATTCAGAGTTGGAGGAAGCTGCAGTGACCTCTGCCGCTACGGCGACGCACGCCAGCTGCATTTGCAATCGGGAGTCACAAACGCTAGTCTGCATCGATTGCAAAATGTTCGTCTTCGGGCGCATACGCAAAGTCTGTCCAATGCACAAAAATGTAGGTGACTGCGATTGGCTGTGGCTGCGCGACTGCGCAACGTGTTTCATTTGTGATTTCTTTGGCAGGTGACCTATCTGATGGACTTTCGCTGCTGTCCCTACTGTTCCGGCCCGGCCGAGCATTTGCACGTGGTCGAAATGGACTATTACATGTACAACTTCTATAAACCTTAATGGCGGCCCGTTCCTAGTTATGCCAAACTATTTGTTTGGCTTTTTGTTAACTTGTTTTCGAGTTTCCTTATTTTTAATATTGCGAAAATATTTGTTGGAATTACTGGCAACACATACATGAAATACTAATAGATGTAACAATAAACTTGAAGTTGAAAGTGGCGCTGGTTTTGGATCCTTGCAGTAGGCTTAGTGCGGAGTGTTTCCATGGCCTTAAGCATTTTTGTCTACATTTCGCGGAATCATTTGGTTTGGTGGTATTTGATAGCCACATGAAACGCTGACTTGCTGCTCGAATTTGTCGATGTGCAACTATTTTGGATTTATTGGTTGCTGATCGCCTCGTTGCTTGTTGACTTGTTGACTGCAGTTTAAGTATTGACTCAAAGCAGTATCAGGCGCAAACTGCAAATGAGCTCATCTGTTGCGTATGCACAAAGCCTAAAGTAACCAGATTACAATAAACTTTCAACATACTTAAACTTTTGCCAATGATTAGAAATCTGGCAGTGGTACATGTATTAGAAAAAATGCGGTTGTATCTAAATTGGGTACATTTTGAATCGTTAAAAAGCACAATGAGGTATGAAATGCTCATAAATAAATCATTAATAAGCATAAATAAGTAAATTTATTTTACATTTCCAGAGCAAGACGAATAATGCGATTGGGTTGTGACTGAAATTTATAATGCATTTGTTAATTTTATATGTACTGATGAATTCTACAAGATAACCACCTTGGATCAATTCCAAGCCGTAATTGCATAGAAGTGGAACAATTTTGTTAACCTGGTTTATATCGCCTTAAAAACAGTAAGTATTGTCAGCTTATTATTGTGCATGCTGTGAAACATTCATTTTGATGACGATTAAAGGAAACACCCAAGTTAGTTAAGGCCTAAAGGCTGCTCTTTGCCACTGCATATTGCTTCACAAATTGCTGCTTATGTCGGTATTGTCGAATGTTGTGGAAGACGTGTGATTTATGCTGTCCATTTTCGCAGTAATCATCTAAACTTTGCTTCTCCTATATTAGGAACCGCATCATGCTGGTTTGCTTCTGTCACTCAACCATCATCATAAGAATGATATTTTGCATTTATCTGCGAACCACACAATGCAACTACGCAGCAGCTCATCTTCATACGTACGAGTGCATATGTACTTGTGTATGTTGGTGCAATGCTTCTACTTGTGTGAAATTATTTTGGTTAGCTATGAGGTGCTATCGTTTTCAAGTGCGGCACCACAAATTTTAAGCATGTAGCAGCTGAAAGTGTAGAAGAAAAATTCGTTTGTAAAAGTTAGTAATGGTGTGCATGTAGCAAAGTAGCAAAAACAACTATGCATACGCACAATATGCGGTTTGAGTGGTTGAAGCTTGTTAAGAATGTGCTGGTTGGTAGCTGCAGTCAGTTTTTGCTCAGTCTGTTGGCACTTTTTTATGTTGCTTTCATGCTTATGGACTTGTGGTTTAGCGTGTTGCTGATGATGCAATTTAAGTGTCGCTGGTTGCTGTCAATGGCTGATGTGGCAGCTAACTGCTATTCAAGCAATATGAATGACAGAAATATGAGGGGAAAAAATAGAGGAAATGAAAAGTTTATTGAACGGATTAAAGAATATGTAAATATGTTCAAAGATACAGTAAGATGTAAATGCTGCATGTATAGTTTGTTAGCATTAATTTTAATGTGGAATATGCCATGTATTGAACATAGTTTTGTTTATATTTAAGTATTCAATTATTAATTTCTGAAATTTATGGCTTTAAAAGCACTGCTAACGTTAGTAGATGTCACCACATTCTGTCTTGTTGCCAAATGTCACACTCTTTCAACATTTGCATATCATATGCACATATATATCTATGTAATTTTCTATTTTCATTCACGTTTATATGCTCTTTATTTTATTATCGTTTTATTAACATTTTTACGCCGCAATTTGATGACTGCATATGGCGTTTACGACGCTGTTCTACCTCTTTCTACCTCCTAACGCATTATTGCTTTTATTAGCTGCCCAATTTTTATTTGGTGCCAGGCTAGAAAAGTTCATTGCCACTTGATTGCATAGCACACATTTTTATATACAATTTCATGCCCCACACTCATGTTGGCTTTTCTTCTTGATGTCACCGATTTCATTGCAATGCCAATTGAATTGAATTGAGCGCTATAATGCCAGCATACAGTGCTATTTTATATCATTTCGTTGCCATATCAAGCCACTTGATGTCACTCCGAAGCCACTTAGCTACAGTTGAACGTCGCTAAAGTGTCACAAAAATACAAAACTTAAAATTTTTAATATAAATTGTGTATGCTTAGTATTGAATTGACTATATGTTATTTAATTTTATGTAATTAATTATTAGTTCATATTTGTAACATTTGTCATATTTTAAATCTGTCACTATTGCAACACAGCGTAATTTTCGTAGTAGCCTTGGTAGCAAAAAGTGGTTCACATCTTACTGTATGTCTATACAATGCGCTGCGATCACTCCATCGCCATTCAATCACTTAAAATGCTACAAAACCTCTGTGTGTGCATGAAAAAAAAATCTAAAATAAAGTGAAATCTAAAGCGACAAGTACACGTTGAGAGGGCAAAGAAAACTGCGACAAGAATAAGAAGAAAGTGGAAATCGTAGAGCAGGGCAAATCGGCATTGGATTACAACGCCCCAAGATGTTTGGCCAGCTGTGTTAACAATCGCGCCAAACAGGAGTGCATGTCACTCTGCGTTTGCGTCTGCGTTCGCGGTGTGATGTGCTATGCTGTGCTGTGCATGTGTGGATTTTATTGATTTCGCTGTAAGTGGGTGTGCACGTATAGAAATGTAGATTTGTCTGTATGCAGCACAATAAATCATCTTCATTGCGTTGAGCTGTTGCCGTGCGTCTAGTGCCAGCGACTGTTTGAATTGGCGCAATGCAGCAGACAGACGCAGAAGGAAGTGGTAGATGTTGTCAGTGTCTGTGTGGGTGGGTGACTATGTATGCGTTTTTTAATGTATGTTTGTGGGTGTGTTTGCCAAGAAAAATAAGGCACAAAGTGGTGGGGAGTGTGATGTGAAGTGCGACATTATTTGGGGACTCGGTTTCGAGAAGGAAGAGGAATTATAGCGAAATTGTGACAAATGGTAAAAAACCGTAGTACCTAAGTGAGAAATGAAATTGCGTTGAAAAATATTGTAGTTTTAATAGTTTTTAGTAGTTAGAAACCAATGTAAAAGTGCTTAAAAGAGTCAAAAATATGACCTTATTTCGTAGAACTTTTCAGCTTTCGAAAAATGCGCACTGGATTTACCTCGAACTGTAAAGTTTTAGCGGTATTTTTAGCATTTGGACCACAATTCACTTGATGTAGTGGAAGTAGCAAATGAAAAAAGGTGGAATGCTAAAATTTTTAAAAATATTTGAAACATTTGTCACATTTTCAGTGTAAAAATACGGAAGAAAAAAAGGAAATGCGCTAAACATCCCAAACTCATTAGTTGCTTCAGACCAGTCAATATGGATCATTAAATTCGTGCTTTGCGGCATACTTGTAGGCCGCATTTGTAACGGCCATTAACACTCAAATGTTGGCTAAAAATTTAGTGTTCAAATTATAACATTAACTGCTGTTCTAATGCTCAATATGCTCCAACTTGGAAATGTGTTCGTAATGCTGAAAAATCAGCATCGCCATTAATGTCACTCATACGCCACATTAGCGCCGTTTTTATGGCTGTTAACATTTGCTGCTTTCCGACAATCTTCACAAGCACGCTCACAGTAAAATTAACAAAAAACAAAATGAATAAATGCTCAGTGAATTTCCACTACGACACGTAATGGGCGCGCGTTTAATTTTACAGGCAGCGCGCATAAAAATTGCACCAAGTCAAAGTGATTGGGCGGGCATTGGAGTTGCAGTGTTGGCGGGCAGAAATTTGCCATTAAGCGGAAGTGGAAATTTGTAATATGGTGTCGCGCACAAACATTGAAATATTTATGCAAACACACACGCACACACACAGGGATACAGTCGAATGAGTAAAAATGAATGCGTAAAGGAGACAAAAGCCAATGTATATTTGCGCCAACAGCGCGTCGACCAAGCGCCGAGTGCATAAACGTTGCGCACCGCAGCAAAAAATGAATGTTAATAAATAAATTAAAAAGTAAATTGGGTGAAAGCGAACGCCGGAGGACAAGCAGCCAACAGTGCATAGCGCAACAGCGCAACATGTACAGAGTTGCTGTTGCAAGTGTTGCCCGCGCCACAGCTGTACTTGCAGCTGCACTCGTCAGGACTGAGCACCAACACAAGAACAACAACACGCGCCACTAGGCGAAAGAAAACAATGACACCAGCTAAAATGCAGCGCAAGTGCACTTATAATGCAAAAAAGAAAACAATAAAAAACCGGCTTGCGAAATTTTTCAGTGGCCACATGTAGAGTTTATAAGAATAAGAATTAGTAAAAATTTTAAATAAAGTAGATATGGTTTATTTTAATTAAAAAATTAAGTTATTGAAAGAAACGATCAAAATATGAAATAAAATACATACCTAAATAAAATTTTTTTATAAAAAAATATAAAAACTGTTTATGCAAATTCGAACTAAAGCGAATATGTCCAGTTTTTATTAAAAAACAAAATTTTAATAAAGTAAAACTTGTTTTTATGAAAAAAATGTGTTATTTAAAAAAAATAAAATATGAAGTAAGACTAATTTTAAAATTTAAAAGAAAATATTTTTTTTATTTATTTATTTATTTATTTAAAGGACAAGAGGTAGCGCAGTGAGAGATTTCGCTCTCTTAATTGCACATCAGTAATAAGTGATTTTCAACATTTTGAGTTTATAACTCACCTTAAAAAATAATAATGTAGGCTTAATTTCTAAATTTAAGAATAAGAATTGGGTAGAAAGATAAAACACTTAGGGGGAGAAGGAGGTAGAAAATAGAAGGTAAAGGTTCACATGGTATGAAAAAACTTAGTAACTGCCCTTTTGAAGCATCTTGAGATGTTCAGAGTTTTGATACTAGTTGGTAAAGTGTTCCATAGTCTGACAGCACTAACAAAGAACAGTCTAGAGGACGTTAATGTAACTATACTAAATATATATTGTATATTTGAATTAAAAAATAAGAAAAGTTAATGAAATAAAGATTCCAGTATGAAGTTAATCTAATATTATAAAATATATTAAATCAAACCATCCTAATATGAAATGTATCTAATATTATAAAAAATATTTCTACAAATTTGAAGATAAGTTTATATGAATAATTTTTATTAAAAAACAAAATTGTTATAAAAGAAAATCGATAAAAATGTAAAGCAAAACTTGTTTTTATTTAAAGAATAAGTGATAAATTATAACAATTAGAATTGAAATGACTAACAATATTTAAAATAAAATAGATATTACTTATTTTGGTTAAAAAAGTTATTGTAATAAAAAAATATTATAGCAAAAATTTGAAGAAAATAGGAGTAATTAAAAAAAAATTTTGCAAGGAAATCAATGAGAATTTAAATTAAAACTAATATTATTTGTTTTTATAACAAAAATTATTATAAAAATAAAAAGTTTAAAATAAAATGCATCATAATATAACTTATTTTGAATGAAAACCAACAAAATAAATTAATGAAAATATACTTGAAAAATCTTTCCAAATATGAAATAATACTAATATTACTTATTTGTATTTAGGAAAATATAAAAAGAAAAATTATAAAAACTGGGTAAACATTTTAAAAATTATGCAGTAAATTGAGCAAGTAAGCAACCTTAGCCATAATGTTTTATTTGAAATGTTGCCAATTTTTGACATACTTTTGATATACATTCATTCGCTTTATATGATGATGATATATGATATGATATACTTTTCGCTTAAAGCGAACTTCGAGGAACTGGCAAAATGGTTCGTTTCAACCGAAAATTCGGTTTAAACGGTTTCGTAATAAGCGAAAACATAAAGCGCGTACTTTTGAAATGGGTTCGTTTTAGGCGGAAGTTCGTTTTAAACGGGTTCGTTATAAACGAAAAAATACTGTATGTACTATATATAAACAAAAAAAAATTCAATTTGTAAGTATAACATACATACATGTATTTCTATATGATTTTTCAATCACAAAAATGTACATATGTATATTTTTTTAATGCAAATTTTAAATTTCAGTTTAAATGTAATTGTTTTATATTTTGTGACTGGTCACTTCGCTGCATGCAAATTTTGAAAACAGCAAAGCGGAACGTAGAAGTCAAATCCATTCGCTGCTAATTGTTGGCATAGCGAACGCTGCTGTTTGCCGCCGCGCCACGCTGCTTAATTGCTAAAGTGCACTGAGCGCCTTGTGGTACGCAAAGGAAAAGCGTAAATTGGCGGGCACGAAGTTATTTTAGCGGTGGACGCTGCGGCAAGACGCAAAACATGCGCCACAAAGAGTCCGGGGGGCATTGGCAGCGACCACAGTTTAGAGGGGCACAAAACGGCAAAGGCAGGAATGCCAAACCGAAAGCAAAATGAGCTGGACGTGTGTGTGTATGTGTGTTTGTATGTGTGATATAAATGAGGTTAATTGTGTGAATGTGGCTGGGTGCATATGAACATTGCAGACTGTGCGCAAATTAAATGTTGTGCAACAAAGTGTTTAAAGCCACTGCCGCTGACGGTGGGTGGGAAATTCTTCCAAATATTCTGTTACTGTTTTTTCTCTACGCCATGCAGCGCCGTTTGTTGTGGCATAAAGCGTCCAGCGTGTAGTGTCTGTGTTTGCTTTTCTGTCAACTAAAGCAACTGGCTAACTGAATTTTGAGTTTTGAGCGGCTTTTGTGCCGCCTGCATGCTTTTCTTTCCGCCAACAATGGCCGCGTATGACTACATATCACTTGCAACTGTTCCGCCTCTCCGCAGTCCTCTTGAGTTTGTTTTTCTTTCTGCCGGCTTTTTGCAGCAGCTTACTTGACCGCCACAACACGATCGCATCATATTTGTCAAACAGCGCCGTCAGCTTATTGTGCTAACCTCACTTTTTTTGCACTCATCTCTGCACTCTTTGGGCCTTTGTTGTTTCTTCAGGCCATTTGTTTGCCGCTTTGCCGCGCGCTATATTCCACTAGGTTTGCTTAACCGTTCCCCTGACTTTCTCTGTCTGTTGGTTTTGCCGAGGTTTTATTTTGTTTTTCTTAATTTTTTGCTCAGTCTTTGTTTGGCTAAGCTTTGGCTGCCCACTGTGCATGTCAAATGGCCAACTGCGCTTCTGTCAACTGCAGTCCAACGCCACTTCGCAGCCAGCTGCCGCATCGGCGGTGCGTGTCACTTGCATTGCTGCACGTTTTTCATTTCGTTAGCAGCGTTTTTATGCCATTTTTATTTGCCACCGTTTTGCCTTTTTCGCCGTCGCAGTTTTCAGTTTTTTCTTGAGCTAAGCTCAATGCAATGTTTTTGGTTTGCTGCTGTTTCAGTCCGCTCGAGAGTTGCGGGAGTGCGTAGTATTCGGGCTCCATGGAAATATTTGCTACTAGTTTGGATTGCTGTGGCTCAAGCAGCAATATTTTGACATATGCCACACATTTGTCGAGCACATATTGCAAATCTAGGAATTGCATTGCTTTCTGCCCAAATCTGAGTTGACAGCAACAGCAACAATTAGTGCGCATATTTTGCAGTTTTTGTGCTCAGCTAGCTTTGAACATTTTCAGAATAACAAATTTGCCTGAATGTGAGCGGAATTATTTACTAAAAATGCTAGTTACAGTTTTTGCTTTCTCCAAAGCCAGAGCAATAAATTACTTTAGCAAAAAGTGGCGCATAAATAGCAAAAATATAAAAACTACTTCAAATTTGTTATGCTGCCGACTAAAAACAATGCAACATTTGGCTGCTTGAAGCTCTAAAATAAATAACAAATGTTGTTGCATGCATTTGCTGTCATGCAACACTCTGGCTGCCATGCAAAGTGGCTCTTTATGTGTGACAAAGTGTAAGTAAGATTTAAGAAAAACCAAGAAATTAAGTTTTTCGTTGTGTGGTTATGGTGCGAAGTGGAAAAAAGGAGAGTAAGCAAAGCGTAATTTATGTTGCTTGCATGGGCGTAGCCAGGTAGGGGCAGGTAGTGGCAAATGCCCCAACCTAAGCCAAATGTCCTCGAAAAATTCTGCGTTTTTTAAGAAAAAATTAATCTTTGTCCTCGAGGACATTTGGAGAAAATGCTGAAACAACGAGGACTTTTCAAAGAGTATTCTCGTAAAAAACGAGGACAATTTGGGAAAAAAGCGGAAAAAAAGGAGTATCAACGAAAATTTTTATAAAAAATGAGGACACATTGCATCCATACATTATGTTGAAAAAAAGTATTGGCGATTTGAAAGAAGACATCAAGCCATTTTCAGAATTTTATGAATTGGATCTAAGTGCAGAAATTGAATTATGGTATAACACTTGGAAACACAAACAGCTTAGTGAAGAAGCGATGAAAAATTTGCAAGTGTGCGACGTAATCACGGAAGCGGACACCTTTTTTCCTACTGTATCACATGCATTGGAAATATTATTGGCACTACCTTGCACGACTTGCACCGTAGAAAGGTCGTTCAGCACTTTGCGGCGTGTTAAAACCTGGCTAAGATCAACCATGGGCGAAAATCGACTAAATGGTAAAGTTTTAGAAAATTAATTTGATTCATTTCATATGATAACGATGTTTTTATTTTTTTCAGGACTATGCATGCTCAGTGTGCATCGGAAAATGGTAAAGGAAAGAAAATCCGAAATAGAAGATGAAGTCCTCAGGAAATTTGCTGAAAATCCCAGAAAATTGGTTTTATAAAACGCGAAATCAATGGTACAAATTTATAAAATCAATTTGATTCATTTCATGTACTAACGATGTTTCTCTATTTTGAGAAACCAAAAAATGATACTTTTAAAGTATCTCTCAATATTCTTGTCAATAAATATGTCCTACTTTTTTTTTCAAAAAAATGTCCTCGTCCTCATTGATTTTTGAGAAATTGTCCTCGAAAAAAGACCTAAAAAAATTCCTGGCTACGCCCATGGTTGCTTGCAAATTTGTTTTAAAATATGTTTGCTTTAATTTGTTTGTTATTTCCTGCTGCTCTATTTTTCTGCAATTAATTTCTTGTTTATTTATGTATATGCAATCTTTGTTTTAGATTGCCTTGAAAATACAACTTCAAAGTAAATGTTCAAAAATGCATGCAATTCCAATCATAGGAATAGGAAATCACTCTTACGCATAGTTGGTCAATGTTGGCGCAAGCAATTTGCTTCAGTCATGCATGGAAATGCTTGTTGAAGTGTAGAAATATTTTTTAAAGAAATGTATTAAACCAAATGTCACTCATACGCACAGTGGGTCAGCAAATGTTTTACTATTCTTTGTGTGACTTCGGCCATTGAGCAATTTTATTCATACAGTCAGCTCACATGCCGATTTGAAATGGTAACAAGCAATTATAATGTTTATTCTTTTCAGTTTTTACTTATCTTTTTATTACTTTGCATACATCATTCAATCAATCAATCAGTCAAAATCAGGGACCGCAAATTACATTAGAAGTATTCTCGATGTCTTGCACGGAGGAAGAATTCGTAAAAATGCAACCGTGCAAGACTGGAAAATGCTACACATCGAGAACGCACAAAAAGCACATATCGCAAATATTGCAAAAATGCCGCAAACTTTCTCCATTTCTTTTTAATTTGGTTTTCGGTTGATCCATTTCTACCTGCAAGCAAGACATATATGCAAATTATATAAAAAGGTTGAAATAAAACCAAATATAAAGAAAATACGCTTGCGCACACGAAGAAAATTAAATGGCTGTCGCACAATCGCGATGTCGCACACAAAACAAGGGTTTTTGCGTAGCATGACATGCAAAAAATGCAAACTGTTTTTGCTTGTATTTTGTTGTTGTGTCGTTGCTCGAAATGCATGGCCATGTCAATTATGCATTTCGTGCACGATGTCAGGGCTATGCAAGACATCGAGAATACCCCTAGTTATTTATGAAAACCATATTTGAAAAAATTACTATGAACGAAATGTCATACAAGTAAATGAAAGATACCAATACATTTCTTTTCGCACTAAGAATCAAACGTGGCAATAAACTTTTTTTATGTAAGTTTTATGGGAAAATTAAAAAATAAGAATTATTTTTTATTTATATTTTAAAAATCTTACTATTAGTCTACATATAACAATTTTTCGATTTTTATTTTAGTTGTCCTATGATAACAATTATTGGTGACTTTTATTTAAAAAAGTCATGAATAAAAATCAGTCAGTGACTTTTATTTTTTAAGTCATCAATAAAAATCATTCGGTGACTTTTATTTATAAAAGTCATCAATAAAAATTAGTCAGCGACTTTTATTTTTTAAGTCATCAATAAAAATCGCTCAGTGACTTGACAGAGTTGTTCGCGTCGTTGCCTGCCGTCGCCGCGCATCCCCTATAACAAATATATATATTGTACATAAATAATAAGTACATCTCCTCTCCCACCTTGTTTACTCACCTTCTCCTTATATATTTACCATTTGTCCGCTATCCCTCCTCCGTTATGTCTTCACCTATGTACTATGTACTCACTTATGTACCGACGGCATCCCTCGCTGTCCTGAACGGTGCTTGCGCGGCTGACGGCAACTCACTCATCTTCCGATCACCGGCGACGACACACGCGAACCATCACATTCAACACGATTCCAACATTTCCACCAACCACAAGCATCATCAAATAAACATACAAAACACAAATCGCGAATCAAACACATTGCACATTTATCACCACCTTTCATACGAAATCATCAAAACCATACGCACTGTATATTTCATACATACAAGGTGCGTCCCAAAGTAAACAGGACTTTTGCAATAGGGACGTTTCTGGTGGCGCCATCTATGTGTGAGGACATGCGTTGGAAAGGTACATCTTTCATTCACATACTATCTAAATTTCATGACATTTGGTCTAGTAGACGCCGAAATATCCCGCTCAATGTGACAGTATGTTTTTAACTTTGGTACGAGAATGTCGATCGAACAAAGAGCTAATATTAAGTTCTGTTTTAAACTTGGTAAAACTTTTACCGAAACGTTTAAATTGTTAAAGCAAGTTTATGGTGATGATTGTTTATCCCGTGGCCGTGTTAATGAGTGGTTGAATCGATTCAAGAATGGTCGTGAAGACTTGAATGACGACGAACACGTCGGCCAGTCGAAATTTGTGATTACTGACGATGCCATCAAAACTGTGCGTGATTTTATCAAAATGCAGCCAAAATCATCATTGGAATTGATGGAAATGGAATTGAACATCTCCAAAAGATCAATTGATCGCATTTTAACCGAACATTTGGGTCTCCGTAAAGTGTGTTCTCGCTTCATTCCGCACACTTTAACCGACGACCAAAAAGCGCAGAGAATTGAGCACGCAAAAGACATCGTTCGGGAAGCCAGACGTGATCCAAATTTCTTGTTCAACATCGTAACCGGTGACGAAACGTGGTGCTTTCAATATGATCCCGAAACAAAGCGTCAAAGTGCCGAATGGAAGCACCCAGATGAGCCAAATCCGAAAAAAACCCGCCGTGAGAAGTCAAAAACCAAAACTCATCTCATTTGTTTCTACGATTCAAAGGGAATAATTCATCGAGAGTTTGTTCCACCGGGGAAAACAATTAACGCTTTGTTTTATGTTGAAGTTTTGAAGCGTTTGGTGCATCGCATTCGTCGTATTCGGCCAGAATATCGCGAGGAAGGAAGTTGGCGTTTATTGCATGATAATGCACCGGCTCACAGAGCCCTAGTTACGACCGATTATTTGACCAAAAATCGAATTTTTACCATCAATCATTCACCGTATTCGCCTGATATGGCTCCCTGTGACTTCTACTTATTCGGTCAGTTGCATTTGCCGATGAAAGGAAACCGTTATAAGGACGTTGAGGACATCCAAAAGGCTTGTACCAACATTCTGAAGGCGATGCCGGCCGATGACCTAAAACACTCATTCCAAATGCTTTTGGACCGTGCAAAACGTTGTATCGAAGCAGAAGGAGAGTATTTTGAATAAATAAAAAGAATTATACAAAAATAATCATCCGTTTTCTTTATTTTATAAAAGTCCTGTTTACTTTGGGTTGCACCTTGTACATTCACAACAATTAACCTTGTATTCACATCTCTAAAACACCAACTCCTATTGCTTACAACATAAACTAAACATGAAATTACGTTGTACCAACAAACGAATATTTCCCGAAGATTTACAAATAAAGACGACTTATAACGTTTTTAAAACAAACACATTACATCGATTTTATTTAGTGCGCGATCACCATCTCCATCGTGACGCGAACAAAAGTCATCAATAAAAATCATTCAGTTATAAATAAAAATGAGTTATAAATAAAAATCATTCAGTGACTTTTATTTATAAAAGTCATCAATAAAAATCATTCAATGACTTTTATTTTTTAAGTCGCAATATAAAAGTAATTTTCATTAATTACAGTACTGGATTCATTAAATATCGAAATGTATATCTATTCTTGATCGACTCAACAAGACCTGACTGTACAATTCTGTTCTGTCTGAATGAATCATAACTTTTGCAAGCGTAAATGAAAACTACTTTTATATTGCGACTTAAAAAATAAAAGTCATTGAATGATTTTTATTGATGACTTTTATAAATAAATGTCACTGAATGATTTTTATTGATGACTTAAAAATAAAAGTCATTGAATGATTTTTTTAAGACTTTAATAAATAAAAGTCACTGAATGATTTTTATTGATGACTTTTATAAATAAAAGTCATTGAATGATTTTTTTATGACTTTTATAAATAAAAGTCGCCGACTGATTTTTATTGATGACTTTTATAAATAAAAGTCACTGAATGATTTTTATTGATGACTTTTATAAATAAAAAGTCATTGAATGATTTTTTTGATGACTTTTATAAATAAAAGTGGCTGAATGATTTTTATTGATGACTTTTATAAATAAAAGTCACTGAATGATTTTTATTGATGACTTTTATAAATAAAAGTGGCTGAATGATTTTTATTGATGACTTTTATAAATAAAAGTCACTGAATGATTTTTATTGATGACTTTTATAAATAAAAAGTCATTGAATGATTTTTTTGATGACTTTTATAAATAAAAGTCGCTGAATGATTATAAATAAAAGTCACTGATTGATTTTTATTCATGACTTTTTTAAATAAAAGTCACCAATAATTGTTATCATAGGACAACTAAAATAAAATTCTAAAAAAACTTTTATTTGAAGACTAATAAGAAAAAAATCAAAAATAATTGTTATTATAAAATTTTTAAAATATAAATGAAAAATAATTGTTATTTGTTGAGTCATTAAATAAAAGTAAAAAAGTAACTCTTAAACATTGATTTTTATAATAAAACTTATAACTGTTACGGTTCCTGATCAAAATGTCTTCAAGTAAAATAAAACCCGATTGTGCAATTTCAAACGAAACTTTATACAACTCATGTGCAGCTTTATTTCGCTAATAAAACAACTCCAAAAACCGCTGTGATGAATTTTGTGGCATTTCTAGGTTTGCTGTTCTTTTTTTGTTGTTCTCACCTATTACAGCAAGCATTTTAATTGCCATTTGGATTGGTGTTAAAACCCTTTGCTCAACTGCAGCTCAGCTATGCAGTTAAAATTGTTGCTTTGAATCTGCCAGCTCAGCCTTAGTAAAATTTTGTACACGCATTTCCCAACTCATTACGTTGTGTATGTGTATGCGTAATTTGCATGTCAATTTCGGCCAATTACGCTTTGCATACAAGCGGCAAGAATTAGTTAGCAACACACAATGCATGGTTGTAAATTTTGTGCGGCAATATGCCAAGATACGCATTGCCAATTGCTGATTACAATATTTGGCTAATAAAAAGCATTATTGTGTACAACGTGCACACATACAAACACAAACACACAAACATGCATACAAATTCTTGGAAAAGCGCATAAATCGAAGATCTATACATGGCATAGCAATTATATGTGTATGTGTGTGTGTTGCGTGTCTATGTGTGCACTTCTCTGCGTGTTCATTTGTCAGCGAGCTGGAGCTAATGCATTGCCATTTGGCTCATATTAGAGTTTGGCCAAGTTGGGTTGAAAATTTTTTGGCAAATGTATAAATTCCGCTGTGTTTGGGGTGACTAGCTGCATGGTTTTTATTGTTTTTAAACATTTAGAAAAATATCTTTAAAAATACGAAAAGTTTCAACTACTAAACGTGAGTTTTTTAAGGAAAATGTATACAATTAAAGCTTTATAAATATAACTAAATATTGTTATTCATACATGTATTTAAAAGATTAAATCATAAATACAATTTGGCCACTACAAAAACAACAATATACATCATTTCATTTCCTGCAGCCATCTGGTCACTTTAAGCTATAACACAGTCACACATTACTAAGCCAATAAATTTGCATTTGGGTGTTGCTCGCCTTGGATTCCAACTCAACTAAACGCAAACTATTTCAGCAGACTTTGTACGAATTTTGCCAGCGAGTGAATTTGAAATTTTCCAAACACACACACACACACACACACACACACATGGACACAAATACACATGCTGCAATTTTGATGAAGAACATGCAACAAAGCTAAAATATTACCATGAAATAGTGTGATTAAAAAAAATTTAACGCTGAAAGCGGCACAATGCAATTCTACTTGCCGGCCAACGGGGCGTATGAGTTGCGCTAATTCGCTGCCATTTGCCAAAATATGCAGCAAACTAGGACAATTTGCATACATATCGCTGCTAAAATAGACATTAGCGTTGTTTGTGTGGGTGTGTGCGTGTGAGCTATGCAATTTCTAACACGAGCACTTAATTTGAAAACATATTAAAACCGCACCACATTGCCACGCGCACCAAATCAAATTGCCATAAATTCCAAAAACATAAAACAACAAAAAATACAAAACAATGCAGCGACAGCGAAGCCTTTTGCAAAGCGTTAAACTAAAACGTTGTTGCTTTTGTGGTGCTGGGTAGAGCGAGATATGTGTGTGTTCGCTGTGGTTGGAAATTTGTCGTTGTGCTTGGCTGAAATATGAACACGGTGCGGCAATGCGTTTCGCTGCAAAGCGTTGGGGCGTAAATTTTCATGCAACTCGCTGCACTCTGCGCACTGCATTAGACACTGAAATGTTGCCTCTGCCTGCAGGCGCACAATTTATGACATTTCGATACACTAAAACATTGCACATTTTCAAACAATTTGGTGCTTTTGACTCGTTTTCTAGCTGTGCGTAATCCAATTTCGTTGAAAGTTGAAAAAGAAACTACAAGTATAAAAAATAATAAACATAACAAAACCGAAACCATTATGGTTGCTCGTTACGCTTTATGGCGCGCACTTCATTCTTGTTGATTTGTGCGCTGTGCAGTCAATTTTTCTCAATTTTTTGTTTGCTGCATTGAAGGACAACCGTTTGACAGCTAATGTGCCCTGTCAATATTGTCAATGTTGGCGTCCATCGATTGTATTATATGCGACATTGCAGTGGATGAAACACATAGCGTAGCTCTATGTTCTGTTGTTGTTGTTGTATTGGATATTAAAATCATAGTTTTTGTTGTATACGTAGTTTTTATAATACTCGTAATGTTATTAGTGGCATTTTTCTCGTGTCTCATGTTACATTTAATGCAATTTTCAGCGACCATCGACAGCGTAAAACGAGTCCAGAGAAGAATTCAAAAAACATGATGGACAACAGATTATGACGCACTCTGGAATAGAGACGCATGTGTTCAAGTACACCATCACACTCTACACTTTAAGGTAAGTGCAGAGCATTTCGCATAGAGTTGAAAGTTGTGTGGGCGAAGTTTTCTTTAATGGCCTCATGAAGTCGAATTGAATGGCCGCAGCGCCGAGCTGTCCTAAAATTTTATTATGTTCGAATAGAACACGTTGGTGGAACTCACGCGATCAATAAATTGCTGCAGAAATGCTAAAAATGGCAGTAAGCAAGAATGTAATAAGTAGGGATCGGAATTATATACAAGTGAATATTTTCTTGGAGCTTCGGATTTGAACGGGACCAAGACAGAAACTATTTTTATTGAAAAATATTAAGAATCAGCTAACATATGCACTGCATATTTAGCATATTTTGTATATTTTTTGCATATTTTGCATACTTTTTGCATATTTTGTATATTTGTTTGCATATTTTGCATATTTTTTTTGGATGTTTTGTTTTATTTTTTGCCGTATTTGGCGTAAGTATATATATAAATATATTCATATAGACTTATGTTTTTCTATGCAAACGAACAAGAGTGAGGTTGATGTGCTCTTGTGTGTAAGGTGGTTTGGAGGGGGGGTGTCAATTTAGACAAGCCCATACGTTTGTTACTCCGAGAATGATGTTCTTACGATCATTATTGAGGGTGTTGTAATTTGGCTCACTAAGCTATTTTTTGGGGCATTGCACTCAGCAATACAAGAATAATGAACGTTTTCGTCCTCAAAGAGCTGGTGTACGGCATAGGCATGGCATATGCTGACCCTAGAAAACTTGGAGCAAATTTTAGTTATTTACTGTAATAAGTAGTTAATTTTAATTTTACATTTAATTTTAAGTTTTGTTATGATTGAAGTTAAGGTTTTGTTTTGTGGACTTCAAGTTAAGAAATGAATTCTTTTTAAAAAACAATGTTTTTTTTTAACTTTTTGAACTTCCCAAATTTTACGAAATTCTTGGAATAAAAGAAATACTACCAATACCCCCGGCTTTGTACGAAAGAATTTCATGCTTTTATTAAACAAATTTTCCTTCCACAACTAGCAGCTTTGCACGAAAATTTTAAGTCAATGGGCTCAATAAATCAAGTTTCTCTTAACACTTTGCCGTCCGCTCGTATTGTAAATATTTATTCGCTTGGCGCCGGTAGCGCTAATCCGAATTACTTGGCTTGTCGCCGGCCGTTTTTCCCATTATCGGGAGATTATGAATTGTTAAGTTTTACTCATCTCATCGTTAGTTCCCATAAGTTCTCAACCTTGTTCCCCTACTATCATGAAATTTCGAAGATATACATACGTAATTATATAATTAATTCGCGCACGACACCACTGTCAGACTTCGATTTTCAAAACAATAAAAAACACGTTTCGTTTTACTTATCAGTTGGTGCGCTTTAACTAAGTTTGAAGACAAAAACCCCATTAAATCTTGTATATCCATACAAACATTTAACCCTTAGTTTACTCGTTTGATTTAGATTAAAAAAAAACTGAGAAACACGTGTTTGATTATTTCGCATTTGAAGTACTTTTACCAAGTTTAAAGTCAAACGGGCCAACAAATTTTGCTTCTCCATACAAACATTTAACCCTTGGTTTACCTCGTTAAATTTAGATTTTCACAAAGGTAAAAAAATATATGTTTAATTATTTTTTATTCCTAATGTTTTCACCAATTTTTTAGTCAACCGATAGGCCTGTTCATGTTTTTTTCGTAGTCTTTCCGTATACGAACCTTAACCCTTGGTTTACCCCGTTAAGTTTTGTTTTTCGAAAAATTGAAAAATACGTGTCGAATTATTTTTTATTTGAAGTGTTTTCACCAAATTTGAAATCAATGGGCTCATTAAAATGCGTTTCTTCATACAACACCTTAACCCATGTTTTGCCCTTTTAGACCCCGAATTTCAAAAAATCCCTTTCTAACGAAAGTTAATTTTTTAAGATGTACCTACACTGCAAATTTCATGTTTGTAGCTTCAGCGGTTCGACCTGGGTGGAGTGCATATGTTTTGCATTTATTTTGCATATTTCGTGCATATTTCGTGTGCATATAAATCCGATACCTAGTAATAAAATGTTATTAAGATAAACATTTTCAAAACCTCATCATCACAGAAGCCATAAATATACAAATATTTTCGTCTGTTTAAACAAGTACATGTAGCCGATTTTATCTTTTTTGCACAGTATCTAAAAAAAAATATATTAATTTCTCATTCTCGAATCCCTTTTTCCTTTTCGTTACTTTCCGTTTTGATTCTCAATTGCGTCTCTTTTCGTTCATCGTTCAGGTATTCATTACTCCATTGATTCTCGTTCGCCCATCCATCTTATCTACTGCTGTTCTTGTGGTTATTGCTTCTAATAATCCAATTTCACGTGTTGATTTACGTGTTGTATCTCACTTGAGTGCCTTGAATGATGACACTGACGCTTCATTGCGCGCAATTTATGTTGACAACCATTGTGGTTGTTTGCCAGATTCTTGGCGACAACAGGCCACAGGCCGCAGGCGACAGCAGCTGTGTCAGACAAACAGACAGACAGGCAGAGCGACAGACAAACAGAAACCGCAACGTCAATAAGCCACAAGGCCTATCTGCCGTCTGACATGACATGGAATGGCCGCAGTGAGATAATTATTAATCATACGCCGTGTGTGCCGTGAATATATAAACAGCTACAAATTGCTTAATGCACTTCAAGGCAAATGTTTAGTGACTTGAAATAATTCTGGAAATGTATTAATTTAGCTGTAATGCCTGCATGTTTATAAAACTTTGTGCTTATTCCTAGAAAACGCAACCGAGTCCAATCAGCAACACTAGCGGAGTGTCAATGAATTTTCTTAAACGTCAGCCAACTTTCGTCGCACTCAGGCTGCACTTAATCAACGCTTTCTTGACAATTGTTTGTCTTGTTTTCAATTTTAATTTCCTGCAGCTGCAGCAAAAGTTTTGCAACCAACCAACCGAACAACAGTTCAGCGCCATGCAAATTGTTAGCAAGTTTTTCGCACTCGTCGCTCTCTTCTGCGCTGCCATATAAATAGTTGACTTGTGTTCATTAAAGTGTCAGCAATTGGCATTTGAAATTTTATTTTCACTCGCTCGCCGTTGCAGCGCTGGCTGCATAGTAAATTGCAGAGCACAAATCATGCCAAGTGGCTTGGTTTAGCAAATTAATTTGGCCATAATTTTTAGAGAATAAATGTTATTTTATCGCACAAATTTAATTCGATTTGTGTTGCTTTAACTGTAAGTTTATCGACGCTAAGTTTTGCCTTGCTTTCGCTTTCACTTTCGCTTAAGTTTGAGTGTCTTGCTTGATTTTTGTTGTTGTTAAATGCCAGTTTGCGGTAGCAATCGGCTGCATGGCCTGTGGCAGCGCCAAAAGCCAACAGCGACTCTCAAGTTCAATGAAAATTTATTGCTTTGTAAATATGCCGCACGTTTCTGGTACGAGCGGCAAACTTGGAATTTGTTTGCTGAAAATTTTATTTTTTTAATTTTCATTCGTTTTTCCCCGTTTGGCATGTTTTGGCAGGCTGAAGATTTATGGGAATTGAGCTATTGACAGCAAATGTGCGTGGCATTTGTTGGGAGTGCCGCACAGAGCGGAACGGAAAAGTTGCAAGTGCACGAAAAAGCAAGCAATGGGAGGGTAAAGTGGGTGTGAGGTAGGCGGAATAGTGAGCAGATCACATCAAAATGTGCTTGATGGCTTCTAACTTTGAGTGAAGTGGGAGAAGTGACGATAGCAAACGGACGATGTGATGGGAATAATAAGTCGAAATCAAAGAAAAATAGAGCAAGGCACTGTTAAAAATACGCGTAGGCTTAAGAAAGAGAATTATAGCCGAAAGAAGAAGAAGAAGTTAGGAGTGTGGGTATACACTAACCAGTTTAGTTTTTGTTGTCTTCAATAAAGATTTATTTATTTGTGAAGAAGAATTGTGTGTAAAGTTAGAGTTTCTGTTTTGTTAACTACAATTTTAACGATTGTGACTTGAAGCGCTCAACATGTTATATTAAAAAGTCTAAAGAAATTAGTTAACATAGGACGTGGTTAGCTTAAGTTAAGTTAAGTTAAGTTCAGTAACTTAAGTTCAATTGACTTGAATTAGGCAAAGGGAAGGAAAAATGCGATCGTTATTGTGTAACATTTAAGTATTTCTAGTGAAGATAAAATTAGGTTTAGTGAAACAGAATGAAGGAAGAGGAAATATTACATAAAGTTTTTAAATTTGTCGGTGAATGGAAGCTTAGATTTGACTAGAGGTACAACTTTTGTAAAGAATTTAATATGGTTCGAAAGATAAAAGTTTAGACATCCCGAGCATAAATTAAAAAGGCGTCCCAGCTTAGCTGATTTACGAATCACAGCTCTTAAAATTGAAAAAGCAAAGCAGATAGAATCTGCGTTAGACCGTTAGGTTCCATAAACTAGAAAGAACTTGCTTCGCGCTGTAGAAACTAGAATGTTTCAGTTGTTCAGACCTGGAGCCTCAACGAATTGGGAACAATTACACTGTGCAAGTCCAAAATTTAGACATGGGGGGGGACCTACTGGGTGAGTTTCCTATAGGTATACTGAGTTGAGTTCCACCAGCCGTTTGGTAAGATTGGCTCTAGTTTATGAGAAATCCGACTCTGAAGTTTGGAAATTATCGTCAAGCTTTCGCTTAAGTAGGTCCTAAATCGTTTCGAATATCGCTTTACTGTCTTCGGCAAGTTTGTAGATATTTTAACGACCAACAAATTTGCTTCAGACACCAATTAAAAAAAAATACATTCAAACTGTGTAATTGCGATGTGTGCATTTTTTTGGGCAGCGCTACGTGGCGTATGGGTGTCATTTAATTATAACACTCAACGTGGCGACAAGCTTGACGATAATTTACCTTACCAAACGGTTGGTGGATCTGACTCAGTATACCTATAGGAAACTCACCCAGTAGGTCCCCCCCATGTCTAAATTTTTGAGGGCAAATTTCACGCACAGTGTTATTATTCGAAGTTATTCGAAAGAACATAAAACATAAAATAAAGCAATAACTAAAACTTGAGATACTGAAGAAAAATACTGCGAAAGGATAGAATATATCAAAAATGAAAATATATAAAAAATGAAAATGAAATGAAAAAAGAGGTGGCAAGAATAAAAAAGAAAGCTAGTAAGAAATAAATTTAGTGATCAGATCCCCTAGAGACACAGCTTTATATCTTTTGAGACTGAATTTTTCAGAGGATCTTTGGAGACTTCTTTGGCCGCGGTGACTAGGTTGGATGTCTACCACATCATTATTCTATTTGTTCTTGTAAATTCATAACACCATAAGCAGATAACATAAAGAGACATTATAATATAGAAAATGGTGCAGATAAATTATAAACCATTCCGGATACAGAAAGTGGATGAAGGAAAAATATGAGGGGAATAAATAAACTGAAGTGCTGACAGTTTGTCTTAGTTGTTAAAATCGAGAAGAAAACACTGTTACGTACTAAGTTACCAACTCTAATCTAACAGACATTGTTGTAATAGTTGATAGATGATTGAGTGAGTGCGTTGAGAAACGAACCGAATGTACAAAGCGTAGTTTTTCGTTTCTGTTGAGTTCATTGAACGATCATGAAAAAAGTCTGGCATTTAAAAGAAAAACAAAACATACAAAAATTAGTAAATAGGTATTATTTTCGAATTAACATCTATTTTCAATGTCCCATAAAAGCTACGTAATAAATTTTGACATGACAAACTGCGGTTCAATGCCATAAATTGCGGACGCTTTTGAGGTTATTCGGCTGTTTTATATTTCACCGCTGGTGGCCGCTGCTCCAAAAATGTATGCAAACACCATGAAAATGACATTATTTATGGTATTTACATGTAGTTTCATTGAATTTATGTTCTATTTATGTGAACGAGTCCAAATATGTGAATGCCAAGCAATTACAAAGTGAATGGTTTTGCCGTAAAGTGGGCATTTATTGTGGTTGGTATTGTTAGCTGAAATGAGAACAAATGTTTTACACACAAGTTCGATTTAAAGTGGGTAAAAGTTTATACACAGTAAACACATTCTATCAGTAAATTTTCAAAAGGCTTTAAGTCTTTCTATGCGCTCAACAGTGCGTATGAGTGCCAAAAGCAGCTCAGCGCCGCTTAACATATTAGCCACTACTCACACTTTTGGCTAATCGCCATGAAGCGCACATAAGCAGCTTAAAGTTGAATGAATGAATGAATGAAACTTTGAAGTGGCAAAAGGTGGGACGGCGAGGAATTGTGTGCGTGTGATGAACGCATTGTCAGTTAAAACCTCAAAGGCAAACACATATTTTGTAAATGTGCGAAATATTTTTGTGCATGTGTATGTGCGCGATAAATATGAAATACCACACATTTATTTAATGGAATATTTGGCTAATGAACTCAAAATCTGCAACCGAAGCGACTTAATTAGCCGTTGCCAGAGACACATTGTACGAACGAAAGGATGTTTTGTTTGTTTTTTGTTTTGTTTTTTTTTGGGGGAAAATTAACAAAGGCGCGAAAAAGGCAAAAGTTCACAGAATCAAAATCAACGAGTGAAACGGAAAAAACAAAAACCAAAACGTGTTGTGGCAACACATTTTGGGAAAAATATTTGTATTGTGGCGGTTGGTTATCGCGAATGGTTGAATACTTCCCAGTTCTTCCCCGAACATGTGGAGCAATTGCGGCTAATTTACGCAAGTTTGAGTACTTGGAGAAAAAAATGGTCACAGCGTTTGACACCCATGTGGACAAACAATGGTGCGGGCAGCTGCTGACCATCGAAATGCGACCAAACAATGGGCGCCCTTTTGGTTAAAGGGCTGGACATTTTTTTCCGATTTTCGACTGTTTTCATGTGATGGCGTCTGCTTTATTGTTGTCTGTTATATTGTTGTAGTTGTTTATTTTTGTTTATATTGTTTTTGCTGCTATTGTTATTTGTTTGCCATAAACCCGGCGCTAAATTGTTGCAGCCAATTTTTTTTGGTGTCCTAATTTTTTTTGCAGTTTTCATGGCACAACAAAAGCCCACAATTGTTGTAAATAATATAGTAGAAAAAAATGGCATGTGGCATGATTCGTGGAAAAAATGTTGATGGTGTTGAAAAAGTCTGAAAATCGTAGAAAAAGCGCCGCGTTGGTGTGGAGAAATTGCATTAAGCGTGTGTGTAATGTATTTGATTGGCCCAGTTGTTGTTGTTGTTGTTGTTGTTGCTTTAATATGTATAGCAAGTGGTAGGCATTTGTTCAAATTCAACGCGCACATTGAGTTTTTCTATGGAAAAACTTATCTCGTTCAATGAAATTATTTTTAAAATTGCAACACATTTGTGTTTTGCCTTTTTAATGTCCGAATTTGTTTGTTGTGCTTGCTGTTGCAGGCAAATTACGCTTCAGACTAACAGTTCCAGCTATTTATTGCTATTTGTGATAATTTGTAAATTTAATTGTTCACATTTATTATCGCCACGCGCCACTTGCCACTTGCCACTTGCAGCGTTCTCGGGTTGCTCGAAGTGCACCGAAGCGTATGAGTGATTTTAATTTATTTGTAAATTTATTTATATCGGCGCTACGCTCGACTTGCTGCGCGCCACAGCAAAACAACCAATGGGCCAAAAACTTAAATTAAAATATAAATAAAAAGGAATGCTCGCAGTTATGGGCACAAAGTTTTGTCTGGCCAAGTCGTCGAAAATACGACAAGCGCGAAATTAAAAGTACAAATTAAATTGTGTAGTTATTTATGGGACTAGCATATATTATCTTTTGCGCGCTTTGTTGCTATTTTTGGGCGCACGTATGCAATGTCCTAACTTGGTATCTGTTGGCATTTTTAAGTTGTAGGAAAAATGGTCTCTTGAATTTTAATGTTTAAAGACAGCGAAGCAACCCACAGCAATGGTCAACGATATGCTGAAAGTGTTGGCCAAAGTTTTCGACGAGAGTTGAAATGGCATGAACTGTTAACTTGATTTCACTCAGACGGCCATTCAGTCAGCATTGCACAGCAGACCCACATTTTCGCTTGGACACAGCGTTCGGTTTTGATTAACTTAGCCAGTATTTGTTGGCGCACAAAAAAAAACAACAACAGCAAAAAGAGCAGCAGTAGCAAAAAGTAACCCGAGCGTGCTCTGGGAATGCAAATCGGCTTAAAAATCTGCAAGCAGTAATGCAAATAAGGCATTGGAAGTGCTAGACAGTTGGAGTTGGATGAGATGGGGTGAAAGGGTTGGCAGCCCAACAGACAAATGGAAGAGTGAAAATAAAAGGATAGAGAGTCGTTGTAGATGGGATGAATGAATGAAACTAGTGATTGAATGGATAGAGGACAGACAGAGGAATATGGAGAGTGATGCGCAAATCTATTGAGGCGTGCCGGCAAAGTGAGGAAAAGGGATTAAAGGATGGACACATGAAAAGCAAGGTTGATAGTTGTGTGGTCAAATGGTATCTACGAAAGTATTTGAAAAGATATTTTCAGATTGGGTAAATTTGGCCCAAAAATCAAATGACAGATGGACAGAGATTGGGACAGACATACACATGTGAAACAATTATTGAACTTTGTAGGCACTGAATAGTTGAGTGGAGGTAATTGAGAAGAAATAAAAAACGATGCCCAAACTTGGAAACGTAGTAGAAGCAGCAGACAAAATAAACAATGTGCCACAGACAGCTGCTCACACAGCTTGCAGGACCCAAATCAAATCACATCAAATCACAACCAATTAAAGTAAAAAAAAAATGGAAAGATAAAAATCTTTAAAGCCTGTGCTATTTAAATTCTGCGTAGCCAGAAATTGGCTGCGTGATTTACTTTTGCTGCGAGCTAAATAATCAAGAGAAAATGCTAAAAAAAATGAATGAATGAAGGAGAAAGCTACAAAAAGGACGAGGTAAACGAAGTATGCAAGGCAGACACACTGGAAAATAAAAGATTTTTATAAAAACCAAAATAAATTCAAAAGTGCAAAGACTGAAAAAGGGCCACACTGAGAAAAAGGCGACAAGGCAACAATTCGGGCGGATTATAATCAGAAATAAAATTTTTGGAAGCAGCAAAAAGGTTTCTTCCGTTGAAAGAATTTAGTTGAACTGCTTAGAATGCTTAGATTTTTTTTTAGAATCAGTATTGCATTGCTGCGGTTTCTAGGTATTTTGCTCTATTGAATTCAATGTTCTCGAGTCTTTGTTGAATGCAGCGAATTTCGGTTTAAAACGAGAATGCAATCAGCCAACAGCAGCGCTGCTTGCACATTGCTCATACGCCCAGTGGGTGTGTTCATTTTGCATACATTCTCCCATGTTACTCATACGTCACGGTGTACTGCGAACACTGTACACTAAAGTTTGGTTTTCCGAGAAGCGAAATGCAGTTGGGGGCGTGCCGTGGCGAAAATAAAAAGTTTATAATGCATTGTTTGTCAGGTAAACTGTTGGCGGTTAGTGGCGTTGCGCATATTCGACGCAGTTGCGTTGCAGTTTCGGTTGACAATTTGTTTGTGAAGAGTTCGGTGGATGCATATTTCTCGGTTGACAGTTTTTAGTAATGAAATTCATGCACTCTCATGCAAATTTGTGAGTTGCAAAATATATGCCATGAGTTGAGTTGAAATTAGATCAAGCCATGTTCGGTTATAGTTTGAGATTTGAAGGGGGATAAGCAAATGTTTGCAAAAGAGACAAAGGAAATATGTTAATAAAGTAGTAGTAGGTATGAAAAGGCGAAAACGGGGCAAATAAGGAAGCTATAAGGAACATAAGGTAACATTGCATGTAATGATAATGGGTAGGGATAAGGTAACATTGCATAGGGGACGTGGGAAAGGTAGGAGTTGGAGAGAAAGAGTAAGAGAGAAAAAGTTCGAAAGGAAATGCCAGAGGAGTGCCAGTGAAAGAGAAGAGTCAGAGAGTAAGAGTCAGAGAGGAAGATATGCAAATGTTAAATTAAAAATTAAATAAAAAGAGACAAAGGAACTTGAATACGAAAAATAGATAAAATTATAACATAATTCCATATGCATTTGTACATATTTCAATTTCCTAAATTTTCATGGGCTTTCCGAAGCAAAAACAAAATAATTCAACTCGGTTGTAATAAATAAAAAGTTCCTAGGATATATTTAAATTGTATGTATACAGTTGTTAAAACGTATTGTATGGCAACTACTTTTTCTCGTCTCGGTTTTGTTTACATTTCCTAGCATTTGACAAACTCGACCAATCAGAGCTCGCTTCTGTGTGACGTCACACGAGCACAACAAATTTTTTTAACGTCTAAGTGGCGGGACCTTTCTTCCATAGGCCTTGATGCCAAATTGCCTAGCGGACAAGGGAAAGGAAGAGAGTTAGAGAGAAAGAGTAAGAGAGAAAAAATTATAAAATAAATGTTAGAGGTGAGGAAGTGACATTGGAGAAGAAGAGTCAGTGAGTAAGAGTCATGAAGGAAATATCAGAGGACTGGTGGAGTCAGAGAAGAAATGTTAGATGCGAGGAAAAGTCAAAGAGGATAGAAAGAGTCAGAAGAAAGTCTAATGGGAAGAAAAAAGCTGGCGAATACGCAATAAATGGATCAGCGTAAATGATAATAATGCGAATAAGAGTGAATGACAGAGAAATAACGACAATAATAGACAGAAAAATAGTCGAAGATTTGGTAGCAGAGTTTGGTAAACATTCTCCAGACAAAGACTCCCAACACCACGGAAACATTATCTGATAATAATGTCAACTGCTCACCGAAAATCAATTGAACTGCTTCCAGCTAAACTATACAAGCAACATCTCAGTTGTTGTTCTTGTAAAAAGAGCATCGCAGTAACACATAAATTTAACACGTTCGCGGACAGTAAAAATTTCAGTGAGCTGCAAAAATAGACAGGCTATTTTTGTGGAAACTATAAGCACTATCTGAAATCTGATTACACATATATTGTTAGAGTTGTCAGATTATCATATTTTAACCGTTATACACAATGAATGCTATAGCATTCACGACGATATAGATCAAATTTTTCAACTAGAGTGACGTGAATGCTATAGCAGTCATTCATAGAAAACATGAGAAGAAGAGGTTTATTATATTTTTATAACTTTATTTATTAAACAGTAGTTCTCTCTTCGTGTATATATAATAACTGGACGCGGACACTATACTTCAAACCATTTTGATTAAAAAATCTCTCATAAACGGACAAAATTCAGAAATATGCCCAACCAGTTTTTAAGAATCTGTACTACCCTATAATACCTACAAATCTCTCTCTTATTTGAAAATGAATATTTGAAATTAAATCAATCAGTGTTTAGGCCAGTGGCGCACAAATGATTTTATTTTGGAGTGGAGAGTTTGCGTACAACTTTTGAGCCGAATACCACTCGAAACCATATTTTGTACCAGCATTTTTTGTGTTTGGGGGGGCGGTTTGAACCCCAAAAACCCCGCAATCAACCATTACAAAATTTTTTCAACCAAAGTAGTACTAAAATGTGAACACTTGTACAATGTGTGTACTTTACCTATACATGTATTAAATATTAATAAAATATTCAATATTCATAAATTCGTCCAAAATATTAAATAAATAAACGAGAAACACTTGGATACAATTTTAACTAATTTGTTGTGCACCCCCCCTCCCCCATAAGCGGACATCTCCCTTAACCGGACAAAACCACTGCGATGGTGAGTGTCCAGTTATGAAGAATTTCACTGTACACCGAAAAAAAATAAAATAATATGAAACTACTTGATGAATCAGTTGCTAATTACTTTGAAATGTACGTCATTTTGCATCACTATGAAAATGACTGCTATAGCATTCACGTCCGCGAACGTGTTAAGCAAATTTGTAAATACACCGAAAAATAAAATAATATGAAACTACTTAAAGAATCAGTTGCTAATTACTTGGAAATGTATATGCATTACAAAAATTTAAGTTTATAAAAATATAAATGAATAAAAATTGGCTTTAAAATTTGAATGCCATAGCATTCACGTCATTTTGCATCACTATGAAAATGACTGCTATAGCATTCACGTCCGCGAACGTGTTAAGTAAGTTCACAATAAAAGTTTGCAAAGTTTTGATTCGAAAAAAATTGAGAACTTTGTATGTGTGTGTGTGTTGAAGTGTATCAGCAACGGTTCGTGAAAATTGCCAAACACTTTTGTTTTGTGCTGAAATTGTCAGATCAATGACAACCGATTATAAAAAGTGTGAGGGAGAGACAACCTCACCGAGCACAATGTTGTAGAAAGCGCAACTGGACATTGAACGCACAAATTTAAAACTCACTCATAGCTTTAACCATAAAAACAAGAACAGTTACAAAGACAAAATAAATGGAAAACATCAGCTGTGGCAACGTAGTCACTCTCACCTTACAGTCACTCGCGAACGTATGGTTGAAAAAAAAGCATATTGCAACAGCGAAAACAAGTCAGCATTAGCAACAGAATATCGCCATCAGTCAACTGAACCAACAAGCAACAGCATCGAACAAACAAACAACAGATGTCAACTCAAACTTTGAGTGCCGGCCAATGTCGCTGCACTTTTGCATATTGAGAAAATTCCCTTGATGCTGTCCTTGTTTTTGTTTTTATTGCCACAGCCAACACCACAAACACAGACACAAAAAAAATATATAATATTATTATAAAAATGAACTTGGTAAAGAAAAACAAAACAAGAAGAGAATTGCTGCAAAAATTCAAATTCCAAACATGCGCATCCGAGTGCAGCCCGGCGCCCGGCAACCGCTCGCCGCGGTTTGCAGCTTTGGTCGTTTGCACTTCAGGTGGCAGCGTTGTTGGCATTTGCGGAATGCCACATAAAACTTTGAAGCAGCTTTGTCAGGCGCACCCAAACCCACTGCTGTCTATAAGTGTGTGCGTGTGCGTGTGTGTGTGTTAGTGCCTTTCACGGCAAGTGTAGTGTAGTGCACACGTTGACAGCGAGTCGCCATGTTGCTGGGCAGTCGCTGGCTGCCGGCTTTGGTTGGCTTGTGGCGCTGTTTGGGGCATTGCTTTGCGGCGCTGCGTTTTCGAGGAAAGTGAAATTTTATGTTGCCACATTAAGTTGCAGCATGATAAAGTGTTGATGTGGCAAATTATGTACGAAGAATGTGTGTGTGTGTGTGTGGCGAAAATGTTACACACACATAAAAGCAGCACCTGCAACGACAGTCAGCTAAGGCGGCGGTGAATGCGTGAGCAGGTAAAAAAGTTGTATAAAGTAAGAAAATGCAAAGGAAAGAAATGTAGGAAGAATAGGAAAGCATGAAAAAGTAGAGGGAGGGCGTTATTTGTTGCAGTTAAACTGGTGCAAGCTTTTTATAATTTTTCGACTTAATGTTGTGCGAAAATGTCAAGTAACTGGGATGAAGGCTGCTGACTTGAATCGTTTGGGAACAGCTTTAAAATTAAAAATTGGCATTTAAAGATGTATTTTTAGTTAATAAATGGAGTTTTTTACATGAATCTGAATCGTTTTTCCACGCTGTTTTCAAAACCATACTCCGTTTTTTTATGTTTTTTATGTAACAGCTCTAGTTTTCGCAAAAAATGGGCGTGTCACTTTTTCGAATTTTCCTCGGCTTTTTTCTCGTTTTCGACTGTAATTTCTGAACCAATAATCCTATCGACATGATTTTTATATGGTTGCTCTAACAACATCTCACGCCTCAAAGTAGGAAAATATTGAATTTCAAGGTTTTTTTTCTGATGGCGAAAATTGGACAGATGTTTCATAAATCAAGTTACGAAGAATATGAATATCTTAAGAAGAAACATCAAGCAATACAACACAGCCAAATTATTTGGCAGAATACACAGTCGCATCGAAATAACAGCAAAAATGTACCATAGCCATTTTCATCACTTTTCATACTTGGCCTTAAAAAATTATCAGCCTCAAAATATGCAAAGTTTTTAATTTTTTTGGTTTCGAGCAATTCAAAATATTTTTATTTTTTGATTGTATTTCAGACTATAAATGGAACATATAGAATGCATATTTTTAGGTCCCTAATTTTTTAAGGAAAAAATATGAAAAGTGATGAAAATGACTATGTTAAATTTTTGCTATTATTTCGATGTAAATGTGTATTCCGCCAAATAATTTGGCTGTGTTGTGTTGCTTGATGTGTCGGCTTTCATTATAAGCCTAACTCGTTAATTGATTTACAAAAAATGTGTATGTTTTTGGCCATCAAAGAAAACGGTTTAAAATTCCATATTTTCCGCCTTTGAGGTCCAATTACCGCGGAACGAAAACTTATAAAAATAAATTGCATCGAAAAAGAAGCCGTGCGGTGTTGTTAATGCAACAAGGTGGAAATCATGTCAACCGGTTTATTGGTTTTGAAATTACGATCAAAAATATGGATAAAGTAGAGGAAAAACTGAAAAAATGACACGGTACCTATATCTCACTAACTAGAGCTGCTAGAAAAAATCTGAGGATAGATTCGAAATCAGCGCACCCAAATTAGTAAAAAACAGTAGAAAAACTCCATGCAACAGAAAAACGTGTTTTTTGTTGTGATGTGTTATCAATTTGAGCGCAATGCCATCACCGTTAAATATCAGAACTGTAGCATACTTTTGGGCGCACTTTAGTTGTTTGAACTTTGCGAAAACTCATTTAATGAAGTTAAAAGTAAATGCTTAGCTAAATAATGAATGCATAGTCATGGCGCACATTGACTAATACCTACTGTTAATTCTTAAATATTCTGACTAGCACAAAGGTTTAAATTGAATATTTTGGGCTTAGTTATTGCTTTGCCGCCTCTTTCTACACCAACATTCTATTAAACCAGCACAGCATATAGCATAATTATTTTAACTTAACTTGTCAAATGACTCTTGAATATTTAGTTAGTTGAAAAGTTTATGCCAATGTTGCTTTTTACCTTTCAGTTTTAGCCTCAATTGTGCAATTTTCCACTTTGCATAAATAGTGAATCACTTTAGCAGCGTTCAACTATGCAACTAAGCGACATTTTGCTAAGCTCAACATTTAAAAAAAATTTTCTTAGCCAGTTTACCTTTTATCATGCAACGCCATGCCACAAATGATGAATAAATATGACACAAATTTTCAAGTCATAATTGCTTATTCAAATTTGTAGTGCTGGCAACTGTGCACCGAGACTAATTTGCATTTAATTTGTATGTTAAACACTTGAAGGTATTTTTTGAATACCCTTTTTGTGCGCCAGTGCCGGCATGAAGTAGAGAAAAGCATGAAAAGGAAACAATTTTACGCTTTTCAACACATTTGTTTGTGAAATTTGTAAAAATTGTGCAATGCATCCTCGGTGTTACTTGATGAATAAATAAAGTGTAAACGTTTGGTTTTTTCAATGCCAGCAAATTTTTGAAACCTATGCAAAGTTAGGCAAAGCATCTAGTTTCTCGTTATTTAGTTTCTTTAAAAAAATCAAAGTTTTCTAACAGTTTATTAAATTGAAAATAATTTTAATTAATAATTGACTGGCACGACAGCCCGCTTACGCGAGACTAAAGCCTAGCTTCCCGCAACCACCCGTGTTGTGCGTGTGAATTTGTACGCGGGTGGAAGGGACCTACAGTTTTATGCCGGTTCCGAATGGCAGGTTGGGAGCTTTTTCATAAGCAATTTTTTACTCTCAGAGGTTTGCCATTTCCAGCTGAGAGGACAGCCACCGAAAGAGAAAACGAGTTTTCCCGTTATTTTTTTTTAGGTGTTATTACAGGCAGTATTTGAACCTGAGGTTGCTGCCTTCGACTCGCGGTCCAACGCACTAACCAACTGAGCCACGGCGGCTATTAAATTGAAAACAACATTTAAAATTTCCAACCTTTCATTTCAACTTTTCAATGCTTCTATTCAAAGCTTTTCAATGCAAAACATCAATGAATTTCATTGTAAATGTTTTCATTGAATGCATTCATTGAATTGACAAATGTTAAAGCACATTTTTTGAAATTACGAAATGTTCAAAGTATTTAAACAAACACAAAACCTTTGTTACACTTTCATAGAAAAACAAAAATTATAAGTACTAACAACAAATTTCAGTTTATTCTGAGAATCATGCTTGAGTAAGTTTCGTGATGTGCCGTATTATTCACATTTTCAAATTTTAATAAACGTTAAAATCTGTGTAAAGGTTTTCAACTTCAATTTTTAGGAAAACTTAAAAGACAATGGTTATTACAAAATGTGGAAGCAAATTTTCACTCAAAAATGACTTTGAATTGTTGAACCCAAATGTTGCACATCAAGCAACAATTGTTATGAAACATCTACATAAGTTTTAAGTTTCAGTAACATTTGAGTTTTTGTATACTTTTGTATGCTTTAACTTATGCGGACAAGGCAAATTAGGTACTTTTTCCAAATTCAGCAAAAATGCAAAATATTTTTTCAAAAGTGCTTAATTTTTTTGCAACATGAACCAAAAAAGGCCATTAGAAAAATTAAAAATGTAATGCACTTAAGCAAATTTAATCCATTTATGGCAGCCAACTCTGAAGCATTGAAGCAAAAGTAACAATACACACTGAAAAAAAATATGAAAAATTATAGAAAATTTAAAAATATTACAAAAATGTAATATTTTTTAAAATGAAAAATCAAAGTAAAATAAAAAAAAAAATTTAAATATTATTGCAAATATTTTTAATTATAATAGAAATTTTTTTTTTATTGACATCACACACAACAAAATTTTGCCGAAAGAATGAACCGTTTTCGCGAGCACTAGCTACACACAAAATGTTAAGTTATATATATATATATATAGATTATTGAAAATATTTTTTATAATTACAGAAAATGTATTTATATTATAAAAAGAATTCAAATAAATTAAGTAAGAAAAATATGCGCAATTATCAAAAATTTGGTAAATTATAAAAAATTTAAATAATAAAGGAATAAATATATGAAACATCAAACACAACAAGAACAATTTTGTGTTATATAAAAATTTTCAAAATCATAAATTTGATAATACGAAAAACCCAACAAAAATACTATTAAATAATATAAATTATACAAGAAATATAAATAAAAAAATATAAAGTTTTCAAAAATAATAAAAATTATTTATGTGTATTCATGTGTTCAGCAAAAGCTGAACTATAAATTTGCTTGACTTCATTCAGAAGCCAATTCATGCATTGACTGAACTTTGGTTACAAAAAATATAAAAAAATACAGCAAAATATGAAATTTATTTAATGTTTGAAATCATCATGAATCGCCACTGTGTTATTCATACACAGAAAGTGCACTTTTTTGAGTGCAATATGCAAATTGGGTAATGCGCCGTTCGTTGTGCGCGGCAAAAGAACGCGAAGAACTGAAAACGACACAACAACTGTGGGCGGAGTAAAGAATGATTTAAAAACACATTTGGCCGTTTTTTACTCATTTTTACTCTCGTTTTTTACTGCTATTAACTACCACATCAATTGTAAAAAAAATATTTTGTGCAAATAACGCATGCTTAAGCAAATTTTATTGAATTAATTTTTATGTAATTTTTGTCAGTTCTGAGTATTTCTGGTAAAATAAATAAATGGAAATGCATAAAACAACGTTGCAGTTTTTTCTCTTTGTTGTATTTTTCAAGAGTGGCTAAAAAAAAGGCCAAACAAATTTCATATTTTCTCCACAAGCCTTCACAATGTATACACAAGTAAAGTAAAACCAAAAAAAAAAGATTACTTGCGTATACATTTCTTCATTGTGTTTTTTGTGAGTCAAAATGAAAAATCCAAAAAATAGTTTTAAACATTTTTTGTTACTTATTTATATTAAAAAAATGTTAAAATTTTTTCTAATAAAAAAGTTTCTGATATTTAAGTTTTCTTTAAAGATTTATGACTTTGTTTATATTTTTGTAATCTTAAATTTTCTTCACTTATCATAACTTTAGCACTTTTGCTTTATTCAATACAAATCAATTTGACAACGTTTCTTTCGAGTTTGCCATAGAAAACTTTACTGCAGCCACTTGAACGCTTACAAAAATAATTGACAAAAGAGTTTAGAAAGAAAGAGAAGAAAGTATTGTAATGGTAAAAGTGAAGAGGAACTGAATTTCGATTCAACTCAATTTTCTTGGGCAAATTTGTTTGTTTGAAAAAAAAGCAACAAATACAATAACAACAAACTGAAAGTAAGAGCAACAAACACTGCAGGATATCAGCAGAGAATCACAGTAGCAACAAAAAAATAGAGTATTTGCATACACTTACAACAACACAAACAATACCCCATGCAAGCATTTAATTCAAAAGCTAAACAGCAACAACACTAACAACAACTCTAACAACAACAACAACTCAATATTAGCAACACCAACTTCAACTACACGGAAACTTTGTTATATACGCAAAAGAGTGCGAGAGAGAGAGAGAGACTACGAGCAACGAGTCGTTTGGGCGATTAAAGAACTAAAAGTGAAGTTTTGCATGAAATTTTCATAAATTCCGAATGGCCGCGTAATTATGAAAACTACAACAATAACAAAAACAACGAAAACAGATATACAAAGTCCATCGAACAATTAGGAAAGTTACAACAACAAGTTGTTATTACTTTTCAATGTTGTTGGTTGGTCTATTGCTCTGTGTTGCAGACACTATGTGAAAAAATAAATAAATACGCAACAACAAAGAAAAAAGTGTTGACAGTGCAGAGTATGAAAATAAGTGGCAAAACTTGTATGGGGCAAAAAGATTTTATTAATTGTTGCACTGGAGCGTAGAAACCAGAACTCACATATTGCCTGAAGTTTTAATTGAGACGAAAAATATAGGCAACAGCCAACAAAGTTGCACAATAACAACAACAACAATCAAATTAGTCAACTGCGCAGCATAAAAGTCGAAAAGCGATGGAAGGTGCAGCTTAATTGCACTGCTCGGTGTCAGTGAGCAGTGATAGTGTTTGTAGTTGTTGTTGTTGAGGCAACAGCTAATGGACAAAGTTGCAGAAAACTTTTGGCATTCGAATGAAGTGAAATTTTGCTGTAGAGCAACATTTGCCAGATGCCAGGAAGCAACAACAAAATGCCATGCACAGTGTTGCTGCAATTTGATGCAATTAATTTCCAAGTATTTCATGCTCTCGTTTTAATAATTGCACAATTCTCGCGCCAACCCTGCCGCTGTCGAGTGCTGATGCCAATTGGCAACACTCGTAATACGATAACGTCACGGCTGACCGCCGCGCCACACGCGGCTGCACTTCCGCAATAATGACACTCACCGTTGCAATTGCTGGCATTTCGTTTGTTGTTATCAGTGTTGATGCTGTGTTTGCTGTTGTTGTTGTTGTTGTTGCGGCCGCTGGCAGCGGAAATGCGCATCGCACTCGAGCCGAAAGTGTAGCCGCTCCGTGTTGCAGCCAATTTGCACGCGTTCTGGCTGCCACAGCGATAGCAGTGAGGTGGTAGACGAGCGACATTGGCAGAAGAGGCAGCAGAGAGCGTAAAGTTGATGTATAAAAAAATATAAACATAGATATATATGCTTGATTTTCCGTGTCCTTGAGGCATCAACTTCTATGAAGGCAGATCGCCATCACATTTTCCCTCAGTGCACCAGCAATTAAGCGCACAAAATTCGTCGAAAAATTCGCCTCATTTAGAGCAACGAACGTTCTGCGTTCTCGGAAATATTCATATTTAAGTATTCTTATAAAATGTTTATTTTTTTTGCAACTTTCACATTGCAGTACTTTTGCCGCAAAAACAAAAAAATTATAATAATCGCAATAAAAATTTGTCCCGTGAGAGTAGAAGAATTTTTACATAATGACTTTGTGTGTAATTCATTTGTGTGGTGAAATTTACACGTGCAGAAAACTGCAAAGCGCAAACCGCAATGCGCTCACTCACCCACACACACATACACACACATATCTTATGTATGTGTTTGTGTGTGTAATCATTAAGAGTGCAGGTGCAGTGGAAAATGTGACCAAACAAATTAGATTTTAATGTCGTTGCTCGTATGGCAGCGCATGTGGCAACTGCGGTGAAAGTGGCAAATAGTGTGCGTGTAGATTCGGCCACACTCACACACATACGCAGGCACATTGTAAACCGAAAGCATTTAATTGCTTGTGGAACATTTTGAGCAACTGCTGCTGTTGGGCATAATTAAGCGTGCCATATGGTTGGGAATAAATTGAGGTCGGTGCATAAAGGATTAAAAATGGACTGTGTAAATTTTGTTCTATGTGGCAATCTTTACAACATCCACTTAATTGACCACATTTTGGAAAATTGCTGAACAGTACAGACCAATGAACGCTGAAAATTGGTGACAAGTGAAAAATTGCCGGCTGCTATGACAGGAAATGCCGAGAAGAGACGGTGTGTGCATATAAAACAATAAGTTAGTGCTGATCGTATAATAACCGTAAAATTTACACAAATGATGGAAAATTAAGAACTGATAAGTTGAAATGAGATATGAATATTTTGTAGCACTCGGTTCTAAAAACTAAGTTTGGATCACGCTGAGATTATTGGTGTCGGGCGAGGTATTCTAGCTTTAATTATTAACTTGAAACGTGGTGTTAACTGCAAACTTTTAACTCCTTTTGTTGGCTTCTGCTGCTTTCAAATGCTAATGTTTCTAAGCATATACAGTTTCAATCACTAAGTCTCTGAGTTGCTTCCGAATTCTGAGCTGAATAGTTCCAGGCATGATTGGGCCTAGATTTGAGTGGTACTTTAATTTGTCAAATGAGTCCTAGGTTGTCTTCTTCCTAGTCCAAACTGACGACAGCTCATCCTGAGTCTTAAATACACTAACCGCCACCACAACTAGATTTCCTATGAATTTTCAGATCATTAAGATCATCGTATATTCATTCTAACTATTTATATGACGTCATTATATAGAAATCTATATAGATTTATTATATATATATATTGTTATAATTTCAATTTTAACTAATTTAATTTAATTTAATTTGATTTGCCATTTTTTTTTAATTTCGCGATTTTGTGCCAATATGTGAAATCTTTAAAAATGTTCGTAAAATGGGCAAACATGTTCCGAATTTGAGACAAAGCTCGCAAGTTTGTCACGAAATAATACATTTTGTGACAAATTTTCTGGGTTTGTGGCAATGTTTTTGCTTTTGAGGCAATTTTTTCTGTTTTGGGGACACATTTTCTGTTTTGGGACAAATTTTATGTTTTGGGACAAATTTTCTGTTTTGTGACAAATTTTCTGTTTTTGTTAACAACAACAATTTTTAAACTAGAAAAATCGCAGCCACTTCTAGACTTTCCTTACATGCCACGCACCACGCGCCACAGGTCATGCCCCCCCATCCGCTCACTTCAGCACTCTATACCCTTCCTTCACAACTTCACAACAGATTCTTAAAATTTTATATTAAAAATGGCATTCTTTCAGCGCACGTGAAACATTTAAGTTTCCTGTAAAACATGCAAACATTTATACTGTCGGCTTTTGTTGCTTTCAAGCACAATAAAGTCAAGTACGCAATTATTCGTATAAGTTAACCTTACAACGACAACACTAGCAATGATAAGAATAAGGAGCGCTCGAACAAACAAGCCAACAATAAGTGAAACTCTTTACGGTGCACCAAAGCCGGCAACATTTTACAAAGAAATAAATAAAATATGTGAAAAGTGCGCAATATGAAAATATAAATAAGTAAATAAAAAATGCGCCAAACTGAACAGAAAATGCCATAAAGAAATGCGCCAAGAAAAAAAACAGTTGGGTATAAAAGCGCTACGGGAAACGGAAGCGGAAGTTGTAGTCAAAGTAAATGTGGCAACACAATAAGCAGCATGAAAGTAACGGCATGTGTTGCACTTGTCCAAACAACTTTACACGTAGATATATGCGACTGTTTGTGTGTGTGTGTGTGTGTACTACTGTAGCTAAAAGGCTGCAAGTACACACACACACACGTGCACACGAACACTCGCTGGAGCGCATTAAATCAAATTTTAAAGTGAATTATGTAGACGCCCGCTGGCTGTTGCCAGCTGACTTGCACGACTGCATGACTAAAAGTACGGAAAGGCGGACACCAGAAGAAGCCAGTAACAAGATTCTCTGCAGTTGCAGATGTAATACGATAGCATGGCACGGGCGAAGGGAATAAGCTGGCTTATAAGTCAAACGAATTGGCTCAAAGTGAACTCGTGTAGATTTAGAGAGAGAGAAAAGAGTGAATATTAGATGGGGATAAAGCCAAATTGAAGGCAGGTTAGTAATGAAGCGATTGAGCAGGAAGTTGATGCAGACAATCAGTCATAGCATTAGATGGACTGTAGTACTGCTCGATAAGCACTCGATTCTAGAAGAAAACTAAGCGATTCACTTTAAGCTGTAAATTTCCAATTCATCTTTAAAACATCACAAAAAATGCCATACACAATTTTTTTCAATAATTTCAACATTACAAATTACGGTTACAAATCGTTGTTCTAGTTCTTTGTTTGCCCCCAACCAACCAGACAGTTTCGTCTACAATTTCAATTCGAATGTGCGCGCATTTGGCATTTGTTGTCGTTGTTGCTGTTGTGTTTTCCGTGACAGCAAAACTTGCCGGCGGCCGCACATGAACGTTCAACGCGCCATGCGTTGCTTCCATATTTGCCGCCATTTTTGTTTGCGTTGTTCCTACTGTTTCTTGTTGTTGTTGTTTGTGTTGTGCACTTAACTCTAAATTTGGCTTTAGGGTTTTCGGGCAATTTTCCAATGTTTACGTTTGCTTTTGTGCTGCTGCTGTGTGACTCACTCCAGCACGTTGCGCCACTTGCTGCCGCTCAGCAATGCTTATCATTTCATTTTTCCAGCTTCATGTCTGCTGCGTCTCCCTAATGCCACACAATTGTTGCGTCTGTACGCGGGTCGAGCAGTTGCTGCGCCGGCGGCCACTTTGTTTAAATTTATGCGCACGTATTTACAAGATTTCGTCTTCATTGTTTGGTTTTTTGTGTACAATTTCCATTTCTTTTATTTTTGCTGTGAGTTTTTATTTATGATTTTTGTTTGTTCTTTGGTTTATTCTAATTTTTGTTGCCGCCTTGTGGCTGTTGCCTTGTTGGCAGCAAACTTGCAGGCTGTCATTGCGCGCGTTCAATCTGCAACAGAAAAAGAGGAAAAAGAAACAAATGACAAATGCATTTTGCATGCAACATTTAACGGCAACAAAAACAACAACAAGAAACTATACATCATAGATTGCTATAAATAAATTGCAAACGATTTATGTTCATCAGATTTGTGTGCTGATAAAATAATAATGCAGTGGATTTTTATGTAGAATAGCATAAAGTTGTTAGTGAAAGCAAGAAAAAGCCATCAAATGCCAAGAGTTCATTTGTGAGGCAATGATTTGTGATGATTTTTCTATTCAATACGAGTATAAAAGTGCCTCGCTGAACGTTGGCAATATTTGTTGAACATTTCAAAGTGAATAAGATTTGGTTGGTTCAGTGGAATTCAATCTCAGAGATTTATCTACTCAAGACAGAATCATAAAAGTTGTCTTGTAAGAGTAATGATTTTTTCTAGAAGGTGTGGCATGTTGCATTGATTTCAAAGAAGAGAAACTGAAACTGAAACTTACAGAGAACTGTGCTCGACTATTGCAAAATTTATATTAATTTTTTGGCAACTCGTCTTTTAAGGTAAAATTATGTTTAGTAAAGAAATCAGGGACTTAACTATTATAAGTTTTTTAAGAAAATAATTGCAATGTAACTATTATAGTGCAACATAAATTTTATGTGTTGATTAAAATTATTATTTGCGACAATTACTTTTTACGTTACGTAAAAACTGTTATGAGAAACAATTTTTTTTCGTTCTCGATAATTATGTATGTATTATTTTGGAATTTTTTTTGTTTCCGTTGCTTCATAACTTTTATTTCGACTTTTTTATGTACGTTACCGATAACTATTATTTTGAGAAAATTTTTTTTACGTTGCTTCCTAACTTTTATTTATGATTTTTTGTTATTTACGTTGCCGATAACCATTATTTTGAGAAATTTTTTTTTACGTTGCTTCATAACTTTTATGAACGATTTTTTTTACGTTGCCTTACCACATTTGGAGTATGAATTGATTTTTAATTGTTTAGTTGTTTGTGGAATTTAGGTTTCTGCAGTTAATTTGCGTTTGTCAATTTAAAACAATTAAAAATCAATTCATATCCAAAATCGAATTCAACGTAAACAATTTTTTTTCAAAATAATAGTTATCGGCAACGTAAATGAAAAAAATCATAAATAAAAGTTACGTAAAGAAAACATTTCTCAAAAAAATAGCTATCGGTAACGTAAATTAAAAAAGTCATAAAAAAAAGTTATGAAGCAATGTAAACAAAAAAAATCCCAAAATAATAATTATTGACAACGAAACAAATACTTGTTACTTATAATAGTTATTATGCAACTCAAAAATATTTATTACATGATAATAGTTATAGGCGACGTAAAACATTTCTTATTGGGAATAGTTATTACGAAGCAATTATTATAGAAATTTCTTAAATTTGGGCAATTTTTTTATTCCCAAAAATATGGATAATAATTATTTTAGGTCTCTGAAAAAATTGCTTATACTTTAGAATAAGTAATTTCAGCAAGTACACTCGTTTATAAAAATAGACCTAAAGTATAAAAAGTACCCAAGCCAAGTTGCATCCTGGGCTGATTGCAATTTATCAGTGCTGCGCATAAATTTTGTTAGTGGCACATCGTGGGTCATGTTTGTCTTAAAGTGCAGAATATTCACATAGAAGGTGTTACACCAATTCTAACTCGTTGAACAATTCACTGCTTCTGCAATAATTCTGTCAGGGCAAGCAACACATTTCAATAATATGATTGCAATTTAATATAGTAGTTTTCCCGTATTGAGCTCCAGAATCTGTGATAATTGCGAAAATTGAAAAGTACAAGGTCTATACTTATTTGTTGGTTCCAAAAGCATCACAACGATTTGAAGATCAGACAAGCAAGTAGCGGACCATCACTGATTTATTAGATTCCTCGCTCCGCCATCTGTCTCGGCATAAAATTCCTTTAACCATCTTTTCTACAACTTTGCTAAGGAAAGAATAAACTTTGCTGAATTTCACTTTCCCTTCCGTATTGCTGCAATAACTTTTGCTGATATTATTTACAGCACAGAGCGGTTCACTGGCCGACAACGCATTTTGTTAGACTAATTAGACCCACAGCTGTTGCTGTTGCTCCCAAAACAACTGCAATTATAATATTTTTATTAATATTTAGCAACACCCTGACTTCGTACTTGGTACTTGCCTGCAGTTTGCTCATTTCAATTATTGTAGCCAGCAATGCGCGGAAGTATCACTAACAGCCAGAACAACAGCAATTTGAACAACTGCAATTACTGTAGCTGCGTATAATAATAACAACAACAACAATTATAAGCATAATTGCATCAATAATAAAAACGCAGCAACTAATCGACCAAAATTGGACAGAAGCGTAAGGCAGCAATAAAGACAATCAACACAATAAAGACAGTCAACGGCCTGAGTGCGCCGAGTGCTGAACGTTGACGTTGGCATTTTCGTTGGCAAGACGACCGGCAGCAACAGCTGCTGCCAAATGCGTAGCTAAAGTCGAACTGTTTGTCGTGTGACGTCTGCATATTCTGAGCGGACTTACTGGTACGTTCGAATTAAGCTGTCACCGTGTAGTCTGCTGCTGCTTGTACGGTTTTTGTTCTTGTGCTGTTCGTTGCTGCGCTCATGCGTGGCCAGCAGATAATCGTTGCAATTATAAGTGTGCAACATGTGAGCTGTGTTGCGTCAGTGCAACAGTCGACTCGCAGCTCGCTGGAAATTTGCTGCATTTATCAACAGCAGTGCGACATGTGCAGGCAGTCGAGCGGCAAAAGTGTCCCACACACCACGTTGACTCAGTCATTACGCGTGCGTGTGTGTGTGCGTTTGCGGGGAAAATAATGAGACAGCTCAAAGGTTATAAAGCGAAGGGTTTAAGTGCTCTCCAGGGCGTAATTTTTGCGTATTTTTTATGTATTTTAGTGTGTTCTGTACAACTTTCAAGTGACGCAATGTTTCATCATAATGCGAGCTACGTTTTTTAATAAATAGTTTCCGCAAAAATGACAAATAATATTTTTCAAAAATCTTCTCTTCGATTTCGTTTCTAAATTGTCTTTGTTGCAATTCTGTTACTCAAAATTTGGTAACTTTTTTCATTATACTTTACAATTGGATGAAAAGATTGATTGAAAAAAATCATATGGCTGACAGCTCTATTAGTTCAATCAAAAATGATTGCAACGAAACATTTTTTCCTACTTCAATATTTGTTAAACAAAATACGTAATTTTTTCACTTTAACTTTCAACTCGCACAACCATTTCCACGATCACTAAACTTACGCTTACGCAAAATTTCGCTCACATGAATACACAATTTTGGCCATCCGTTCAGTTCGAGGCATAATCCCTTTGTAATTTACATGAAATTACAACGCGCACACCCACTGTGCCGCAATGACGCGCAGTTCGCCTGAATGCGCAAACGCTCACTGCTGCCTTCATAATATTCCTTAATAATGTTTTTGTTGCATGAAATGCAGCTAAAATTCATGCAGCACTCAGCGTTGTTGTTGCAGTCTGCTTTTCGATTTAATGCTATTATTATTGGCGCACTGCTGCGGCCGGCCGCATCGTCCAACGCAATTAGGCCGCCCACTCGACGCGACGCGTTGTCCTTCGACGCTGGACCGCACCTGGCGCGTAGTTGCCGCAACGGGTCGCTCGTTATTTCCAGCACTCAATGCCTCATTCAGCCGCACTCAATGCGGCCACTTGCCGCCATTGAGCTGTGCGCACAATTTGCACTGTGCTTAAAACGTGACCGAACGCGCTGACCGCAGCGCCAGCAATTCGCTCCAACTACGTAAACGTATTTGTTAGTTTATGTGTGTGTGTGTGTGGTAGCTCTAAAATCAGCGTAATCTTTCGCTTCACGCGAAAATCTCATCAACGTGTCAACATGCGTGGACGTGATTGAATTACGCCGCGAATGCAGACTTATGTTGCAGCATTTGTGTTGTGTTGTTGTAGCTATATCTTGTTGTCGCTCGTTTGTAATTTGGCCTAATTATGCGAGCAGCAATGTTGGCTCTGTTCGCCATCTGTTGTTGTTGCTGTGAGTTAAATTTTCCACTTTGGTCGAAAACTGCAATGCCAAAGCACATCGGATCAGCGAGTTTTTTTGCCTACAATTACAACTTTGTATGAATAGAAATTAATGCATCGCTGGCCTAAATATTACAGGTTACGAAGTTGGCTGATATTTTAGATTGTTTAAAGAAAAAGATGGACACATTTTCATTGACAATTTTCTCTCTGCTTCATCACTTAGGGTCTTTTTAAAATTTGATAAAGTTTATGTCATCAGTGCTCTGAAAAGTTCTGAAATTTTACTTCTTTCAATACGTCTGTCCACTTTCTCATCTGAATATTTTTCCAAAGAATTTGTTCAGGACAAGTGATGAAAAAAATGGGCTACAAAACGATTTGTCATCCTAAATAAAAAAATTAATAAATCGCTTTTCTATGCCAATTTTTCAACCCTTTCATTAGCTGCAAAGTTTTTCTCAATACGGCTACTTGTCAGTGTCTTTTTATGTGGTAAAGTCTCAACTCTCCAATAAACCTAAAGCGCCTTTTAGTAATTCTATAAATTTCAGTGCATTAGCAGTAACAACAAACTCACTCCAACAAACTTTTTCAAAAGACATCAATTGTTACAAACCAATTTGACTTTGTCGAAAATTCAAAAATTCCAAGTTTCAAAACCAACAAAAAGCATTGCCTGAATCTTTGATTTTCACATCTCTGGCTCAGTTGTGATGGCCTGTAGGCGCTTGCATACATTTGCCACTGTGCCGCACTCGTCCCTTCCTCATCCTTCTCCTTGGCCCTCTTTTGCATGTGCCAGTGTTGCCGCATGAATGTCAGCACTTATCGAAATTGCAATTAAAGTTTGGGCAAAAGTTTTGACTGCCGTCGCTGCCGCGAATACATACCGCAAGCGTATGTACGACGGCCAAATGCTGCTGGCGAATGCAACAAAACTAACAAAAAATAAGAAAAACAAAAACTTACGAAGAGCTACGTACTTTGTGAATGTGTGGTCGTTTCTGTGGCGAAAATCGATGTGTGCAGATTTGGTGTGTTGCCAAAGTTTTTGCTTTAAGAAAGCCGCAAATTATGACAAATGGTGACAGTGCTTCCAGTTGAGTGTCTATAGTCTATATGGACTCTCTTTATGGATCAATTCTGTGATTTCTTATGGTGTCTATAGTCTTGATTGTCTCTAATGACATCTATGGTCTTTATAGCCTCTAGTAAACATGTTTATAGTCTATCTGATCCCAATGCACTCTATGGTTTCTCTGAACTCTAAATTTTCCATGGCCTCTAATGTTCTTTACGGTCTCTATGGCCCTTATGGTCTTTATTGTCTATGTCTATGGTCTCTATGGTCCCTATGGTCTTTATGGTGTATGTCTATAGCCTCTATAATTTCGGTGGGCTCTATGGTCTCTATGGTTGTTATAGTCTATGTCTATAATCTTTATGAACTCTATGGTTTCTATGTTTTGTATGGTCTACGTCTATAATCTCTATAGACTCTATGGTTTCTATGTGCTCTCTATCGATTATGTTTATGGTCTCTATGACCTCTATGTACTCTATCGTTTCTATGGTTTCCATTGGCTCTAATGTTCTTTACGGTCTCTATCGCCTTTATATTCTTTATGGTCTCTATGATCCCTACGGGCTCTATGATTTCTACAGTTTCTATGATTTCCATGGCCTCTAATGCTCTTTACAGTCCCTATGGTTTTTATGGCCTATAATGATCTCTAATGATCTCTATGGCCTCTATGATTCCTATGGCCTCTATGATTCCTATAGTTTTCATGGGCTCTGGTCTCTTTATGGTACCTGTGGCTTTTATGGTCTTAATGATCTCTATGATTTATATCTATGGTTTCTATGGTTTTTATGGTCTCTATTGTCCATGGCAATTGAGTTAGCTTTAAATAAGTTTCCCTGTTTAGATTTCTCTCTAAGCCAATTTTCATTTAAAAATGAATTACTCTCTTATTTTTAAGTAATTTATGTGCACCTACTAATAAGTACATTTTAATTTTTATCTAGTCTGTAAGTTTGTTATACCATAGACTCAATAAATAAATAAATTAAATTCAATTAAATTACTTGTACAGTTTAGGATCATGGTCTATTGAAAAATCCCATTTGCCCCGTAAAAAATCAAAGTCAATTGTTTAATTATAATTTTTAGCACAATTTATTTGAATTATATTTTAGTTTATGCAAATCTTTGTTTCTTTCTTAGTCAATTCGTTTTTTCTCAAATAATGTTTCTGTAATAATTTTTTAGTTTTTTCTTTGCCAATGCCAAGCAAAGCCATTCAAAAGTGTTTATTTGAAAAAAATGTAATTATACTTTTTTAAATTTCCCTTTTTAATGTTACAAAAATTCATTTTGTGTCCTCGAGTTGTTGTTAATCTTTTAGTTGCTCCATGTATTTGATCGAAATTCTTTTTTGCATTGTAAATCAAACCAAAAATCGTATTTAATTTTGTTCAGCAATTCGTTTGATTCCATGTTTTTCCATAAATTGTTGCGTCTTTATTTATAGGTTTCTTTTCCGTTCGTTTGGTGTATTCCCTTTTTATTTCTGTTCTATTTGATTACCTTTGGTATTTTTTATTTTGTTTTTTCTTTTTTTTTTGTAAGTCCCTCTCTTCTTCTTACCTTTTCGACTGAACACACATTTTTTTGATTCATCTGCATTTTGGACATAAATTCAGTGGATCTAGTATCCATGGAATCTATAATGTTTAGTTATCACTTAAACAAACTTAGTTTACTTACCAAAATATCATTCATTGTTCTTCGTTTTCCCAGTTCAAGAAAGATTTATCTTTGCCCAATTTTTTTCTATTTACAGTTAAACTACATTTATGATATTTTCCCATCATTAGTGTCTTTCCTATCTGTAAATAACATCTTTTAAATTACTGTGAAAAAGCCTCTTTACTTTCAATAAGTTTCTCTTCAGAAAAGATCTCAATTAATCTTTTTTTGTTTGCAGTTTAGTATTTCTTTTTATGTGTGTGAGTTGTATGTTTGCTTTTGTTCAAGAAAAATAACTACAAATATTTGTATCTTATTTATATAACCGATTTCTTTGCGCACGTTCTGTAGTTTTTGCTCTTGTAGGCTACTTAAAGATTTCTTCTTAACCTTCGCTTATGTTGCAGCCTTTTAATCTTTTACTTCTTCCTTCCACCTCATGACTTCACCACTGTTGTGTTCATTCACTGCAACTGACATCATTCATCAAACGAAACTGCACTTAAATTCACCTATAAAACTTATAAAACTTATATGTAATTGTGTCAAACCAAGTTCGACACTTTCGAAACGTTTCTTAGGTATGCAAAAATATAATTTCTGAGTACAAATAAATTTAATTATTTACTTTCCAACTTTTGTTTCAATAAGCTCTCAATAAATATCCCCAACTGAATGTTGGCATACTTTTAGGATGGGGTTTTTTACTCATTTAAATTTTTACTCATAATTTATGTTTAGTGACACTACCACAAATATGCAATATTTTGAATTTTGAATTGAATTTTGCATGCGCACAAAAGTATGCTATACACTTGTGTGTAGCTTTCTTTTAGGTTGTTAAACACTTAACAGTATAAAATTGTACAAAATCGTGTTTGTTTTTTGAAAATTTATTTATTCTAAAGTCAAGTTCAACATTAAATGCAATTAAAATGGACACATTAGATGTAAAAATACAAATACAGGCCTAATTACGCGCAAAAGTATGCTATAAATTATTTCCCTCTTATGACAAAAGCCCAAATGTTGACATCGGTCAGTAGCATTTCGTATGGAAAAGTCTCTTTTAAATTACCAGCAAAGGAAAATGGCTTTAACTAATTTCGTGTCTCGCATACTTTTAGGGTTGTAATTGGTTTTGAAGCTCTGGTTGACAACTTCATTGCACACAATTTTTTTAGGTACACAAAAAATGTTTGAAAACCTTTCACTTTCGGCAAAAGTGCTGCCTGAAAGTAGGCCATAGAAATACGACTGCAAGTGGCACATGGCTGGCTGCCTCAGAGGTCCGTTTGCAGCACGCAGCAGACACTCGCCTCGTCATGGGTCTGTTCCATGGGCGCGCATACACTGCGCTCCTGCTCGACCATCAGTATTGCGTCCTCTCTCTCGGCGGCGGGCGGCCGTCCGTTGGGTTGTTGCATTTCCGCCACGATGGTGGCTGTTGTTGTAGTGGCCGCAGTGGTCTGCGGCGCGCTAGTCTTTTCCGCTGCCGTTGTCGTGGACGACGTGGTGGTCGACGAGTTGTTGTTTGCACTGGTGGCGTTCTTGCATTGCGGCTTCTTCAGCTGTTGGCTGAGTAGCCGCTTGGGGCCGCGGCGCTTGCTGCCCTGCTTGGTGAAGCCGCTCGGTTCGGCTTGCAGTTGCGCGTTGACGTCGTGCCGGTTCATGCAGGTGAACGCCTTGAAGAAGCTCTTGCGAAAGTTGTCGCTCAGAAAGGCGTAGAGTATGGGGTTCATTGCCGAGTTGGAGTAGACCAGGCAGCCCAGCAGCAGGAAGATGAGTATCTCGAGTCGCGAGAGGTCGTTCTGCGCGGGGTTCGAGTGTATGAGCGCCACCTGGGAGATCCAGTAGGGCAGCCAGCAGAGTATGTAGACGGTGATGACGGTGAGCACGAGGCGCGTCACCTTGCGGTGCGAGCGCTTCTTCTCCTTGGACTTGTGCTTGGAGCCGACGGCGTGCAGCTTCCGTATGACCAGGTAGTAGAAGCACAGTATGAAGCAGAGCGGCGTGGCGAAGCCCAGCAGGAACGTGTACAGCGTGAATGTGGTGGCCGAGTGCTTCTTGTACGTCTCCGGCCACTCGATGTTGCAGGACAGATTGACGCCGTCCTCCTGGATGACGGTGCTCGCGTACAGTATGACCGGCAGCATGAGCACTGCCGACGTGAGCCACGCCAGCGCCGAGACGATTTTGGCTATGTGCTGCGTGCGGTACTTGGGCGAGGCGATGGGATGGCACACGGCCAGGTAGCGGTCGGCGGACATGATGAGCAGGAAGATGGACGAGGTGAACTGCGTGATCGAGGTGCTCACCATGTACGCCTTGCACATGAAGTCGCCGAAGCGCCAGCTGCAGATGCGCATCGTGTAGAGCAGGAAGGGAATGCCGATCAGGAAGCACTCGTCGGCAATGGCCAGATTGAGAATGTAGATGTTGGTGACCGTTTGCATCTTAGAGTAGCGCAGCACCACGTAGATGACCAGCGTGTTGCCGAACAGGCCCACCACGCACACCAGCGAGTACAGGACGAGCGTTGCCAGATCGGCAAAGGAGTTGCGATGCGCCAGACAGTACTCGTAGAAGGTGCCGGGCACCAGCTCGACTGTCTGCTGCGGCTGCAATTCGCGTTGGCTGTGGTTGACGCGCGCCAACGGCAGATTGGTTATATGTTGTCTGTTGTGGTTGTTGTTGTTAGTGTTGCTGATGGCATGCGTCCACATTTGCTTGTTGGCCACACTGGGTGGTGTTGTGGTTGCATTGCCCTCTGTTGTTACTAATGTTTTGGTTGTTGTTGTTGTTGTTAAACTCAATAATGTTGTTGTTGTTGCATTCACATGTGCTCCTTTGGTTGTTTGCATTTGCGCTGTGGCGCTGACAGCATTTAATGCCATCAACACACCAACGAGCAGCGCCGTCACGTTCGCTCTCCGACAACGCCACCGCCATCGCAACCGCCACCAACCGCTTGCTTTGTTTATCAGCGTTGTTGTTGCTAACGTGTGTGCCGTTATTAGTCGCATCGTCACCTGCCCGGCTATCGATACGCTGATTATGTCAATGTTGGCGCTGGTTGTTGTTGTATCTAATGGACGTGCGTGTTCATGGGCTCATTGTTGGGCGCTGTCGCGTAAGGAAAGCAAACATAATTTGAGTTAAGATAAATATTGACATGTCGATGTAGCATAATTTGCGACGCATAAACACTCAGAGTCCTAAATAGGGGAAAAATCATAATAGATGAGTGTGCAAATAGTTGAATGGCGGCAACACTCGTATGTGTTGTTGCTGCATGAAAACATTGAAAATAGTGGCGTGCGCCTAAAAGCGAGCCAGAGTGTGCAATGAATTTCAATGCTGATTAATATTTATGAGTTGTGAATGTGAAATGTATGAAGAAGTACTTTCATTTCATTTTAATTAATTAGGTAGGGGAATTCTTTGTAATGTGGTACCCCATGGCTTTTTTGCGTATAGCTCGTTAGAAAATTAACTTCTCGCCAATGCTAATAAACCGTTGGAAAGAGGGTTTAAAGAGCTTTGATCCAAGGATCAACCTCATTTGAATTTTTTGTAAATACTAATTTTACAGCCAATTTCCCAAAGTGTTAAAAATCGACACCCTAAAAACTTGTTTAATGTATAGTGCAACCCCCAAAAAAAATCGCTAAAAACGTAGAAATCTCAAGTAAAAATGCATGATTTATAAAATTTACGAAAGATTATTGAATTTAATTTGAATTGAATAGAATATGACCGAAAGCAAAATGCAAATTGAATGGTAACGAATAAAACGAATATTTTATATGGAAATTAATAAACAAAACTGAACTAATTTATTCCTCATGATAGGATTAGAGAAAAATTGACCAAGAACACTTTAAATTAATTTTAATGACGTTTCCGAGCAACAAAAAGTAATTTTACCGATAGAGGATCACAAAACAATGGAAAAAGGGGGTGGCACTTTACAAAGAAAAAAAGGTGGCACGTTACAAAGAAAAAAGGTGGCACTTTACATTTTTACGCCATTTTGGAAATCATTGAATAAATGTTCTCCTCTTACGATATGCTCGGATATTATTTCGGATTATGAAAAAGCATTAAAAATGAAGTCCAACACTGGTATTTACCTTAGTTTTTTACAGGTATTTGATTTATTTTTCACCGCAAGAAAAACCTTCAGTTTTTATTTTTAAGTTTTTTCTTAACCAAATTTGACACTTTTTTTACCCAGACCGCGTTATTGTGTCTGTTCCCTCAAAAACCACATTAAACTTGATGTTGTCATATATACCTTAACATTCTAGTTCCCAAGTTTTTGATCTTCTTAAAAAAAATTAGCAGTGATAGTTTTGTGGTTGAGAAGTAATATTTGTTCGGGGAAAAAAATTTCATGTCAATAGGAGGCGTGATAGAGGGTGTAGAAAGAAGCAGGACTAGAGGCCTGCTTGGGAAACAAAGCCCAAAAAAAAATCCCATATGAATATTTTTTTTTAAATGAATTTAAATTTTTATTTTTAATATATGTAAACATAAATAACGGGTAACAGTTTCAGTTCATACGCGTAATAGAGAATAAATTAAAAAGGGTGGGGGTTAGGCGAGGGGTAGTGTGTCGTGGGGTAGTTTATATACTGCTTTTGGGGGTGTATAAACTAGGAAAACTAAAAAAATCGGTATAGGTATATATAGATATATTGCGGTTCTTATTTTTTTTAATGCCTTGTTATTTTTTCACACAGATGTCGATAAATCTACTCTATGAAATAAAGGACTAAGGGAGACTAGTTCTCTAATCTACCCCCGCCGACTACGCCTTAGTAAAACTTTTTGCAGTGACATGATCTTTTTTACATTGCGGTGTACCAAAATTTCGGTTCAAATAGAAAAATAATGTTTAAATAGCGAAAAAATATCATCAATGACCGTTAATTACACTGTGCAAGTCCAAAATTTAGACATGGGGGGGACCTACTGGGTGAGTTTTCTATAGGTATACTGAGTTGAAATCCACCAGCCGTTTGGTAAGATTGGCTCTAGTTTAAGAGAAATCCGACTTTGAAGTTTGGTAATTTTCGTCAAGTTTGTCGCTTAAGTCTTCGAACGTTTAAATGCTAATAGGTCCTAAATCGTTCCGAATATCGCTTTACTGTCTTCGGCAAGTTTGTAGATATTTTAACGACCAACACATTTGCTTAAGACACCAATCCAAAAAAAATACATTCAAACTGTGTAATTGCGATATGTGCATTTTTTTGCGCAGCGCAACGTGGCGTATGAGTGTCAATTATGTGAGTGTTAATTATAATTAAATGACACTCATACACCACGTAGCGCTCCGCAAAAAAATGAACAAATCGCAATTACACAGTTTGAATGTATTTTTTTGGGATTGGTGTCTTAAGCAAATGTGTTGGTCGTTAAAATATCTACAAACTTGTCGAAGACAGTAAAGCGATATTCGAAACGATTTAGGACCTACTTAAGCGACAAACCCGACTAAAATGAGCAAACTTCAAAGACGGATTTCTCTTAAACTAGCCAATCCAGCCAAACGGCTAGTGGATCTCAACTCAGTATACATATTGAAAACTCACCCAGTAGGTCCCCCCCCATGTCTAAATTTTAGAGGGCAAATTTCACCCACAGTGTTATTTAGGCTTTTGATCCCAAGCAGGCCTTACAGACACTATATGGTTTGGGTTAGGTAGGAGGAGTGTAAAAACTTTTCTTCATAATTTTTTTTATTTTCTCAAAGAACACATTAACATCTACTCACCAATAATTTGTTTAGTTTGATTGAAGCTCACAATTTATTTAAAACAATTTTTTTTCTCATACAATTTCAAAAATAATTATTTTCTTACTTTCTCACGAAACTTCATCTTTGTCTTATAATTACTGCCGTTGTGCATGTGGCAGCGTTAATTGACTATATTTATTTTATAAAATGGAGATTCCCCTTTCCATACGTGTGAAATCAGCTAGAAAAATCATAAGGTGTAATTTACAGAATTTTTTTAAACTTAGGATGTCTGCATGTCTTCTTGGGAATAAGAGGGTTAAATGATTGTAGGAATTTTTTTGCTTGGATTGCTGGATCGTCAAAATCGAGCAGGGGTGGCACATTACAAAGAGTGGCACCTTACAAAGAATTCCCCTACTATTTTTAAAAACCAGCTTTGACTATTTTCTACGTTTTCCGAAAGTAATTTGCCTTCGAAAGTAAAAATTGTATGCATCTCTAACTCAAAGGGATTGAACGAAACTTGTTTGCTCGAAAATATGACTTATTTATGGGCCAAAGCAATTTCATTAATTAAACAGCAGCTGCTGCACTCCGCACAGCCCAAAAGTATGCCACATTGCATTGGCATTAAGCTGAAAGGGAATGCAATCCTATCTGAAAGTATGTGCAGCTGCAGCAGCAGATTTTAACAAAGCACATAAACACACATACTTAGGGAGAGAGAGAGAGAGGGAGATAGACTATAGAGAAGTGGAAGTGAAGCACAGTGCTGATGGCGGCGGCGGCAGCAAGAAAGTTGCCAAAGTTGATGGCAATTTATTTCGTTAGCATACTTGTAGGCACCAGCCGCCGCACTTGTACACAGCCCAAGCGTTTTGAATAATTTGGGGCATGTTTACGTTTGGTTGCAGCAACGACTTGTGGGTGGAAGAATGCGTGTACAGTTGATGGAATGTTGTTTATTGGGCAAATTTCCATAAAATCAGCCTCGTCGTTAGTTGCTTGAGGCCAACAAAAGTTGGTGGCAAGGGTGTGCAGCGCTCAATGACGCATTTTGACCGCATGTTTGGTTGTGTGTAGTAAGCAAATATGTTTGCTGAAAGGCGGCAATGAAAACAAAGAAGCACATACACACACATATCTACACATAACCTATACGCGTAAGTTGTCGTCTTTACAGCTTGTTGCCATATGCTTGTTGCATATAGTAGATTGTCACATCTGTTGTGGGTTATTGAAATGCTTTTGACGTGATTGAATTTCGGCTTTTTTGTGTCTACATTACTGCGTGCGTTTGTGTATGCGCTCTCTGTACTTATGTACGTGTGCGAGTGTGTTGAAGTCATTGGCAATCTATAAGCCCACACATTTTCGTATCAATTTACTCGAATTACCCAAAAGCTCTTCTGTCACACACACACACACAACACACACCCACACATTGCTTTCCTACACACATTCTACTTAACTCATACGTTTTGTCTTTGCTACACAAGAAGAAGGAATAACAAAAGAGCCCAAGTGTTCAGTACGCCTAAATGTATACTAAAGTCGATGAAAGGTTGCTGTCTAGACGCGCATCTTGTGGCTGAGTAACTCACAACAGAGGTATGGCGATAAAAAGTCTCCTGTTGATGTGTCAGTGAGCTGTCTAACTCGAAAAGATCTTTTCGCTGTTGTCTTTCGAAAATTTTTTTAAGGAACACAAACACAATTTTGCTTCTTTAAGTACATTGGAAATCAATTTGCAGCATCAACTTCATTCATGTTTGTGTGTGTGGCCAATTTCGCTTTGTATTTGCATATTTTAATGGACATTTTAGGTTTCGCCTTTCGGGAGCCACAGCTGCAGTTGCACGCTTAAATGAAATGCAGCAAAGCATGTTTCTGTGTGTGTGTGTGTGTGTGTGTGTGTGAAGGTTCTTGGGAGGGCGGCATGTTTGCACTGCTTGCGGTTGCTGCCACTAATGTGCCGCTGTGGTTTAGACTGACACAACAGTTGCAACAACAATAACATTAAAAATCTCAACTACTTGACGGCAGCGTGTGCAACACGCATTAAGGTCACTTTAGTGGTTACGGGGAGTGTAGCGGATTGGTGGGGGAAAGGAATGAACCGGCTGTGGCACGAATGTGTTGTTGCGGTAATTGTGGTAAATGCAATGTGTTGCACATTAGCTCGAGTGCAGCGGCTCATGGGCCCAAAGCAATGTGTGCAAAAGTGTAGTGAAGTGAGTGAGTGTGAATCCGAATGAAGGGAGCCGAGGGGTACATACAATTCAGCGTGTTGTGGTTTTTTCTTTGGCATTATTCGTGGTTGGTAATGCTGTCAAAGTTATTTTCGTTATTATTAACGGGATTTTTGTTGCTGTTTTCAGCGCTTTTATTGTTGCTATCATGACAGACGCTGTTTTTATTGACAGCAATGAATGGTGCCATTTTTAGTGTGCATTGTTTTTGTGGCTTTTTTATTGTTTTTTTTTATTATTATTTCAACTTTTATTGTTTGTTTTTTGTTAACTTTTGCCGTATCAATGTTAATAAAATTAAAAATTGTCATTGCATTTATTTTACTGTCAATTTAATTTACAAGCAAATGTTGCCAAGAATGTTGCGCAACATGTTGCCACATAAAAGCGAGTCTGTAAAGCATATTGTGAGCTGTTTTGGGGCGCAAACGATGCTAAGCACACTAAACTTGACATTCCATATCCGCTCCCCCTCCTCGCAAGGCAGCGAAACGAATTATTTGGCATATTGAAAGTTTCGTTCGTGCTGTTTGCTGGCCACTTTGCACTTCGCATTTGGCACTTGCCATGCATGCGGCGAGCTAAAGTGCCAATCAAATTTGTTGCCAATAGTACAACAACACACTAAATGCAAAAACACTCAAACAGTGGCAACCCAAACAAATCGTTTCAGCACTGCACGACCAGCAAATAAACCACACGAAATCGCTTCAAGTGGGTTTGAAGTGTGAGACGAGTGGCAGAGCAGCGCTGGAAGGGCTGACATAAACGACAAATGACTACAAAAAGCGTCAATTAAGTGCAACATTGCATGTTGGGCGCAATAGCAAAAAAAAAACCAAATGTTTGCAAATAATTGGCACAACGCAGACGATCGACCGGCCGGCGGCTGTTGGCGCCATCAACACAAATCGCCATTTGTGGACTTTTCTAATTGTTTTTCGTTTTTTGCTGCCTGCTTCTTTATGCAGTCTGTTGTTGTTGTTATCCTTAAGCGTTTGCTTGGCTTGGCTTTGTGTTAGTTGCAGTGCAACAATGCGTTGCACTCAATGGCGCGCAAATAGCGACGCAAACTAATGGATTTTGTTTTTTTGATTGGCGGCGTGTTGAGCTGTTTTCTTGCAGACGACATTTTGCTGTCTGTCTCGTTTGAATTGTTAAAAGAAATAGAATGAGATAGAATTTTGCTTGGAGAAATTATTGGAGTCTTTGTCCATTTGGCAGCCGCCGTGGCTCAGTTGGTTAGTGCGTTGGACCGCGAGTCGAAGGCAGCAACCTCAGGTTCAAATACTGCCTGTAATAACACCTAAAAAAAATAACGGGAACACTCGTTTTCTCTGGCTGTCCTCTCAGCTGGAAATGGCAAACCTCTGAGAGTAAAAATTGCTTTTGAAAAAGCTCCCAACCTGCCGTTCGGAACTGGCATAAAACTGTAGGTCCCTTCCACCCGCGTACAAATTCACACGCACAACACGGGTGGTTGCGGGAAGCTAGGCCTTAGTCTCGCGTAAGCGGGCTGTCGTGCCAGTCAATTATAAAAAAAAAATTAAATTCTTTGTCCATTTGGGCGTAAAACTATTGTTCCCTCTCAGAACTCTCAGATAGTGTAAATGCATATATCCACCTTCTATAATCGGCACTAAAATTGCACGCGAGATATTTGACACAACTTCACTGTTCGAATTGAATGTTTAAAACTGCTTTCAATACATCTCGTTTCACCATTAAAGGGGAAAATATGTCTGCACACGGCCAGCCAATGTTAAAGTGAATCCAGCAAATTCAACGTTTATGCTGCAAACACAAATTCTCAGAATTCTCAGAAATCGCACTTTCATCACGCATTCATTTATTCATGCACACGCCTACAGCGGACAACGTTTCGCATTTGTGGCCGCTTTGCAAATTCGGTCAGATTTCGGCACAATGCAAATTCAGCGCCGGCCACCGCCAAATGTAACGAAAGCGGCATAACAAATGAGCAAAAGATGGGCCGAACTTGCAAAATAGACAACAAATGGAAGACAAACTTTAATCTGTTACGCCACGTTCGCAACTGTCGGTTGGATGAGCCGGCAACATAATTTCGCGTTTGCATTATTTTTCGATTTTCTTGCTTGGCTTGTTTGTGTGTTTGGTTATTTTTAACGGCGGCAACAGTAACAGACGCAAGTAGAAATGATGGCAGAATGCCAGAAAACGCTGACAAATCCAATAAAGTGCGCTGTTTTAGAAGATTATGGTATACATTTAGGCGCATAGCGCACCAGACAAAAGCGTATACATTGTGGCAGATTCTTGAATGCCAAGTTAAATAAAAAAGTTGATGGCAAAAGGTACAGAAGAGAGGGTGAAATAAAAAATGGAAAGCGAGGAAATGTGTCGGCGATAAACCGATGCGACGAAGGGGAACCAAGCTGAAATGATAATGCAGATGAAAAGTGGATTTTTGCACGTGGCGGGAAAAACTGCGGTTGCAGGAATGTACAGAAGGAACGTGGGCGAGACAAGTTGCTGTGGTTCGGCAGGGAAAAAGTGCTATTAGACGCGCCCGCTCCATTGGGAATTCTGCACATCTGCACGCGACTGCGGCGGTAAAGGTGTCGGAGGTGTTGGAATGTGCGAAGAGTGATTAACATAAAACTTTGTTTTGTTAAAACATTGTTTTATTCATAAATGCTCATAAATTATATGAAAGAATGGTACAAAGTAAGATTTTAATTTAAATAAAATCATATGAAACAATAAAAGATAAAAATAGAAAAATATAAAACAGGAAAATAAAAATAATACAAAAATAAATAAATAAATAAAATAAAAACCTTTAAAATAAATCCAATATAATATAAAACACAAAAACCAAAAATGCATAAAAATGTAATGGCAAAATATTGACAACAGTAACTATAACAATAAAAATAACGACCATAAAATTGAGCACAACAACAACAACGATGGCACAAAAATAAAAAAAAACATAAAATTAAAGACAACAGCAGCAACGACACCAAAAATAATAAAAGAAATAAATTTTACTGCAATAACAACCACAAAAAATGATAACAAAAAATAACACAAACATTCACCAAACGCCTTCAAATGTGGCAACGGCGACAGACGAACAGGCAAAGCTGAGGAAACGACGCGGCAGCACGAGAACAGCGCCGGAAGCCGAGTTCAACAGCCTTGAAACTTGGCGAAATGTGCAAAGTTTTCGCAAACCAAACAAAAGTAAAAAACACCCCTAAGCTGTCGTCTCTGAGTGCCACATGTCGACGCAACAAAAAAAAAAACAACAAATACATACGAAAGCAGAAACAACAAATAGAATGTAGAACAGTAATAACAGTGAGGCAAGTAAGTAGTTCAGTCTATTGTTGTTGTTGTTATTTGCAAATATTATGTATGCCTATGTGTGTATGTGTGTATTTGTATGGGAATGTGGCAACACTGCCAGTGTAGCAGACATGCGAATATTTAAATGTTTTGCTGCTTGTTGCTTTTTTGTCTTTGTCGTCTTTTTACTTTGTGTGTGTTTTCGATCCTTAGCCACTTGTAAAGTAATGCCGCTTTAAGTTGCACGTGCTTGACGCGTTGCTGTGCATGTGTTAATTTTACGGTTGGTTGTTGTTATTGTGCTTGTTTTTTGTAAATTGTTTGGTACGCTTTTGCATAAATTTGGTTGTTTATAAGCAGAAAATTAGAACTGAGTAGGCAGCAGTGCTGTTGGTGAGAAAATGCAAAGAGTGAGGCGAACAATTCCTAAGGATGCTACACGATATTAAATGACAATGTAAAATACCTTAAAGCAGCATTTGTGGATTTTTTTCTATGTCTTTTGAACTTGGCACGAAATATTTTAAGCGTTCAATGTGTTGTAAAACTTTTTGCTGCATATGAACATTTTTATTGGTGCATTTTTTGTAGCAGCTTATGTGAAGCAGTTAAATGCATAAAATATATCAGTGTTATGAGTTTAGAGTCTTTGTTCGGGTTATGTTGACAATGTGGTTTGTTGAAGTTATGTGGTTTGAGTTGAGTAAAGAAACGTTTTTCTATAATCTATAAATTTTTGACTTCATAGTTTTCTTAGCCCAGCTAAAGCTGAACTTTTGCCACTTTTCCTGTTTGAGGTAAAGTGAATTGAAAGCAGAAATTCCTCCACAAAGAGTACGTCAGTTTAGCTAAATTGATCTTGATTGAATAGAGTCCACACCCACAATGCTCTGAAGTCTTTAAAGAAGCCAATAGCTCCCTATTATATTTTCTAGAATGACTTCTAACTGCAGTTGCGAGACACTTTGCTGCTAAGGTGGAAGCAGATCTCGGCAAAATGAATAACATTTCCAGCTCTGATTCACGCCGACTTATTCGTGGCATGTTTAAGGATTGATTACACGTAACGAGTAGAGTAACGAGACAGCAACTCGAACGAGTACTCGTTTCGCCTAAACAGTAAGGCGAGTTGTTGATTGTGACCGAGTAGAGTGGCGAGAGAGTCACTAGAATCACATTTTGTTTACTAGGCCGAGTACTACTTTACCGTTATATTTTTTACTTCTTTTCGCAGCGATTCGCTGAATCGTCACATGCGGAATGCGTCACACGCCACTTTTCGCTCGGTTGAGTTTAACCCATTGCTGCCGGGTACCAGTTCCGCCCATACGATTTTGATAAAATTTCATACACGACCTAGAAGTGACCCAAAATGATCAGAAACAAACATTTCAGCTTTCTATCTCTGCACGTTGCTGAGATATTCATTAGGTATTTTGTACCCATTAAGCAGCAATGGTAGCTTTTTTCCATACTTTGTGAAGTGATCAGCTAAACACGTGAACAAAAGTTGTATTTTTTACAGGTGAGTTAGGAGGCAGATTTTTGTGAAGTTCTAAGGCCACTACGTTTCGCCACATTTTCCACCTCCGGAAAATTCACGATTTTTGGAGTCTGGTAACTCTAGCTAGATGGCGAAATTTTAGGGTGACCTTTACTAGGTTGAGGTAGTTCCATCTTTACCCTAACTATTCCTATCAATGGTTTTGAGAGATCTCAAACATTGACTTTTTTGTTATTTTTTTTTTAAATAAATTTTCATGGGTAAAATTTTACCCATTAGGCAGCAATAGGTTAATTGCGAAAGTTGCTTATTTCATTTTGTGCATTATAAAACCGAACTGACTCGGCATGTGTCAAAATACGTTTGAACAACTCGGCGCTTTTGCTCGCCTACCCAACTCTCTCGGCCTAGTACCATTTTGGTGTATCGCCACTCTACTCGTTACGTGAAATCAAGTATCGATACAGATTGAAATTGAACTTGATTTAACTTCAACAACTCAAAGCCGCACTTTCCGCCTCTGTTGCTCACTGCTTGCTTGCCACTCATTGGTTGTTTATTTGTTGCCAATTTCCAATTAAAGCGCAACTTGAGCATTGCCAACTCGCACTCGGTCGCAGCTGTTGCAGTCGTTGTAGGTTTTACTGTTGTTATTGTTGTACAATGTTAATTAATTTGAACGCATGAGCCAAGTCTGCTAATTTAGTGCTAATGCCCGCCCACAAAACTCGCTACCGGCAGTTGCTATGATTTTTCTTAATTTTCTTTCAACTCTCACCATTTTTGCCATTTTACTTCTTTCTTTTCTTCTCACATTAATTTGCTTTATGCTGCTTTATTAGCTGCCACTGCTGTGCGGTATAGAATGGCCGAGCGGCTGACGTAACGTTAATGAGTTGAACGTAATGATGGCATTTGCTGCAATAATTGATTGCCGAACCTCAATTTGTCCACGCATTCATTATTTTGTTGTACTTTTTGTGTTATTTATTTTCATTTATTTATTTTCAGTTATTTATTTTATTTAGATTTGTGTTGTGTTATTTTTCAAACATTTTTTTTTTTGGCATTGTTTTGCTGCTGGCAATGCTTAGATAAGGCAAAAACAACAATCGCCCAGAGGAGTACAATAACATTAAGAATAACAATAACAATAAAAACAACAACAACACAAACAATTGCTTCCGTTACGTTGCTGACGGCATGTCGAGGTTATTTGCTGCTTGGTTGGCAATTCGTTTTGGTGTCATCATCATCAGCTGGCCTCATGCTGGAGTGATGATTGTTGTTGTTGGTTTTTGTTGTGTTTTGTTGTTGTTGTTGCTGTTGTGCTAGCCAACGGGTTGAAGCGGCTGCTGGTTGGAGTCCAACAACATTCACGTATCTCGGCATTGTGAGCTGTCTGCGTGTGTGTGTGTCGGTGTGCCCGTTTTTCTGTGTGTGTGTGTGTGTGTTGTGGGCTTGCGGTAGACAACGCCGCCACCGCCGCCGCCATGATTAATGATCAAATTAAGCATTCGCTGACTGACGTTAATGATGACAACAATAACAACAACAACAACCACAACAAGTAAAAATATAGTGAAAACGTTGGAAATTGGAAAATGAGGCAACATGCAAAAATGGGAAGAACCTACCATCAACATTGACTCACCCTCGATTGGGTAGAAAACCTACATAGATAATGGTGTCAGAAAACAACAACAGCAACACACACACAGCTGCCAGTAGCAGCCGCTATAAATGCAAATTGCTCGCAAATCATGCTGCGGGTGATAAGTTCTGCTCAACTCACTTTATCACCCCTTCGCCGCCCACAACGCCGAACCGGCGCGTTGAGTTGTCAGCGCAATCAGCGCCCAGATAAGCCAAATGATAGCGTTTTATTGTGCAATTAAAATTATTGTGAAAACTGCATCAACAACAAACAATACAAGAGCGGCAGAATATTGGCAAAATGCGCGGCCCGCAAAAAGCGGGCGCCACAGCGCTGGCCGATGCCGACGGCAATGCCGCAGCAGAATAATCAAATCGCACTGAAAGAATATATGAAAATAGAAAGTGAGGTTAGATTGGCAAAAGCCGCCCATGATGACGCCGATATTTAGCTGTGATTGCCACAAGGCAACGCGATGATAAATCACGCTGCTAGGCGGTGTTTGTTTTTTTCCCCCCAACTAAATGTGAGCGGGAATTCCGTGGAATTTCAGTGAAGCATCTCGGAGGCAGCCGTAAGGGTTGCCGTACTTTTTTGTGTTCTCCGGTGTGAGTGTTGTTGGCAATGAATGATGAATGTATAATGGAGGGAATAATTTTGCAATTAATGAGTTAATGCGTGACTGCGATAGGCAGCGCAGATAGCGCGAGCCAAAAGCGCTAAGGTCGCTTGATATTTACTTATCTGTAGGGGATAGGGGCGAGTTTGCATACATCAAGGCGCTTAAGCTGGTGGCAGGTGAAATGACGGGCTCACGGTGGCCTTTTGTATAATTTCAGGCGCAGTTCACCTGGGGCGATCACGTTACGGAAATTTATTGCGTTGCGTTTGGGGGCAATGTTGTCGAAATATGTTTTATGGGTTTGTAAAATGTTAAGACTGACTCAATGTTAAGGCACTTTGGAGCGCGCAGATTACGAGTGTGAATGCAAATTATTTTCCAATTTAGAAGCTGGGTTTGCGCAAGTGATGGTTTTAATGACAGTGTGAATGGTTTAATGATTTCCTTTGGGACTTATGTAAATTATGTTCAACATTGTTGAGAGAGATTTGTATGTTTTGTTAATTCTATTCAAGTTATGGCGAATACAGTAAGAGTGCTTGGGGACTGAAGGCTTTTGACAACTTTTTAGTTGTTTTTGTTGTTCAGTTAATGGTGAAACCATCGACACATTGGTACTGGATTTGTTTGCCACGACTGACGAAATGCCATGAAACAGTTAGTTCGTCTTGGTAAATTTCCGAAGAGGAATGTTTTATTATTCATAAAAAATTTCACATTCTGTGTAAACAAAAAAATCTGTAAGGTTTCTTCATAGACCTTCCATCTCCACTAAAAATTACAAAAAGTCCTCAATGAGTGAGTCATTGCGGACATAATTGAGTCATAACTTCTGCTACTTGTTTGGTTGTGATATCACATTGGGCCCATTTTTGGTATCACAATGGGTCTATATGTGACCTGAATGTTTCTTGCCTGATGACCACTTAAACCTTACTTAACCTCACCTAATCTAACCAATTTGTGCTTGACTCAACTGCAATGATGGAAATATGATTTACTGCTATGTTTGTGATTAATTAATGATTTTTTAGATTTATTCGAAAACAATACAGATCTCTATTCAAGTGCAAAAGCCCACTGTGGATGATCATGATGAATTGCTTTTTATGCAATTTTTTAAGGTTAGGACGTCCATAGATCATTTTAGTAACTAGAGGGTTAAACATTTTCATTTCCTGCTCCTCATCCCCTCCTCGTTTTATCTCCTCTTAGCACACATCCTTTGAACTTTCAAAGTCTCCAAAGAATTTCCATTGCATCGCTGACATACGATTTATTTTGTTGTTGTTTTTTTGTTGTATTTTGTTGTTTAAAACAATTTCCATGCTTACATATTACATCCACACATGCATACATCCTACAGCGAAATGTCATAAAGTAACTTTTCCCACAACATTTTCACACGTTTTTGAATGAAATGTAAACTGACTGACGGTGACGGGTGTTGTCTGAAGTGCAATCAGGCGATTTAACTTATAGCAGATAAATCGCAGAGTTCGGTGTGAGTGTTGCTATGCCAACACACACACACACATTTGTCACTAGCAAGACACAAGTGTGACTTTTGACTCAAAGTGTTGACGCGTTACTAACGTTTTAGCGTAGCGCCAAAATACATACACACAACAGCAACAACAACAATCAATCCATATGTAGCGCGCATCTTTTCAGCTGAATGCTGTTTGATGACAGTGCATCAATCACAGTTGAAAAATCACTGAAGTAATGTACTTTTCGTCAGCATTTCCTCGGGTTGTCGAAGCTGTGCGTTGGAGAGGAGTGAACAACTTGGCGCGAGACGCGGAATTTTCTTGTAAAAATTGCTATGCGAGGTATGGGTAAAAATTTGGTGGTAACTCACACACACACACACGCGCGCAGCAAACAGATAAAATGCAAGTTTGCAGCGATTTTCGCATTTGCCATAAAATGTCACCGTGCTGCGAAAAGCAAACGAAACGAAGAAAGTGGAAATTCAAAGTGAGCTCAGAATAATATGAAGTGGAGAGGGGGTGGCAGTGCAGTGGGAAATTGCAAATCTTTCATTTGATAAATTGCAACAAGTGCAATTGCTGCTGAAGCAATTTTCCACCAATGCAGCGACTCGGTTTTTGTGCTACACGCTGAGTTTTGCTGTTGTTGTAGTTTTTTTGCCATTACTGTTTGTTAGTTTGGGTAGCTGCGGGTAGAAGTAATAAATTTTCATGAGGATTTTGTGCAAAAGTACTTGTAGTACTAAAATATATGAAAACACAGAAGTGTCAAATCGTGTACTTAGATAGCTCAGCGAAAGATCAAAGAAAACATTTAATAATAATTAAGAAAAACATATTAAAAATTATTAAAACAAAAGCTGTTAATGCAGTTTGTATTACACAAAAAATTTATTTAAAAATATATTTATATTTTTTTAATTATTCATACCTTAATTACACTCACATGCTCCACTGTGCATTGACATAAAACATTGGCATGTCGATTTATTGTTTTTGTAGCATAGGTTTACACTTACATCTTAATAAATTCGTACAGTTTTTAACATTAAAGATCACTTTTAGTTTTTTAGTTAAAACTAAATTGTTTTGAAAAATGTATTTGCTTTTCTAACAATGGATTTCTAACAATAGTTATAAAAAAATGTAAAGTAAATAAACAATTCAATTACTATTAACACGCTCAATGGAATATTGAGCAATTGATTATTGAGGATTGATAATTTAGTTAAGTTATTTAAAAAATGTCTTTATTATCTGTAGAGAGCGTAGAACGCTTATTTGATATTTATATATATATTTTTTTGTGTGTTGAAAAATGTTATTTATTTATTTGTTTGAAATATAATTATAAATAATTAATAATAATAATTATAAGTAATATAATAATAATTATAAATAACAATAATTATAAATAATTATATTACAACTAAAAACGCAACTAGTGGCAAAGGCTATTGGCCTTTTTAAAAATGTAAGATACCATATTAAAACAGAAATATAAGCAAATTAATTCGTTGATTATTAAACTGGTTTTTAATTGAATTTCATCATTTTTTTGTCGTCGTAGTGTTTTGGAAGTCCAATGTAACTTAAAAAAAAAACTTAACCCTCATCCGACGTTCAAAAAAAACTCACACATAAGATGTTCGGGTGAAATTTCACCCATATGGTACTTTGTATTGTTTTAATGAATTTTTTGACCAAGTATAATAAAAAATCATTTGTTATCTTTAATCTTTATTATCTTTGTTATCTTACAGATAAATAAGTTAACACATTTGTCTATATTTATTTGCAATTAGGGCAATTAGGTTAGGTAAGGTTAGGTGGCTGCATCTGTAAGAGACACACTCAGAGGCCTATTATAAGACCCGTTGTGATACCACATATTTCACCCGTTTTTGAAATGTGTATGTAACACTGTTCTTCCCAACATATGTTACAGCACACATATCAAGCGGATGGGGAAAGGGGGCAAGGAAGGTCAGTACTTAGCAAAAACTTTGTGTTCACCACATGTATACTTTTTTCAAGAATTGCAAGCAGAATATGCTTTTCAATCGTTTTTGATACCAAATTGACACCGTGTTTCAATAGTTTTTTACTTTTTTACGCTCTGATTTTCTGACAAGGTTTGGGAAATTGGCTGTATTGAGATAAGAAGTCAGCATGAAGATTTTCCTTTCGGTATTGTTGCTCTACGCAAAATCTTTAGCTTTACTAAACTCAAATCTAAGTCCTCAAAAAAACTCGCCGCTTGTACTTTTTGTTGTGATTCCAGCTGGGAACGACAGCGATTAGTTTTTCGTTTGACGGTATAGTTAGTGAACAACCAATTGGTCTAAAGTGTCAACTACTGCTTTTTCTTATTGCAAAACGATATCATTTCGGGCAATTTTTTGTTACCAACATATCCTGGTTATGATGAAAAGTGCTCAAAGGGGCATCTTCCGCGAAAAGCCAGCACTTGTTTAGTTAGTGTGTCCTTTTCATTGGACGTACATAGCAGTTGTCGCTAAACCCACTTTTCTCATATATCTCTTATGGGTGTTAACAAGCTTCATTCTTTATCACAAGCTTTACGTTCCTGGCAAGTGGTTTTGTCACCGACATAACGAAGAATTGGTCTGCCTGTTGTGTAACTCTACAGATTATCAAGAAATACCCCATTCGACTTATAAACACCACTCAAAATTAAAATACAAAAATATGCCTGAATACCAACGCTGATCCATGCACTGCCAAAAACTCGCAAACCTTCAACATTAGTTTTGTCAGTTACTATCTTTAACATTGGTCTTCATTGGCATCTTGTATTGCTGACGCACGACTTCAAGCATACCGAGTTATACCAACTTTAGTTGAAATAATATAATTGGCTCTTACTTTTCCGTTGAGTTCAGGAGGCCCATCGATCCATAAAAAGGTTGTGCCTTTCGATCCATAAAAAGCAGTTCAAAACTTTCAATCCAGTGACGTAACTTTATGGCATTTTCTGTACGTGTTGCGTTAAATTTCCATACATATCGTATATGGGTGAAATTTCACTCGAACGTCGCCCACGTAACTTTTTTTATAATCACCGTTATAATGAAATAATCAATATGTTGTAGATAATTTCTAAAACTTATATTGGTTTGCTACAAATACAAGAAACCTTAATCGATTTGATAAATATATAAGAAAGTTATAGTACCCCAAAGTTGAAAATGGGTGAAAAATCACGTGAACGACGGATTAGGGTTAAATTAAAACTAAAATATGAAATTCTTACAATTAAATAAATAATATAAATAAATAATATAAATAAATAATATAATAAATACAGTCATGTCTGGGTATAGTGAACCCCCTATATAGTGAACACCTCGATATAGTGAACACCCAAATTTTGACATCGAGCCTCTAAATAGAGAAACAAGTTTTCAAGCAAAAACAAAAAATTGTATTTTGAGCAAAAATGTTAACCTTGATATAGTGAACAACCTCAATACAGTGAACAGGTCTAGCAATAATTAGTTCACTATATCCAGACACCATAAATCTAAAAATATTGAAATTTTTACTATAATTATTTGTATTTAATAGCTAATTCATTAATAAAATTAAAAATTGATTAATTAACAAAAAATATTAATTTGTTTAATTTTAATTCTCTAATTCTTTGACTGATTAATTCTTTGAAATTAAGAATTTTGTTGAATATTAAATTAATTAAATTTAAATTAAATAAAAGTTTTTGATTTTTTAAATATTAAATTAAACCCGCAAAACAAATCAAAACCAACATAAAAACAAAACAAGAACAAACAAAAGCATAAACAAATAAAACAGATTTTATTAAAAAAAAATTTAAATTTGAACAATTTAATTTCCAATTTAAACGCTGGATTTTTCTTTGATTTTATTGCTTCGATTTTATGCTTTCTTTTCAAGTTTTTTCATTCAATTGAATAGTCAGAATTTTCAAATAGAATATAATAATTTCAATAAAACGATTTTTTTTAATTATTGACTTTTTAATTTATTTCTTAGTTAATTTTTTTTATTGATTTAGTAGTTTTAGTGTTATTGCTAGTCTAAATTATTAGTTTTAGTAATTATTATTAGTCTAAATTATAATAATTTTTCACTCAAACTGTCTCGTTACAATTTGGGATTTATTTTAATTTGTAAATTATTTATGGCTTGTTTTTTTAATTGTTTTTTTTTTATTATTATTGCATTTATTTGATTTTTACAATTATTTTTTGCTTTACCTGAAGTGCGTTTTGCATTATGTCATTCTTAGTTTTCTTAAAATATAATTCCACCTACGTATTTATTTATTTCATTGATCTGCCATTAATTATTTACTCTTTTCTATTCAATACACGTCAGTTTAAACTTTTACACCTCATTTTTCTTCTTTTGGTTTTTCAACATTTTCGATTAAATCTCAACTTTATTTATTCATTCAACTTTTTGTGCTTCACATTTTCAAACTTCACATTCAGCCACTTTCCTCTCTCTGTTCTCTGGTTCTTCAATGCAACTTTATTTATTTGATTTTCTTTCAACGTTTGTTTTGCTTTTGTTTTCGTTTTATATTTCGGCGTTTTGGCGTATGTCGTTGTGTTGGCACTTTCACACTCAGCGACGTCCTTTTGCATACTACACGCTTTCTAGCCGGCAAAATGGCCAAATTGCCTTGTTGCCGCACATCTGACTGGCGATAACAGCTGGTCGATACAGTGCTCACGTCTGGCGCGGGTTCGGGTGCGGGTGTTGCGCGGCGCGCTTCCAGGCGAATTGCATTTTCCCATTGCTACCATTGACAGCGGCCGACAAAGCTTAACAGTTCTGTTAAGTGCTTTAGCAGTGCGTTGACAGTGCGTTCATTCGCTGACAGCGTGAGAGCGAGTAACCGCGAGCGAGTCGAAGTGGCGAGAGTGTTTGAAAGATTGAAAGCTTTGTGCGCTGTGAAGTTGTTGAAGTTGTAGGCTGCTTTCGAGCTTTCTTGGCTGCAAAGTGCGCTACAGTCGGCATTGGCGATGCTGAAAGATTGAAGTCAAAAATGGGGGTAAATTTATTTGTTGTGTATTTTTTGACTGCGAAGTGGTGTAAATTGTATTAAAGTGAGGAAAAATGAAAAAATTTCAGCTAAATAACTTCATGTTAATGAGAAAGTGTCATGGAAAATGTGTGGATGCTTCCGTGGAGGACAGTAATGATGGGTTCAAATTAAATCAGATTAGTTGTTAATTTCAAGTTTCAGAGTAATCGAGAGAGCATCTGTCCTTACAAGAAGCTGCATAGTGTTGTCTATCCACAAAATGCTTTCAAAAATTTTGCCCATATGCAAAGTTTACATGTTATGGCCACTGAATGCTGCGTTTATATAAATATTTAGATTTTTATACTGCTGCGGTTTACTGCATAGAACGACAGCCATCTGCTACAAGCGACCAAACATCTAATAATCACGTCAGTTTGTGGCATGAAAATGCATAAAAAGAGAGAAAATTAGAAAATTAAATTGTTGCTCTTCCGGAGCCATACGGCAACAAGTGGCCGTATTTGGGCTTCAGCATTATTAAAAATAGTCCATGCTTTTGTTGTAAATTTTGTGTTGTATTTAATATTAAATGAGTTTGGGAATTTAAATACGTTTTGAGTGCAGCTCTGATAGTTTTGCGCTACCCTAAAGCAATTAAGCTAATAATAGCCAAAGGTTCAGTGTTGTGTCCTGTTTCGGGGTCGCTGCTGCCTCGTTGAATATATTTGTGGATGTGAAATGCCGTTGTCATTGGCCACACAGCTACGGGCTTCATTTGCATAGCTAGGAAAATCGAAGGAAAGGGTTATTGCACACGTATAATCTGAAGTGATTAGGGATGAAGGAACGTTTTTGGTTTGTAGGCATCGGCTGAAAATATTCTCATTTGAATGTTTGTCATTTGTGTGAGGAGTGTTGTCAGGACATTGTTTGTGATGGTATTTGGTGCTTCTTAGAGTTCTAAAAATGCCACAATTCAACTGAAGTGGTCGCTTGATTAATGAGACACAGCAGTCAGAATGTCTCTAAGGCGGTTAGAGGAAAATGTGACATGAAAGGGTAACAGTTTAGTTGTTGTTGTGAGCCAATAATGGCCAAAGTTCAAGCAACTTAAGTGGTTAGGAAATAATAGGAAATATTTATTAAAAAATGTCAAGCAAGTACGAGAACATTTGAATTAGATAAAAGTACAACAAATTGGTGGTGAATGTATGAAGAGACGTACGGTTTCTAAGAGACGTATGCGGTTTCTAAGAGACGGCAGCCAAATTATGTGGAGGGAAGAACACGTGCCAACGAACGAAAGCCAGCCAGAAGTTTTGGCAAAGTATTATTGGCAAACTGATTTGAAAGTAATGAGTTAAAGAAAATAATTTAATGAGTTATAGTAGATTAATTCACTCAATTCAACAAGGACCATGTATGTCAATTTCTAATTGCTAATTAATTGCTAAAAAAAATAGCACTGACTGTTTGTGTTCTAGCATAAAAACGCCACATTTAGAATAAACTCATGAAAAACGGGATCAAAGTAATTAAATGAGAAAGCAGAAAAATATTTGTTTTCATAATAAAACCATTCCATTAATCTATGTAATTCTCTATGTAGCAACACTTTGAAAGCTGTCAATTTCACACAACCGCTGACCGCATCCGCGTTTCCGTTTCGACTGGACAACATCGAAATGCCAATCACTGCTCATTACTTGTCTGTTTGTTTGACTGTGAGTCAAAGTAGCAAAGATTTTGTTTTTTGATGAGTTTTCATGAAAAATAAAAAAGCTGCAAACACAAAAACAATGAAACGTCAAAAATAATATATGTTTTGCTCGTCACAACAAGTTGTTATGACCAAAGGTTACGCGCTTCCTTTGCTGTTGTTGTTTTTTCCTTCTGAGCTTTAATCATGTAAAGCCGAAGACAAACCAACAAGGAGCAACTAAAAAAAAAGCACACATTTTCTGGCAGCATCAACAGCAACAATAACACGGAAAATTGCACTCAATAAAGCAATCGGCTAGCGGATAGCATCAGCTGTCAAAACTGACACTTTAACATGAAATATGAATGGCCAAGAATTATGACAGCAGCCAGCCAGCCAGCCAACAACAAACAGCAACTGAATTATGCAGCAACTGTTGCCGCTGAACGCAATACTTAAGAGCAATGACTTTTGTTTTTGGCCAAAAATATCAGCGAACAGTAAACCGACGGGCATTCAACATTCGGACAGACGGACAGACAGACGGAGGCGCGCTCGCGACAATATTGGCCACATCTGCAATCACTTGTTGTTGTCAATCAAAACTGACAGCAGTGATGTGCGACACAAAAACAAAAACAAAATATTTACAATAAAAAAATGTTTCGCACGCCTTTGACTGACAGGCGGCATGCAAAAATGTGCACGCCAGTCGCCACAAAATGTTTGCAATTTGTTGTTGTTGTTGCTGCTGCTGATGCCGGTGTCACTTGCATGCAACGTTGTATTTTTAGGCACATTTTCGAATTGCCAGCGTGTTTCGCTTAATTTTCAGAATTGCTGTTGTGGTTATTGTTGTTGTTGCTGACGTTGTTGAATGGCAATGGTCCAAAAAACGCAGCAATGAATTTATTATTGTTGTGCGAAATACACGACAGCAGCGTAAATATGACGAATGGATTTTGCGTGATTTTTGGTGTTGGTGGAAAAAGCGAAGGCAGTCAATTGCAAAAGAGGGAAAGGAAAGTGGAGTGTACGGCAGGACGTGTGTGGCAAGTCAGAATGGTAGCGAAGAAGAAGTGCTAAAAGTCTAAGTATTTATCAGAGACCTAAAATAAGTATTATCCATATTTTTGGGAATTAAAAAATTGCCCTAATTTAAGAAATTTCTATAATAATTGCTTTATAGTAATTATTCCCAAATACAAATTTTTTACGTCGCCTATAACTATTATCATGTAATAAATATTTTTCAGTTGCTTAATAACTCTTATAAGTAACAAGTATTTTTTTCGTTGTCAATAATTATTATTTTGGGATTTTTTTTGTTTACATTGCTTCATAACTTTTTTATATGACTTTTTTAATTTACGTTACCGATAGCTATTTTTTTGAGAAATGTTTTGTTTACGTTGCTTCATAACTTTTATTTATGATTTTTTTCATTTACGTTGCTGATAACTATTATTTTGAGAAAAAAAATTGTTTACGTTGAATTACCACATTTTGGATATGAATTGATTTTTAATTTTTTTAAATTGACAAACGCAAATTAACTGTAGAAACCTAAATTCCACCAACAACTAAACAATTAAAAATCAATTCATACTCAAAATGTGGTAAGGCAACGTAAAAAAAATTCTTTCATAAAAGTTATGAAGCCACGTAAAAAAAAATTTCTCAAAATAATAGTTATCGGCAACGTAAATAACAAAAAATCATAAATAAAAGTTATGAAGCAACGTAAAAAAAATGTTTCTCAAAATAATAGTTATCAGTAACGTAAAAAAAAAAGTTATGAAGCAACGTAAACAAAAAAAATTCCAAAATAATATATTAATTATCGAGAACGAAAAAAAAAATTTTTCTGATAACAGTTTTTACGCTACGTAAAAATTAATTGTCGCAAATAATAACTATAGTCTGACCAATTAATCGGCGTCGGCTAGTATCGGCCACAAAAATTGGTATCGTTTCTAATTATGGAAAGGCCATGTTACTGCAACATCTGAGTCTAGGTTCGAGCTTAGGAAACTGGGCTCCACTTTGGTTTCGTTTAAGCTCGAGCTTAGGGAACTTGACTTCATTTCATTGTAAATGAAAGTTAAAGGAGATAACTTTTACTTGCATATTTCAAACTTGTCTCCAGGAGCCTTTACTTGCATCTAGGCTCGAGCTTAGGAGGCTTGGCTCCACTTAATCGTAAGAGGACCCAAGGTTTGCTTTAATAGTAGACAATTCTTACCAACTAAGCTGACCATAGCAGTTTTTTATTGGCTTTAAGTCTGCTTTAACATTGGTTTCCAGGTGCCTTTCGTTGTTTGTTGCTTTTACTTCAATTCGCACCAAACAATCCAAATGTTCTTTTCACTTGGTCCTTCCATAGTTCTTTTTTTTAATCTCATTCAAAAATATTCGGAAGGAGTACTTGCTGCGATAAAACATCACCGTCCATACAAACGACGTGACCAGTTATTGAAAAGTGATACCATTATCCGAGACCTTATTTTAAAATGTGCTGGACTTGGCGCAAATTCCGTTATCTATTTTCAAAATTCCTTCAAATTGTCTTCTCTTTTGACGAATCAAGTCAGCTCGATCCCAACGTGAACTAAAGTTGTCTGTACAACATTTTTGAAAAAAACATATGCTGAAAAAAAACCACATCATAGCTGATGCACGCAATTCCCACTTTTCTACTTCATTGTCTAATCTTCTTCTTCTCTGTGTGAACTGCAAACCATTGCATGATGACTTGCACTTCCCTTACCATATTTCATAAAGCTTGTACGCAGGAGAGTGGCTCAAAAATATGTAATTTAATGTGCGTTGCGCCAGAAAGCATAAAGAATTTCATAAGACACAACGTGCAAAAGCATTAAAGCCAAAAATGACAATAAAACCATTATGGGACTGAAGATGATATGGCTTTGACACTCAAGTGAGTGGCAAATGGCTTGCGAAGTTAGAACATATATACATACGTCTGTATATATATATATATGCTATTCACAAGTCGCTCCAAGGGTCAACTACAACTTATTGCAATTTTTTCTTAAACATTTTAAAGTGATGCTACTTTTTGAACCAAACGCTTGGCATTGAAATCGTTTGCTTTTGGAGCGCTCATACGCATTTTTAGATACTTTCATATAGTACACACACACACATACACATATTTGCACATAAGTATGAAGTTGGCTCAGATTTGATATAAATTCTGCTGTAAATGGCGAACAAAATTTTTGATACATTTTGCAAAGCGCCATTCATGTCAATAGATCATGACAACTGCCGCATATTTGACTATCTGTCGCGGAATAAAATAAGTGAAAATTCTGCACTGTGCATATTTTGCCACGTACAAAGCGTTCGATTGTTGGCACATTCCCCGCGGTCGACATGTCGAAGAGTGGCAACACTTCAAAGCTTTGCGCTGTTGCACGTTGTCAAATGTCAATTTTTTTTATTTTTAGAAATTTTTTTTTTATTAATGTCGTTTGATGACAAATTGGCGCAATTTATAATGTTCGTTTTTATGACAGAATTTAAGTGCACTTTTGTGACGGAATGTATTGAAGTCGTAGAGACGCGAAATGTGCTGATAGCTTGAGAGTGAATCAAAAGAAATAAAGTTCGCTTTGTTGCACAAAAAGTGATATGGAAAAGTTTCAGGCGATAGGGGCGTGAATTTTCTTTAAACGTGATGAACTACATTTAGGAGGAAGACCCATAAATTAACGAACAAATGTATGAAGAGATGGACGTCTGGACCAATAGTTGCAGGGAATGAATAGATAGAGGAAAGAACTGAGAGGGATAGACTAATGAAATGATGGAATGAAAAGATGCAGGGAAAGATGGATGGAGATACCGGCGAAAAGGCAGATAATAAAATGATTTAACAGGCAAATGAAAACACGGAGAATTTGATGAAAAAGACGTAGAGTTGTATGAAAAAAATTAAGAATTGGACGAACAGTTGGATGAAAAGATGGAGAGTTGGATGAAAACAGGCATATTTTATTGCATATACGGAGATTTTAATGCACAGACGGACAGCTGCATGAAACATGGAGAGTTGGGTACCAAAACAAAGTATATGAGAAGGCAGATAGTTGAATAAAAGACAAATGGTTGGATGAAAAGACGTAAAGTGATATGAAAAAGGCAGTAGTTGGATGAAAAGATGCACAGTTCAATGAAAAGACACAGGATTGGATACAAATTCGATGAGTTGGAAAAAAATGCGAGGATTGGATAGTTGAAAAGATGCACAGTTCAATAAAAAGACACGGGGTTGGATACAAATTCGAAGAGTTGGAAAAAAATGCGAGGAGTTGGATGATTGAAAAACCGAATAATTAGATGAAAAAAACGACATTTGAATGAGAAGAGATACAATTAGATGAACAAATGGAGAGATGGATGACAAGACAGACAGTTGATTGAAAAGACAAAGAGGGGTGTATTTAAAGACTGATATTATGATAGAAAAACGGAAAGATGTTTGCAAATACCAAGCAATATGGCTGAAACAATTCTTCTTGTTTCCATTCACACATGTCTACATTTCTCTACATCGGCTTTCTATGTCTATTTCGCTCTTCCTTGTAGTTGTAAATGACATTAGCAAAGTGAATATATTCTGTAAAGTGAACATATTGCAAGTCACTGTTAACCCTTTCGCTACAGGTTTTTACTGGGGAAAGTTAAAATTTTAAATTTTACGTCTTAGGCTTCTATGTGGTTATATTAGCAACATTCCATAAGACATTTTTTAATTTTTATACTCGGACCCTGTATTTTACAGTGTTTTTCTATGAGAGCAACCACATCGTTGTGGTTGTAATAATAACTTAAACACAAAACTTTTTACGCATAATGAAAATTTGAATATGTCTTCATTTACTTCAACCAAAATTTAAAACAGAAAGTATCTAAATTGAAAGAAAACGTAAAATTAAAAAGTTCTCTAATTTTTCTGCTTCTTCTTCCTTTACTATGTCAAGATATACCATTAAAAAAACGTGTATACTTCTCTTCTTTAAACTTAAATATTCAGTTTATTAATTTCGTATTTTTCCTACAACTTCAAACTATTCTAAGGACCAATAAAAAATGTATTCTTGCAACCATAGAGGATGCAGACGTCCACAAAGTAGCATGTTGCCATATGGCAACAAAATAGCGAAAGGGTTAAGTGACCAGTAAAAAAAGCGACCAAACTGAAGCTTGAACTCAAGACAAGTTTCCAGACTTTTTAACATTTGACTAACTTAAGTGAATAATGTCCAATCACCTACCCAGGCAGAAAAACACAACCGACAAGGCTATGTCTTGTGGAGGCCCTATGCTCCCGAGAGGAGTGAACAAGAAAAAGCAAAGAAAAAGTGAATAATGCTGGACAAACAATAGAGAGCGCAACAAGTGGTCAGCGGTAACTGAAAGTTGACAGCGTCAACTACGATTCACAGCACAGTGCGTACTCACCAACGTTATGCGAGTTGCAATGGTGAGTGGCTGAAATGTAATGACACACAATTTGACTTACTGCATCACAATTGTGCTGTGACCTCGAACGCACTGCCCACGCGCTCAGCTGCTACCAAAGTCAATTAGCAGCTGATTACTGCTTACACATAACAGTCCCTCCCATCTTCATATTTCCGCACAGAATTATCCACTCTCCGCTGAACCAACGCCGCACACCGTGGTGCCACAGCCCGCCCGCCCACACAGCGAAATTTTGAGTGCCATAAAAATTGGCAAACATGAATTTGTGCTGCCAAGCCGCCACAATGACGTTTTTGTTTATTTGAACAACAATCGAAATGAAAATAAAACCCGAATACGAATACGTTGGCTCATAAAGGGGCGAGCATTTGTTTATTTTGCCAGACAGCCGAACGATGCTATTTAATGTTGCGACCGGACGGGCCAAAGTTGACTTGCAATGAGCTGTGCAAGTAATTAAAGCAAGAAATACTCACTGCAGCGAACAATGTTGCAAGCAAATGTTGGATGTGTGTGTGTGTGTTGAATGTATTCGATAGTGATGCCACACATAGCCGTGTAGACAATAAGTTTTGTGATGCGAGCTTGCAGTATGGAGAATTTTCATTAGTGCCTTAATAAGTTTGACGCTGGTGTGGAAAATATGTAAACAAATATTAACGAGAGCGATGGGGCGCTGCATGGTGCGCTGACATTCTGCAGAAGCTCATGCGGCGCTATGATAAAAGACGCCTTGGCGAAAGATGCAGTGTGCGAAATGAAAGTAAATGAAATGAATGAAGAGCGGCAAGCAAAAGGCGCTGTCTGGTAGATTAAAATGTTTGCATTGAATTCAGGTTTTCTGCGTGGTTTTGTGGTTGTCTGATGAACTAATCCTATAAGAAGTTTTAGCCGACCAGACTATGAAAGCTGCTCGAAACTATGCTAAAAATATGGTTTCTGAAAGGAGCATTGCTTTGGCTAGTTAGAATTGCTGGCAATGTGATGAGATGGGAAAGATGATTGTCATATAATTGTTTACTAGGTGGACGAGAAGATTACGTTATAAATGTTCTGACCAGCTTTAGAATTGATATTAAATTATGGGTTGCCAGCAGATGCGCCAGAGCACTTTTTTGCCATGTTTTAGCAGTTAATGTCTTCTTTTACCTCATGATTCCTGTTTTTTCTTTTTTGTTCACTACTTTTATGAGCATAGGGTCTCCACATGTCATTGTCTTGTGTTGTTTTCGTTAATCGGTTGTGTTTTTTTGCCAGGATAGGTGATTGGTATCGCCGCTTAGAAACGGCGCCTCCGATGTTTTGAGCTACCGCTCATAGTGCCATCTGTTGTGTAAAAGAGGTGATAGCAAGATGGTTGGGGACTTTGCTAAGATTGGTTTGATGCGCTGGTGCTTCGCTAATGCCCGCTTTGCCTTTCGTGGGAAAGGAGTGGGAAAGGATAATCTGATGTCTGAATTTCTGAACTGGGGTATGTAGATGGGCTGGGGAATATTTAGAAGACAAGAAAAGTTGGAATTGTGCGACCTCTGGGGTGATAGGCTATCGAGTCTGATTCCTGTTATGTTAGTTAAGTCTTAGTTTAATCAACTAACCAACTAATTAAAAATCTAAAAATCTAGTTTTCAGTTTGCACTACCTTTCAGAATGTTTCCTGCACTCCATATTCCTTTGATAAGTTAACAGAACCTTGAGTAAAATGTTGTCAAACACCTCCATCGTCAATAAATCATCAATTATGATTTTCTGCACAATTTTCATTCTAATTTATGGGCGTTGAAGTGTACCAGAATTTCCGCCAAAAGTCAAAACTTGCGCTTTTTCCGACGCGCCGAACCTTCTGGATGATTTCGGCACTCACGGTGCAAGTGATTGCTCTGAGTCACATTTAATTGCCTCTTCATTCGTTGTGTGTTGACTCTTTCGCTACTAATTAAATTGATTTTTAATCGTTTTGTCTTTGTGCCAGTCGAATATTGGCAACAGCAAAAGATTTCCATTTCATTTGACAACTTCATTACGCACAAATGCATTTTGGCAATTTGTATTGGAAAGTTACGGGCAGAGAGAGAGAGCGAGAGGGAGATAGACAAAGTATATATGCGCAGTCTAATTACTAATATTTGCAATTTATGCAATTAAGCAGAAAATTAGGTGACTGAGATGCAAAAAGACTTTCATCGACTGCAGCTTTGAATGGAACAAAGAGAGACAGAGAAGAGAGAGACAAAGAGAGAAGGCGAGAGTGAAGTGGTGCGCACTGATTTAATTTGTGGCAACAACTTGTCAAGTAGCATTTAATTGTATTCAATTTAATTGCATTAAATACTATTTTGTGAAAACTTTGTATACAAAAAAATGTAATTTAGCCAAGGCAAAGTCCAGCCAAATAGTTTCACCAGTTGCCAACATGCTTCATGCACTACATCAAAGCAATGCAATAGAAAGCGTTTGCTAACGGCAACCTTGCTGCCGGCATTTCGTTCTACTTGGTTATTGTTTGGGTTTTGTTTTCGTTTGAAGGCTCGACGCTGCCACAAGTGACAGAAAAAGTTGACAAAAAAATAAGAAAAATAAACAAACTTCTCAGCATTTTAATGCCGAAAGTGTAAAACGTCGAAGAAGCAGAAAAAAATAAAAGACTAAAAGAAGAGCTTCTCACTGAGGGTTTTTTACGCAGTGCGCCGTCAACTTGGCAGGCAAATTCAATTATTTGTGGTCTTACCGTAAGCCGTAAGCGACGCACATACATATATTCGTTGACATATGCAAATGCATGTCTGGGCATGTGTGTTTTTGTTTGTGTGTGTGTTTGTTTGCTTACAGGCACCGTTCGTTGAGTCTTTTTTCAAGCTGAGTTGAACACATTCAATGTCCTGTCGGCTGCAAAAGGCGCCAACTCAAAAGCGGAAACTCACAAAACTGAAATTGTTTTTATTGTTATTGCATTGCTTGCGGTTGTTGCCGTTGGTACTCGTTGGTTTGCAACTTTGCTGTGAGCCTTTTAAGCCTTTAAGCGTTTCTGTCTTTATCAAAAGTACTTTTGTACAATTGAAGTAATTTTTTGGCTAAATAATAAATCTGTGGCATATAAAATTTATATAAGTACACAACCACATTTTGTTTGTAAACATTTATAAAACTCCAACTAATTTAGAACTTAAAGTGCCATTAATTTGTTGCGCTTTAAAGAGTTGCTTTCAGTCAACTGAAACTGCAGTTCATTACTTGCAACTGCAACATGCCACAAATGTGCGCGCTGACATTGACAAATTGTTGCAGCAAACTATATAAAGTACACAAGTGTTATTGTTTGTGTATGTGTGTGCGAGTACAAACACATTCTCAAACCGCAACCGTTGTGGCGGCCAGTGTCGTCGCGTTACGTTGTTGCGAGCGTTTCGTAATTAACTGCAACGAAAGACAAATTGTGAAGTGCATCATTTCGGGCAGCTGACAGCGGCACTCAGCTGATCGGTCAGCTGGTCGAGTTCAATGCACGCGCTGAAACATATCAATTAGCTGTTGTTGTTGTAGTAGAAGTGAACAAAAAGTGTCATAGAAGTTGTAAATATTCAAAATCGTTTGGTCATAGCAACTCAGTTGAGTCTCTTCTTAGTTTCTGTCTTTTTTTGGCTTCCATCTGCGCAGCAACTTGAACTTGCCACCAACTGTTGTCTAGTCAAACTGACCGCAGCGTCAAAACTTCTCTGACTCAGCTGCATCAATCATTATTGCCACATTGTAACTGTCATATAAACTGAAATTTGCTGTTGGTGCTGTTTGTTTCTTTTCACCCTTCTTGCAAAATTATGACCGAGACCACATACACCAAATGTGTCTCATCAATTTTTAAATCGCTCCACTACACAGCAAGTTCAAGGTCAAGTACAAAATTGCAACAATAACAACAACAAGAATAATACCATTTGACGCAGCGCCAAGTCCCAACTGTCAGCCGCATGTCGGCCGAACCGGAAACACAAATCGATTTTGTTGTGTGAGCGAAAAGCAAAATGTATGAAAAGATGACCTAATTCATAGTTACGCTAACTAGCTGTAACTATGTATATGTTTATGTGTATGCATTTATGTGTTTGTGTATATAAACATAATATTCACTCTGGCCAGAGTTGTTTGAGGAAATTGTCTTAATTGGCTTTTGTGCGCTCAGTCGTTGTGTGGCAACTGGAGTCTTTCGGCACAGGTGTTAAAATTTTAATTTTTTTTTTTAAATTAAATAATTTTTAAAGACCAAAGTTAATTTATTCATTAACAGTTGATAGAAATAGTGTCTCAGTTCTAGTCTAAACCATTTCATCTAAAAATGCTTTAAAGACAACCAACTTATAGCAACTTTTTGTTAAATTTTCAAGAAAACAATATAAAAGAATGCCACTTGAACTTTCTTGCATTTATTTAAATTTGTTTTGATATTTTATCTAAAATTGAGCAGAATTTTCATTCTGTTGGGAATGTCACATTTTTCGTGTCATCTGCTGCTTGGCGCTGCAGTCCTTTGGGTGTCGAGACTCAGCCAGCGGCAATTTGGCTCTGTTTAATGTAAATGAAATGCCCAAAGTCAAACATTGTCTAACATCATAGCAATAATCGTCGTCTTATTTGCATTCTTCTCTTTCCCCGCTCCTCCTTTCACAGCATAAATACTCATTTCGGTTGCTAACGCTCGCTGTGCCATGCAACTTTGTCTTGTTTTGAAGTCGTTTGCACGTTGTGCTTCTGCATAATGAGCACAAATATAAATACGAAAGACAGAAAAAAAGTATATAAAAACAAATAGCAACAACAACAACAGTAAGAAATATCGAAATTATGCAGCATGCAGAAGTCAAGCAAACGTACACATGTGTCACTGATGCTGAATTTTGAACTGCCGTTACCGCTGATACTGTCAGCAATGGTGTTGGTGTTGATGGTAGTGTTGGTGTTGGTGTTAGTGTAGGTGCTTAATGTTTTGGCTTGAAACTGATTTCGAGTTCTATTTTTCGTATTATAGTTGAAGTTATTTCTTGGTGCTTAAAAGGTGCAAATTCTTAGCGTTTATATGATTGCTTTTCTTCTTGTTGTTATTGCCAAAAGTTCAAGAACTTGTACGCTTATCATATGTGATGAAATTGGCCACAAGAAAGTTTAGGTAACGCTAACAACAATGAAGTAACCAGAGATGTACGCACAGCTGGACAGACTGGCCGCATTGGCACTTAGACTTACCTGCAGGCCAACAATTTTCATGTTAAATTAAAGCATCAAATGATTTTGTTACAGGTTAGACATTACACTAACAAAGTTACGAAAACAGCTTTGATGTTTGTATACTTACGACTAGGTTCAGGATTGCGTTGAAATCTAATGAAATTCACAAAAAATCTGCTCAGGTGCATTAGAGAAGCAAAGTACTCAGATTTAGGCAATTTGTCTCAATTGAGTTGAGTTATTTTTAAGCAAAAATTTGCTCTTTTTGTTGTTATTTACATTGTTTGTGATTGTCACTTAACCCTTTCCGGTCAATTTCCACATTTCTTGAGATACCAATTTTTCCTTCAAAATATTTACTCTCATTGAACATTTTAGCAATAAAATGCAAAAAAATATCAAAAACATAATTTCAGTTAAGAATTATAGCTCATTCAATTTTTTACGATATTTCGTACAATGGTCCGCAAAGAAGTAAAAATGCATGCAATGTTGGTTTCGTTTTTTTAAGTTTTATGAACAATTCATTGATTTTTTTTATAGAAAACATAAATTATAACAACAAAAAATCAAAACGTGATTTCATTTTGATCGAAACTTATATAAATTATATATAAAAACAATGGAATCACATTTTTTCGGCCTTATATAATCGTTGTTGTTGTTGTAAAGCCGTTTTCCTCTCAATAAAACACAGAATAAATTAAAATTCATACAGTTTTACGGAAAGGCACTAAATATAGCTTAGTGCTTCTTATTATGGTAGTGGGAGTGGCAAGTACGCATGTCTAACCTTACATAACCTGTGTCTGCCCTGTAAAGCAGAAACTCGTTTAGTAATTCTAACTTTTAATCGAAAATTGCGGAAAAGTAGAATTTTATTGGTCACGTGGTTTACGGATGGGCGTGACAGGCAAGCAAACGCACAAAATCGGTTACCAAATCCATTACTTTAAAAAAATGCAAACATAACTTGCAACCGTTGCTTTCCATTTGTACGATATATCGTACAAAGCTTTGCAACCCTTGTGGCCATTTGTACGATATATCGTACAATTTCTTTAAAGACTCGGGAAAAATATTCAGACGCAAAAAATTTTAAATTTAATAAGTTTTATAAATCAACTGAGATTCAAACTTGGAAATTGTTTAGTTTTTTGCTACCAAATAGTATTACATATTGAAAAATTCCTACGCAGAAGCACCGGTTTTTCAAATTCTTGCAAAAAGCCGCTTACAAAACGCACTCATACCGTCTAGCCACGGATATAATGATTTATATTTTTTAACAGAATGATACAATACAGTCTACTTAATACGAATTAAAAAGCCGTTCCATAAAAATGCGTTCGCTGTCAAATAAAAAATCTTGGAAAAAAATTGTACGATATATCGTACAAATTTCCGGAAAGGGTCAAGTGAAAATTTGCTCCACAGACCAAATTACTCAATAGTCTTAACGTGTCGCACCTCAAATTAAATCGCATCTCAAATTTGACAAAACAAATTTTAAAACCAAATATCCATCAAAATGCCACATCAATCGGAGCTTAGTCATTTTGACCATTTGATTGCCGACTGGCCAATTTCGCAATGCCACTGAATTGAAATGTCATCGAGTGGGCGATATGTACGAATCACCGCAAGGCACAAAACCGCAAACGTAGATTAACACTAAAATTGTGTGTCTGCTTCCGTTGGGCGGTGGGCTGAAGTCATGTAAACAAGCACACCCACACACACACACACTGACATATACACGGAAATAGTTCAACGTGCAGCGGGGCCGCACTTCCTTTTCACGCAAATGCCATTTTGTCGTTGCATCGTGTCGCCGGCACGTTGCACGTTAACATTGGTGTTGTTCTCAAACCGATTGGCTTCCGTTTCGGCTTGGGCTATGCCAACCTTAGCATTTCATTCTACACAGTTTGTACAAGGATTTTCTGTGACGCACTGGACAGCACGATTTTTAATTTGCCAGATGCGCAAAAGCATACACTGGGTACCGGCTTTGTCCGGGGTAAAAAGAGGAAAAGGGGGTTTTTAGAAGTTTTAATATGTTTGGGATGTAATAAAGTAGCAAACAAATATCGAAATGAAAGAAAAAATTCCAATACGAGTCAATCGTTTGACCGGATTACATCTTTTTTATATTTACGCTCCTTTTGTAAGCTTCATACAGACAAATATTTTTATGCAGCTGCACCGCCCGTGGCTTCGTTACACGTACGCATATGTACGAGAATGTCTGTGTGTGTGTTTGCATTTCGTCTTGTCTTAATTTCCGGTGATGTTTTGTTGTCATCCAGCCACTCGGCTGGCAATTAAACGAACAAACTCACCGAATATAACCGACTATTGCCTGAAGGCGTACGCGCCGCAAGGATTTCGTTCAATTCAGCAGCAGCAGCCATAGCGAAAGGCATAAAAAAGGACATGCAACGCGCAGCCGGCACGCAATATGTAAGTCAAGCGAAATGCCAGTGAAGCAGCAAAAGGATGCGCACGCAAAATGAAAGCGAATTTTACGGCATATGTGCGATTGCAAGCTGATAGTGATTTAAAGTGTTGTTGCTTTTGTTTTTCGTTGGCTTCATTTATTGATCCGCTTAGTGCATCGCACAGCCACAGCCACAGTTTCTTCCATTTACGCTGTTACTGCCGCAGTGGCGTTGCTCGTGTCCGCACATCACTTTGGCATTGAATTTGTATGCATCTCTTTGTACCGCTTCAGCGCGGCCAAGGTGGTCAGTGGCGCTGCGGTGTCGCGTGGCACTTTTGCTACAAGCAGCTTTTAATTAAATTCTCAACAGCAATTTGCGTGCTGCGTAAAAATTAAGTTGAAAGTCAACTTTACTTGCACCGAAACATACAAATATTCGCGCTTTTCTCTTTACACTTTACATCGCCTTGTCGCTTTTTTGTTGTTGTACAATATGAGAAAATGCATTTAATCAACTGTCAGGCATGCATCAATTAATTGTCGCCGTGATTTCAGCGAAAAAAGCAGCGCGAGCAAGGATTAATAGGCCGCAGAAGAGGTCAATTAAGGTGACCATTTGCGGTGCGGTTCAAAAGCGCAAAAATTGGGCGTAAGTAAAGCGCATCACAATTGACTGCTGTGTATTGACAACAACAAAATGCCATTAATGAAGCCATTCCAGCAGTCACAATTGATTATTGCAATGAAATGGAATTGCTTGAAAGATTTCAAGTAAGTAAGAAAACTACATTTTAGATTGAGTTGTTAAAAGCTGCAGTCTCTGACAGACTTGGAAGAAAAGTATTTTAATTTTAGTTTTTAACTCTTATTTTTGTAAATGCTTTCCGGACTAAACTATGAAATTTGTGAAAATCATGGCAATGCAATTAAGATACTCAAATTGAATAGTTTATATACCGTTATGTTGCCAAGTCTAATTATATCTTTAACTCTACCTCTATTTTTAATCTTACCTCTGTCTCAATCTTCATTTCTATGAACGTTCCTATCACTATTTCTTATCTCTTATATCTCTATCTATATCTCTATTTTTTCCTGCCGTTCTCTCCATCTATCATTATCTCTATCTTTCTGTCTATTTCTCTCTATCTCTGTCTATCTCCCTCCACTTCTATATCTGTCTATCCCTCTCTATCTTTGTCTATCTCTCTCTCCCTATCTCTCTCTCCATCTTTGCCTATCTCTATCTTTCTGTCTGTTTATATTTTTCCCTATCTCTCCCCTTCTATTACCATGATTATACGACGGTCGCAGTCGATTCGCATTGACTCGATACGCTTTATACATTGATTTCAGAAGCGAATTGACTGCAGACGGTTTGAAAAGTATGCTTTTATTTTTTCGTTTTTCCTATTTTTTTGACGTTTGAATGAAAGTTTGCTGTTCGTGTTGCTTGCTTTTTACTTCAAAATGCAAAAAAAACTGGGTGAACATCACCATCAGCTGATTTTCAAAGCACTTTGAAAATGTTTATACCGTTTATACACATTTTCGAAGCGACTTGAAAATTTAAGAACTCATTTGAAAAGCGCTTTGACTCGATACGCTTAAAATATTTTAAGCGGTTTGAAATCGTGTTTATACGACTGTATTGAATCGATGCGTATTGACTCATAGCGACTTAAGCTGTCGTATAAACGGAGTATATATCTAGCCCTCCCTATCTTTCTCTCTATCTATTATTAGCTCTATCTTTCTTTCTGTCTATCTCTCTCTTTGCCTATCTTTCTCTATCTTTTTCTGTCTTTATCCCTTTCTCTCTCTCCATTTCTAACTATTTCTCTCTTTCTGTCTATGTTTGTCCATATCTCTCTTTTTCTCTATCGATTTCTCTATCTCTCCCTATCCTTCTGTCTATCTCTCATTATCTCTATCTCTGTCTATCTCTGTCTACCTCCCTCCATCCTTTTCTCTCTCTCCATTTCTAACTATCTCTCTCTTTCTGTCTATGTTTGTCCCTATCTCTCTTTTTCTCTATCGATTTCTCTATCTCTCCCTTTCTTTCTATCTCTCATTATCTCTATCTTTGTCTACCTCCCTCTGTCTCTTTCTGTCTATGTCTCTGTATCTCTCTATTTTTTTTAAATCTCTCTTTCTCCCTTCCAGGTCTATCTTTCTCACTTTCTGTCTATCTCTCTTCCTATATCTCTACCTATCTCTCTTTTCATTATCTCTCTCTTCATTATCTCTCTCTTTCGCCCTAGGTCGCTCTATCCATCATTATCTTTCTATCTCTTAATTTCTCTATCTCTCTCTCTCTATTTATAATTATCTCTCTCTATCTTAGGTGAGGTTAGGTAGGGAAGGGTGTGTGCGACCCATAGGCCGCACTTCCACTCGGAGGGCAAAATGGCCCATTGTGTGTGTGGAGCTAAGCAGTGGCTCCAAGTCCGGGGTAAACCAATTCGACTTCTTGATGAAGGAGAGTAGATCCGACATTTCGACTATTGCCGCGCAAGCCAAGTCTGCCAGGAACCTTGACCTTGACCTTGATCTCTCGCTACCTTTCAATTATCTATAATTCTTGGCTTTCTGCTGACATAATCTCAGTTCTTTTTTCCTTCCATTTTGGATTCTTATTTGATTTGCCTTTTTTTATTTTATGATATGGATTTGATATCACTAATTTCTTTTCACATTAATTCGATTTCACTTGGCTTCCCCTTCCTCAAGCTTTTTCTTGCTACTTGCCTTTGTTCTCATTGGATTTCCTTTCATTTTCTTTTCCTTTTTTTCTGCTTTCCGTTTCCCCTTCTCCGACAGGCATCACTTTTTCAAACGTTTTCTTCCCACCGACACGTTTTCTTTACCTACCATCCACAGAATCATTTACATAATTTTTCTCACCAACAATAAAAGCGCCCAAAAGTACGCACAGATATGTATTTCTTCACTTATATTTCTTTGAAATATCTCATAATTGTTACATGTTGCCATAAATTTGGTGCAAAGTTGCTGCAACAAAAATAAAAAAAACACATAAAAAACGATAACGAGAAGAAAAAACACATTTCCATAATTTTCCATTTCGCTCACACCACCGACACAGCGACCGACCAGCGCGTTTGCCATTTCCAATGTTGTTTTTTCTTGTGCGTTTGCATATTTTTCGCCATCATGCACATTTGTCATGTTTGTAGCGAAGCGAACGAAAAAACATCGAACGAATTGATTTACGCCTGAAATGCTGCCACAGTTTTCAATTAATTTCACATGTTTTTCAACAGTATTTGACGCGTGTGTTGTTCGCGTGGAAAATGTGCGAGTTTGATTGAGTGTTGTACACTCACATGTGCGCAATAAATTTCATAACCAATATTTCCCCATTGACAGGTCGATGATGTGGTTGACGCGCAATCGAGCGCCGAATACGTTTCGATTTAAAAGTTTTTACATGTTTCTGCCGAAGTAAATAATTGCTATGAAAATGTTTAATCGAATTGCAATCGAGCTGTGTGGTCAATTGTGACAGAAACTAGAATTTCAATTTGTGGCCGCTTAGAGTTGGAGTTGGGAAATAAAATGTGCAAGGATTTGTTACTGATTTGCTATGGTGACTGGAAATGAAGAAGAGCTGGACTCGGGCTGGACAAGAGTTGGAAGTAATGAAATGAAAAGTTTATAATTTTTTTTAATGTGAATTGCATTCTTTTAAAATAGATGTTGGGATCTTATGTTGAGTCTTCAAACGATTAACTAATTGTAACAATTAATATTTTATTTTAATTATTTAAAATTTTTAATGGTAGGATCTTGGTTGGGACTTCAAACGATTAACTAATTGTAACAATTAATATTTTATTTTAATTATGAAATGTTTACCTCATTTCATTTCATTTCATTTCATTTCATTTCATTTAATTTCATTTCAGCATCATTAAGATCTTCGTTCCTGGATGAACTATTCTATGAAATAAAGGAGTTCTTTAAAGAAAATTCTCGTTTATAAGAATGACTTCGATGGGATTTCTGGCTTCAGTTACTTTAGCTTTGAGGTAAGTGATTTACTCAAGAAAAGAGAAGATATTTGTAATCTTTTGTGCAGTCAAGAAAACGAACCTGAACCTTTTTTTTTTGCTTTTTGAATATTTTTTATCAACTACTACAACTACAAGCGTTGGCAAGATTTCCTAATTCTCTGTATAAAAAAAAATCCATAAATATTCGTCCAGTGTTGTATTACTTAATATTAAAAAAAAACTTGTCCCTCGTCTTAGTCGTCTCTTAAGCCCAACTATTCAAGCACGCTTTTCATAATCCCTCACTGCAAAGTTATGTTTTTCTTACTGAAATCATTTCCAGTTATTCCACTTATTACTCATTCCTTTACTTTCCAATTGACAACTTATTTAGCTCAACATTTTTGCACGCGTCTTCAAGCCACCACCTCTCATTGACATGCAATGAGAAGCAATTAATTTGACGCTAATTTATTTGAACTTCATTTAGCTTCCGATGCGATGGCAAAAATATTAAATAAAAGCACAAAAATTGAAAGCGTTCAATTGAAAGTGCCTCAACACAATTGTCAGCCCATTTCTTTTGCATTGTTTTTGCTTTACTTAACAGCACTGAAATCCAAAAATTTCATTAAATTCTGTGCAAAAAAGTCGCAACAAAAAAAGAAAACAAAAAACACATTTACTGTCATTTGCCATACGAAAATCACTGAAGCGCACGCGGCGTGCACTCAAACCGCCAGCTGTGCTTTGTCGGCAATAAACCGGACATTTTTATGACAGATTTTATGCTGATGAGCATTAACGCGGGCCAATACGAGCAACACTGGCGGCCTAATGTCTAATGTGACACTGACATTTATTGTCTATTCGAGTTTGGCCAAATGCGAGCGAATGAGTCAAGTGTAGCGTGCAAAGCGACCTGATGGCGCCGCAAATTTCTTTTAATTTGTACTTCAAAAAACCATAAACGAATTTAGTGAATGCTTTTTAATTTCGTTGATATCTGGCAGTGGGAAATTTCGGTTTTTCGGCAGCCATACTGGTTGATGTTGCCCTATAAACATTTCAAGTGTGAGTGAGTCAAAGTACTCGTGTGTACTAAAACTTGTATATGCGGCCGCAATTGCTGGAATTTAATTGTTGCGGAAATAGTTTAGTTTATTTATAAATTGAACGTTGGCATGCTGTGACTTCATCAGGAATGTCTATCTGACCTGACAAAGGCAAATCCAAACAGAAAATGCAAGAGAGATCAACTCAACCATTGATTAATACTCTAATAAAATATTAAAAAGGAAGTCGAAATAATTTCCGTTGTTATAAAAGCTTGAAACTTTGATTTGAATTGTGTATTTGTGACTTTGGTTCATTAATTTCTTGTTATATTTGTTTAACCTTGAAATTGATTCATGTCTCCATTTATTTTTGTACAGTTGTTGTATTCAGCAAAAACATCGAACCCAACTGACTTTATGACTTTTGTCCCTCTATTTGCCTCTGCCCATCTATTCCTCTCTCTCACTCTGTAATGTTCATGTTTGTAAATTTTTTTCCGATTGCAAATATCCAATAGAAATGTTTGTATGTATGTGTGGTGTGTGTGTGTGTGTGTGTGTGTGTTTTTGATGCTGGTGTGAGCTGTTATTGCATGTTATTGCTGACTTGTTTACCATTTTAATTAGCTTCGTGGAATATTTTGCACTGCAGTTGAAATTCAATTAAAATGTTAATATTATGTTTCAGTTATTCCGCTTCATATTATCTCTTTGTATTTTATGGCACTCAAAGTTATTGAGCAAAGACTAGCGTAATTTTTCTTGGTAATTTTTGAAGCAATAGTAACGATTTTTGAGAAATAGAAGTTCAAGCTAGAATGAAGAAGAGAGAAAAAGACAGGGCTAGCAAACAATAAAAGCGCTAAAAAAGCGCTTATTTATTTGAATAAATAACAGAAAAGCACATAACAGCGAAATTAATAAAGTCACAAATTACAACTACAATTTCATTTCAATGAGTGAATCTTTAAAAAGTAGATACAAGTTACAACAATAACATAACTACAACAATATTGAATGGAAATAAATATGAATGCGTTACAACGTTGAGAAAGCTAAACTCTCATTTGCTGAGTTCACCAAGCGAAAAGAAGTCTCGGTACTAGAACTCAAACCTCTACTGAGGTTCTTTAAAAGCACTCATAACCTAACGAATCGTTACTACAACTCATAAAAGGATATACACCTTTTCAAGTACGATTTCAGAAAGCGTAAATTCAATTTCAGAAACACAAATTCAATTTCAGAAAGCGTAAATTCAATTTCAGAAACATAATTTCAATTTCAGAAAGCGTAAATTCAATTTCAGAAACACAAATTCAATTTCAGAAAGCGTAAATTCAATTTCAGAAAGCGTAAATTAAATTTCAGAAACATAAATTCAATTTCAGAAAGCGTAAATTCAGTTTCGGAAAGCGTATATTCAATTTCGGAAAACGTAAATTCAATTTCGGAAAGCGTAAATTCAATTTCAGAAAGCGTATATTCAATTTCGGAAAACGTAAATTCAATTTCAGAAACTACCTTTAATGTATAAAAAATGTTTTTGGAAAAGTGCACTTTGCCAAATTTTTTAACTACGTACGGAACAAGGTGGGCCACAAGAGGTGTGCTGCTTTTGGGGCGTCGCAGGGGCTCATTGACATCTGCAGCCTGCGCCCAATGGATGCAAGGCCTAATAAACAAATGGCAGGAAAATGGGAATAATGTATGTAAATGACCTTGTCATTGTGTGCGACAATGCACCATACCATAGTTCAATGGAAACAGCCGTAGCAGCACACTAAGGTGGTCTTGCGGAAGTGCTACGTTTGGGTCCCTATTCACCGATGCTCAATCCAATCGAAAACATTTGGTCGAAAATAAAGTCGTACGTTAAGTCGCATATGACTGTGCCGCACGTCCGATCACCTGCCATTATGGAGCAGCGGCTCCAGTATTTGGAAAAAATAGTGGACGATGCAAAGTGCACTGTTACTGGAGGCGACTGCGCCAGAGCAATCCAGCACAGTTCGACGTTTCACGGTGATGCTCTTGCGCAGAATGACATGATGGTAGGAACTTAAAAATTTATTTTTTTTTTGGCAAGCAGATATTTAGATATAGATAGATATAGATATTTCTTTTATAACGTATTATAAAAAATTTTACTTTTTCAAATCTGTGTAAATGCAACCAAAATAAATTCAACATTTACTCTGAAATTGAATTTACGTTTTCTGAAATTGAATTTACGCTTTCCGAAATTGAATTTACGCTTTCTGAAATTAAATTTATGTTTCTGAAATAGAATTTACGCTTTCTGAAATTGAATTTACGCTTTCTGAAATTGAATTTATGTTTCTGAAATTGAATTTACGCTTTCTGAAATTGAAATTACGCTTTCTGAAATTGATTTTACACTTTCTGAAATCGAACTTGAAAAGGTGTAGTACAATTAAGGACCCAATTGAGCTCTAAGCCTGGTCCATTGGCCATCCCCAACTGCCTACCCAACCTCTTCTCTCTACTTAAGTCAGAATTCTGAAATCCTGATCAGCGATTTAGTACTGATTTCAATTTAAATTGTAACGCCTCTCAAACTTTAACTACAGTATTCTCTTTAAACATTTTTCCACAAACTAAACCAACTATAGTCATTATTTGTATTTTCTTTAAAAAAAATGTATACCCCTTAAATATTCCATACAACAACTTATGGCTACAATGGCCAATAATTTGCCTTAGAAAAGTTTTATATTAAGTAATTGAATTTTCAAGAAACCCTTTGCTGACAGGCCAACGGTCAGTTGGCGCATAAAAGTATTAAATTAAAAATATTATTTTTGGCCGCACACGCGCCACACTTTGCTGTCTGCAAACTCTCAACTTTTGTCCAGCATTGCGAGTTTGTTTAAATGTTGACAAAAACAAATTTTCAACAAATTTTATTTTGAAAACTGTTTTGCAATTTTGTCTTTTAACTTTTGGCAAATTCTACGAAAGTGTGTGTGTGTCAGAAATAAATGAGCTTAAGTGAATTAAGGCAAATAAGTTGTAAATACGCTGACATTGAGCTCTCGAAGAAAACCACAAGCCAAAGAAACGCCCAAGAGGTGAACATTCCTCATTACCGGCACCCACACACACTCATACACACACACACGCACAAAGGAAAACACCTTAACACCTGCTTTGGCTCAAACATAAACGCTCACACTTGCGCCGGAATCGGACGGTATAGACAAATATGCACCAATGGCAAAATTTCGAGTTAAATATCGGCCTACGGGCTGCGGGCTGAAGGCGGCTGCAGCAGGTGTGGTGGCCAAGTCTGTCGGTGATTAATGTGTTCATGTGTTGCGTGCGGCACAAGAAATTGTTGTTGGTGCTGTTTGCACAAGCAAACCATCAAAGTTTAGTGGGGCAGCAACGGGGCCTTGCATGCTTTTAGGCGTGGGCTGTGCCTTCCTGTTGGGCGTTGTCGAGCGCAGCTTCAGTGCTGTATAGAGGAGAAACTGAATGTGACACACACTCGAGTGGCGTGCAGACACACAGCAAGGGGTGACTCAGATGTCATTCATCCCGACCGTGTAAAAAAAAAAAAATATAGTATATTTTTGTATACGTAATCACTTAAACAAATTTCACGCTTGAATAAAATGGGATTAGAGACAACCAGGAGCGAATATGATGAACAAACTGTAACAATTTTCTACACGTCCCTGTATGTAATATGTACAGGAATATCCTTTGAAAAATGAAGGCACTTGGGCGTAAACATTTGCTAAGTTTTAAGATAGAAGATTAGAAAATAAATCATCTTTCTGATGCACGTTTGAGGCGCTGTTTAACGCAGTTTTATATAATAAGATATTTTTTCACGAATTCATCTACACCTGTTTGTAGATTGAAGTATATGGAAGTTTGTATGTATATGTAAGTGATTTTCCACAAATTTAATAAAATGCCTGTGGATTTTAAGGCTTTTCCATCAGGCATCAGAATTGCTTTGTACGGCGTCAAGATTATTGAACATCATTTGAGAGCAAATACAAATTTATTTAAATCAGATTCAGATAAAGGTTCATAGTTACCAATTTGCAAGTATTCTCAAGAAGATTGAAAAGGAAATCAATACAAGCTGAGAGAACTGCTTGATTTCGTTTTCTTATTGGAAAGGAAATCAGTTCAAAATTCGGCGTTTGGCCAACTTTCAAGTTGAAACTGTGCAGCAAATGTTCAAACGTTGCGGACAAGCTGAGTGCTTACAATATGAATCCAACTAAGCGTCTGCAAACGTTGAGGTAAAGTCCAATGAAATGAATTCGAGTTGGAACCAAATCAGACCAACTTAAATTGTGCGGCCCACATTTGCATAAAAATGATGTGTGTGTTTGTTTAGGTCGATGGTCGCACCTGGTAATGAAGTGTGGCGCATTGAGGCGCAAGAGCGTTGCCCTCGGTTACAGTAAATGGCCAAAATGTTGCGAGCATTTTATATGAATCAAAATTTTGGCATAAAAACGCTACGAAAATAAAACGGAAAATATTCGAATTTCACCCACTGGAGCCTTTTGCTGTGCAAATATTTATGATGACCTCTGGTTGTTGTTGATGACTGTTTTTATTTGCACTAATCATAATTTTCATGCGCCAGCGGAGAGCTGCGAACGTGTGAGTGTGGGCGTGATTTCTCTGTCTTCGCAACCTACGTCGATATGCAAAATTTATTATAATTTAATGCTTTTTTACAACTGATTGCGTGCATAAATTTAGAGAAATAAATCAACTTTTAGTGGCGCACACTTGAGCGAAAAATTTGGTCAAATTATGGCTGATATTCCTCAAATTTTGATTGTGAGTTGTGTTGCTTTGGAGTTGAAGCGTTGTTTTTCTACAAGAGACCAGATTTTCGCGAGCATAACAATTCGTTGTTTATGTAAAAATTATGTAAATTTTTAGTACAATGTTATGGGAGTTTGCTTGCGCTTTGAAATGTTCACCAAAGGGGTTTCGTGTGTTTGTTTTTGGGGATTTGTTGTTGAATTGATTGAGCTTTTAGTCCTTTTAGAGTTGATATAATATTTGTATGTATTTTTGTGCTTGCAGTTATTGCTCCACGTGTAAACAAAAGTAAAATATTAAACTTACAGAAAATAAATACAATAATTTGTTGTTTTATATTAAGCAGGAATCAGTTAACACATTGCTGACCGGCAACTTTTCTGAAATTTACCTCATGTGCCCGGCTATTGTTTTGAAAGCGGATGTGGAAGTAAAACAATATAAACTTTAATTAATTTTATTTATTATTCAACTCTTAATATCAGTCAAACCTAAATTGGAGCGTCAGCGGCAAGCAACTGTCAAAATTGCTTCATGCCCATACAAAATGTATGGGGCAAACCGCAATTGAAACGCTCTGACGCTGAGCTATTCGAATTTCCAATTTTGACAAGGCGTTAGCGGTTGAAGTTGGCTGCGACTAACAAAAACGCCTGTAATTTATATTTGATTTGATTTAAATTGTGAGGAATTTATTCAAATAAGAGCTAAGTTTTGCAAAATAATAATAATTTGTTGTTTTTGTGGCAACTAAACAGATATTTTTTACATTTCATGATTTTTACAATCCCAACGCAACGCTTCAATTTCGGTATGCCGCACTGAGCGAGAGCGTTGCGTCAGAAAACGCAACGCTCAACGCTCCAATTTAGGTTTCACAGTTAGTCTTTTTCGTATGATAAAAAGTATAACAATCACCATCACAAATCAACAATCAATCACGAAAACACGAGTTAACTCGTGACCGGTCAGCAAAGTGTTAAGTTGATAGGTCAGGTTAGATGTACAAGTCAGATTGAATACAGTCTGTTAGATCTCAGATTTTTCAGACTGTCGCCAATGATCAAATAGAGACATTTTTTTTGCTTTCTTTTTGATTCGCATCGAACACTGATTGATTCAATGATTCAGATAAGACTTTGGGCTGCAAGCAGTAAAGCGTTAAAAGCTGCAAATGCACCGACGCGAACAGTGAGAAATAAAGCCACAGAAACCTAATTTTTTTTAGTGCTTAAATGTATGAAAAACATGAGCGAGAAACTGTCAATAGATTCTCTTTCATACTCATATGTTCCCATTTATTCTCAATCGAAATCAAGAAGTAAACAATTAACATGAATTTGTGGGATGTATCAAGAAGTAAACAATTAACATGAATTTGTGGGATACATCAAGAAGTAAACAATTATCATGAATTTGTGGGATTCTAGTGCACAAGGAAACCGAAAAAGTGCGTCAGGCAGTGGGCTAAGCTGCCTATCGAATACGTACTTGTGATATTTATCTGAGCACTGAAAGTTTCGCTTTGACATATCACAAATTATCGTAAATTTTTGTGTATATATTTTTTTTTTGGATATACATTTTTGAAGTTCGAAATTGTTTGAGGATAACGTTGAGAAATTGGTACGAGGATTTGCGCTTCTGAGCAACAAACACACACACACCTATGTGCCGAATTATGGGCGGCTGCAGCAGATTGGAAAGAAATCAACCAGCCCAATAATAACAAAAGTATAAAACAAAAGTAATTTTCATGCAACGGCAGCGGCCAGCAGCCGCAGCAGCAGCAGCAACAACAACAACAACAGACATCAGACAAGCAGCTGCGCACATTTAGCTGCCGATCCGATAGCGAAATATGTTAATTTTATGGCTCGGTGTTATTACTCTTTTCTTGCTATTGCTTGGGTTGTACTACATATGTAAGTTTTTCTGCTTGCCTCAAGCTGTGGTAAACGACTGCTGCACCTGGGTTCGCGAAGGAGAGGACGTGCCTTGTGCTGTATAGAAACCTGCGTTTTCTCGGCTTCTGTGCAGTTCTGAGCTTCGGCAGTGGTTGTTGGAAATTTCGTCGATGCGCTGAATTTGTGCTGCCGACGTTTGTGGCATATTTTGAATACTTAATTGGGGAAGTTGTGCTAAACACTGGACATGTACTGGGCGATCTTTCGATGCTTGACTGGATCATATAGTTGACATTTGATGGAAAGGAATTGACTGGAAGATGCTCGATTTGGTTTCGGTGAGAAACAAAATTTGTAAACATATGTGTGTACATGTGTGTAACAAATTATGAGAAGTACTGAACGAATTGAATTTTGTAATAAAAGTATAGAATAATGCAACGTTCCGCGTGGGACACTAAAGGGGATTATTTAGATTTTATGGGGATGGGATAGAAAAAGTATTTGGTGCATTTGGGCAGTTTTGGATTATCATACAAGAGTCAAAAGGCTGAAATTACCGAGGAAGGGAAAAACATTATAAGACAGTTACGGGAAAAATTATTAGATGAAAAAGGGAAGGGAAAGAGATGGATGAAGAGCGAGGTATCGGAAAAGCCTGTGGATTACTGTAGAAGGGAAAAAGAAAGAAAACTATAGAGAAAAGAATGAACTCGATGATAGACGGACAGAAAATGATTACATGAAGAAAGTATAGAACAAGTGATGCTTCGGAGGCTCCTTAAAATTATTAAAGAAGATGGAAAAGAAGAAAAGAATGAAGAAGAGGATGAACTAGATAAGACAGTAGACGGACAGAAAATGATTAAATGAAGAAGCTAAAGGAAAACTGAAACATCAGGCACCTCTTCAGATTACTTTAGAACAGACAAGAGAAGAAAATTATGAAGACGAAGATGAGCTGGATAAGACAGTAGCCGGACAGAAAATGATGGCAAAGGAAATGAAGGTAAAGGATAACCAATGCGTCAGGCACGTCTTCAAGAAAGAGCGACGTATCGTGAAAGCCTAATTATGGAGGAAAGGATAAACTCGATGTAGACGGACAGAAAATGATAACATGAAGAAGGTATAGAACAAGTGATGCTTCGGAGGCTCCTTAAAATTATTAAAGCAGATGAAAAAGAAGAAAATTATGAATAAGAGGATGAACTATGAAGAAGACAGTATACTGACAGAAAATTATTAAATGAAGAAGCTAAAGGAAAACCGAAACATCAGGCACCTTTTCAGATTACTATAGAAGAGACAAGTGAAGAAAATTATGAAGAAGCGGATGAACCTTAATAAGACAGACGGACATAAAATGATGGAGAAGGAAATGAAGGTAAAGAACAACTTAGGCACGTCTTCAAATTATTATAAAAGAGACAAGAAAAGATTGAGTAACCGGAGGGAAATTAATAAGATGAAGAAGGTTTAGAAAACGAGATGCTTCGGAGGCTCCTTAAGATTATTATATAAGAGACAAGAGAAGAAAATTTTGAAGAAGATGACCTGGATAAGACAGTAGACGAATGGTAAAGCAAATGAAAGAAAAGGAAATCCAATGCATCAGGCACGTCTTCAAGGAAGAGCGACGTTTTGGAAAAGCCTTCGCATTACTGCAGATGGGAAAAGGAAAGATAATTATGGAGGAAAGGATAAACTAGATGATAGAGGGACAGAAAATGATTCGATGAGGATGGTATAGAAAAAGTTATGTTTCGGAGGCTCTTTAAGATTATTATAGAAGAGAAAAAAATTAAAAAGAAGAGGAAGCACTGCAAGAGACAGTAACCGGACAGAAAATAATAGGAAGAAGAAGGTAAAGGAAAACCAACGCATCGGGCACGCCTTCAGACTGCTATAGAAGAGACAAGAGAAGAGACAGTAACCGTAGAGAAAACATTTTGATGAAGGAGGTAAAGAAAAAGTGATGCTTCGGAGGCTCCTTTAGATTATTAAAGAAGAGGAAAAGAAGAAAATTATGGTAGACAGAAAGAAAATGATTAGATCAATGATGCATCAGACACGCCTGCAAATTATAATAGAAGAGAAAAGAGAAAACAATTATGGAGAAGCGGAAGAACTAGATGAGATAGTAGACGGACAGAAAATGATTCCATGAAGAAGATAAAGGGAAAGCGACTTATCAGATTATAATAGAAGAGAAAAGAGAAAACAATTATTAGACAGTAGGCGGACAGAAAATGATTCGGTGAAGAAGATAAAGGGAAAACGACGTATCAGAGAAAAGAGAAAAAACTATTATGGAGAAAAGGAAGAACGGGATGAGACGGTCATTGACTAGAAAAATATAAAATAAAGTATGGAAGAAACTTACAAAAAACACGTGAGAAACGTTGTTTATAGACGAGAGTTGGGGATGAAAAGATAATCGGAAAGAAAAATGGAAATTTTAGATCGCAACAGAACATATAAAAGTAAAATATTGTCTAGAAGAAAGAGGACATAGTTAGGCGGTAGTGAGATGATATTGGATGGACGGAGAAACCAATAAGGTGCTTAGTGATGATTTAAATCGATTGTGAATAATTTGTTGTTGGAAGAATATATATTGAAAGATAGGAAAAACAGATATGTCAGGTATGTCAGAATGCATCTGCGGCTGATATTTTTCAATTGTGTTATTAGTATTCTTTCGAATAGATTCGGACTTACAGTTTGGCTGTACACTTCTCAAGTCCTGGTTGTAGCTTTATTCATGCGATTGGAATTCATCATTGCTGTCTGTGGAGCAGAATAATAAAACTATTCGCGGTTTCTTTATGTATTTATGGAATAATTTTTCTATTTAGGTACACAAAATTTACATTTAGTGATATGTACAGGTACAGTTACTGACAGTTTATATATATATATATATATGTGTGTGTCGCTTATGTCTAACCGCACACGCTCGTGTCTCGCTCCTGCCGGACAACGGTGCACCAGGAACAGCTGTGATGGTAACAAAAGTTGGTAGAAGAGTTTGTTGGTTGACGACTTGTTGCGCGTTTGCCCTGTTTTCAGTTGCCTTAAAGGAAGTTTCAACCAAAACATCAACGATTCCTTGAAATATGTATGAAATATTTCTACACAAGTTTAGTTTACACACAATCACAACTACAGTCAAACACCGATGCAGCGGCGCTGCGCTTAAGTCAAACTTTTCGCCAAGTGTCGGCACTGCTTAGAGGTCGGTGTGCAACACTGGTGGCCGCGCACTTTCCGCTTTTGTGTGTTGCTTCTGTGGTTTTGCGCGGACAGTGTTGTCGGTTTTGTCATTGTTTTTGCTTTGGCTGCTGTTCTTTGTGCTGGCCCCATTGTTGCTGTGGCTGGTGTTGTTGCTGCTCGCATTAGTGTCACACGAGTTGATCATTGGAATTTCCGTTGGCGACGTGTCCGACAGCGTCTCCGCCACAGTCATGTTGGTGGCCGTTGTGCCGGAGCCGTACGTTGTGTTGGTGGTGAGCAGCGTTGTTGTGTTGCTGTCGTATGGCAGCAACCGCTGCTGCTGGCGCTGTTGGCGCGCTGCGGCGGCGGCGGCCAGCTTGCGACCCTTCTTGCCCAGCCGACTGAACATGTTGGCGTCCTTGACGTGAAACTCGGCACCACTGCCCGCGCTGGCGTTGGCGTTGGCGTCGCGCGCGGCCATCAAACAGGTGAAGGCCTTGCGGAAGCTCTTCTTGAAGTTCTCGCTGAGAAAGGCATAGAGGAAGGGATTCATGGCCGAGTTGGAGTAGCCGAGACAGCCCACGAGCAGGAAGGCGGTGATCTCTAGACGCGTGGCGCAGGCGCTGGGCGGCGTGGCGATCAGCAGCAGCTGCGACACCCAGTAGGGCAGCCAGCAGAGTATGTAGACGGTGATGACGGTGAGCACGAGGCGCGTCACCTTGCGGTGCGAGCGCTTCTTCTCCTTGGACTTGTGCTGCGGGCCGACGGTGCGCAGCTTCCGTATAACCAGGTAGTAGAAGCACAGTATGAAGCAGAGCGGCGTGGCGAAGCCCAGCGCCAGCGTGTACAGAATGAAAGTGGAGCCCGACTGGGCGTGGCCCGTCTCCGGCCACTTGATGTTGCACGAGATGCGGTCGCCGTTCTGTACGGTGCTGGCGAACAGAATTACGGGCAGCATGAACAGCACCGACGTCAGCCAGGCGAGGCACGACACCGCCTTCGAGATGAGCGGCGTGCGGTAGCGCGGCGACGAGATCGGATGGCACACGGCAATGTAGCGATCGGCGGACATGATGAGCAGAAAGATGGACGAAGTGAACTGCGTGATCGAGGTGCTCACCATGTACGCCTTGCACATGTACTCGCCGAACTGCCAGCTGCCGATCTGCATCGTGTAGAGCAGGAAGGGAATGCCGATCAGGAAGCACTCGTCGGCAATGGCCAGATTGAGGATGTAGACGTTGGTGATGGTTTGCATCTTGGAGTAGCGCAGCACCACGTAGATGACCAGCGTGTTGCCGAACAGGCCCACCACGCACACCAGCACGTAGAGCACCATCGTCAGCAGGTGACCGAAGACGTCCTCGCCGTTGTAGCAGCCCTCCATGCTGCTCAAGGCGTAGTCGTAGCTGTCGTTGACGCTGATATTCAGCAAGTGGTTTTCATGTCGCAGCAGTTGTTGTTGCACGAGCGCCTCTTCGAGTGGGAAGAGCTGCAGCAGCAGCTCGTCGTCGTCGTATGTGTTGGCCATGGTTGGAGATTGGAACTTTAGATTAGTTGCATGTTGGAAAACTGCAAAGAAAGTCAAACAAAAAACATTTTGTAAATATTTCCATGAGTTGTTGCAATGGTTTGTGTCAAGCATTGAAAAAAAAATACTCCAAATATATCCTTAAACATATCCTTTTAACATTGAATGGCAACTCCCAGCCGAATATTGGCAGAGTCCCGCGTTGGCAACAGCAATAAATCAAGTTCAGCGCATATCGGGCCAGCTTAGTCGCACCGGAAGCATGAGAAGCGCAAAAAAATACATACAGAGCACTTTCCTTCTTTCTCGGCGACATTCTGTGTCCTTCGCGCATCCGCCGCGCACACCGCAGTCTACGGCATCGAGTTTCCGCCGCAGGCAAACTTTCATTGAATGGCTGGCGAACACATCAATATGCAACAATCATCAATGGCAACTTATCGAAGGCGCTGCCCTGCTGCCAGCTGCGCCCATTTTTCTCCTTCCACTCTCATTGAACTTGCACACGCTCGATTGAGGCGGAAATGGCGCGCTGACGGTCATCTGTTTTAAGCGAGCAAGTGGCCTGCGGCCGTGTGACGCTGCTTTCAGTCACAAAAGCCTGTTCTGGCTGGTCGCTGTTGTTGAGAAAATCTAATGATTAAATATGTATGAGGCGTGTGGATGCGCTGTGCGCAACTGAAATCGAACGCGCTAAAGACTATAAATCAAAAAGTGTAAGGTGGAAATTGCAGGGGCGTGGTGTTGATGCGGGGAGATGTGTGTGCAGAGAGAGGAAAGAACAAAATTGAAGGCAACCAGTTGAAGCAGGAAATCAATGAACTTATTGTAGTGGAGGGAGGCTATTGGCTGGAAGGTGGGGGAATTCGAGGATAGCGAAATAGAATAGAAGAAAGTCCTCGGTTGAGTGCTCAATTGAAGAGAATAATGGCAGTTGGAGGTAAAAATTAAGAGCACTAACTAGAAATGGAAAGCAATGCAGGCTATAAAAATTGTATTTTTTTGAAAATATGAGGAGAAACTAGTTGGTAGAGTGTAAGGAAGTACTGCGAAGGCAGTAATACTTGGCTCAAGTGGTGATGTGTTGAAAGGAGAAGAAATTTAAAAAAGATAGACTGGGCGAAAATCTTCAAGGAGTGCCACTCTGAGATGTAGAAAGGCCGCTGTGATAAGAGACTTGCGCTGAAGAGGAAATATTTGAAAGAAGGGAGACAGTAGGATGAAATAAACAGAATCACACTAAACAAATTATTTGGGAGTAAAGAAGAGACAAATTTGCTATATGTGTTTGAGAATATTTTTAAATGTCAGAAGAGAACATTTGCCTTACTTCATAACAGAGCAATGAATTACTGATTTTCTTTAAAAATGTTTCTTCAAGGCCTTCTTTGATCTAAGATCTAAGAAAACAAAAGAATTTCTTACAAACGATACTGAAATTATTGGTAAGACGGAAATATTTGAAATATTTGATCAGCAAAATAGTGTAAAAGTTTGTGTTTTTAAATGACTGTTCATAGCGTATTCGATGTGTTTATCTCGAAAAGAAAATTAAAAGGAAACGGCTAAATACTTTTTATTTATCTGTACAGCCTCTTCTCATAAAAAAATTAACTTGGCATTGTTGTAACTTCAATAACTTTGCCCTTTAAGATCACAAAATCGATTCGGAACGATTGTTTGGGTTTTCAGTTTTCAAAGGGAACCCTGTATCTAGTACAATCGACTCTGAGGGTTTGAGTGCTGTCCTGACCACATTTCGGCAAAATAATAGCGACAGAATAAATACCAAATAAATAGAAGCAGAGGTCAAAATGAAAAGTAATGAACTGGCTTTATACCAGCCAGTGTGGACAACAGTAAAGCCAAGTCGCTGTGTCCCACAAAAAAGTAAACACAAAAGTAGACAACAAGTAAACAGAGCGCAATAACAAAGAAAGTAAATGAAAGAAGCAAAAGAGAATGAAATTTATTGAAGACTAAACTGTAGAAATTGCAAATTGTGAGCTAAATAAAACTGTAAGACAGACGATGGCCAAATATGAAATGGCAGCTGAAAAATGTGGACATTGATTGATGCACAAACTGAATTGTAGATGTCAGCCAAAAACATCGAAGTTGGCCTTGAGTGCTGTTGTTGAAATGAGCCAAAAAACTTAAAAGATCTTAAAGTAATGCGGCAAATTAATTGGCTCGCTGACTGAAGTTATGCGAAAAATTAGTTGACCGGCTCAAAAGAAAAATAAAAAAAAAAAAACTTTACTTGAAGAGACACTTTAGTGGTCATTGCGTGGTTCGTTGTACCATTGTGCTGGCCTACAAGCAGTCAATATCCTGGCCAGTTATTCTTAGCAGTTTAGGACTGACGTCGGCAACCTTTCTACTTTTCTATAAAATACATACTTGAGTTGTTTGATTGGAGCACAGAAAACCTGGCTGTGACGTTTCATAAATCATTATTGATATATATTTTCATTTATAGAGTTGAAATTTGTGTGGTCAACATAAATTGCTACCGCTGATAAATTGGCATAGGAATAGAATTGGCTGTTGAACAAGAACACAATCGCTGGATTGGCAACAGCAACGCGGGCAACGAGCAAGAAAACTAAAAACGACTCGGCGGCATAAAGTCGATGATATCAGGGAGTGAGCGAGCGATCGAACGTGCGGAAGGCCCTCATGAGAAATGGATCTGATCTCTTTAATTGTAACCGTACTTCTCGTTATACTGTTGCTGATCCTTGTATGTTTTGCCTATACGCTTTTCTGTGCTGTGTCGACATGCTTAACGTGCGATTGTTGCGATGATTGCGTCTAGGCGACTAGGCGCCATCAATATTCACCTTTCAATTTCACAAAATTTAAATTTTCAGTTTTTGTATGGTCAATTATTGGATTTGCGTAATGCAACCAAAGCGGTTCGTGTATATATTTTTGTATAAAGCAAAATTGGTTGCATAGAAAGGGTTAAGGAAAAATTTCAAGTATGTGTATTTCAAAAAGTCATCAAAAATTGTAAGCAAATCGAATAAATGTACATACATTTTTGTGTGCATAATAAAATGATACAAGTATAGAACATATAGTAGATGACGGACTTATGGAGAACTTGAGCTAAATAAGAAACCATTATTGGTCGAATATTTCTCTTTGCAGAGATTAGAGAGGGGGAGAGATTATTCCAACTTAATGCTGACCTAATCTTTTGTTCTGATCTTGATCCGAGCTTTAGAGACACATGGGTTTTCTATTCACTGTTGTTCTTTAACTTCGACAGAGAATATCTTTTTCGTAACAGTTGTGTTGTCTAACTTGGCCAATTGTTCAAGTTTGTGAGTACGTTACGACATTCTGAATATGGCAAATAATCAGCCAAGTAGACGCTGCATGTTAACTCCAAACGAACAGCGCTGAAAACACACCCTAACAGTGAATAGAAAGCACCAGGCAACGCTTAAAAAAATGAGAGAATATAGAAAAGCGAGCACAAAATTCGCTAAAGGCTTTTCGCTAAGCGCATTTAATGTTTAAGATCTAAGAACGCTTAATACCGCATTCACTGTCTCTCGCAACCAGCCTTCTGGCCCCTTAGCGACTTCCACTTCCGAAATATCACTGCATGCTAGCAAAGCCGGCTTTTTGCAGCTTCCCGTCAATTGAACAGTACAAATGTGCTTCAGACAACGAGATAGTAAAAATACCGAGAGCAGTAACGTTCAATGGATGGATGCCGTACGACGACAAAAGAAGTCGCAAAAGAACACAAACAACAAGCAATGACAGCCAATGAAATTGACACGCACTGAAACGTAAACACACACACACGTACACATACACACACACACACGTTGCCACCAAGCAGTTATGGCTCTATTAAAGCTTGATAAAAACAATAAATACAACAACAACAAAATCAACAATAACAAAGTCAACAGCTAATAAATACAATAACTGAATAGTCCAGGCATATTGCAGTTAATAGCGGTCGAAATAATGAACAGAAAAGAACGAAAGCAACGAATTTGCGTGACGTTCATGCCAAGTGGGCAGATAAGGAGGGATCACAGTGAGGGCTCTATTTCAGCGCCTAAGCTATGCGCGCTTCGAGAAGCCATTATAATCACTCACTTCACTCAATTTGTAGACAAATACGTACACACACACACACACACGTGCAGAGAAATACACTCACACACGTGTAGTCGTATGTATAGTCAAAGATAAATGCAGCTCAATAATGGGTCGGATGCGGAATCTATAAGTTCTGGTCAGCAGCGTGCAGATAAAACTTTGTCAAGCCATTAAAAGAGATACAAATGGCCCACATACCATACGATTTCTTCATGTTTGAGAGTAGGCTTTGTTCTATAATATAAAACTTGTTTATTTAGTACCCAAATGCATGAAAGAAATTTGGTGAATTTTTTACCCTTTAGCCATCATTGAAGCCTACGTTAGGTTAGGTTAAGCTGGTTGGCCGAATTGGCCACTCATAAACCCTGTTAGGTACCTAGCAATGCCAGATGGAGTTGGTTGGTTGGAGATGCTCCTAGGCATGTAAGGCGACAACCAGTTATAGGAAAATAGTAGCACAGAATGTGTTGCAAGGTTCCTCTGACATCATTGGAGCCTGGACAAGAAAGAGGGTACGAGGAATTGAGCCCATTCATTCCATTCATAACACTGCACAACAGCATGTCTGTTGCATGGAGTTTTTTACATGAATCTGAATCGTTTTTCCACGCTGTTTTCAAACCCATACTCCGTTTTTATGTAGCAGCTCTAGTTTTCGCAAAGAATGGGCGTGCCACTTTTTCGAATTTTCCTCGGCTTTTTTCTCGTTTTCGACTGTAATTTCTGAACCAATAATCGTATCGATATGATTTTTATATCGTTGCACTTACAACATTAATAAATTTTATGCGTTCTAAATCGGCGTTGTAATAAGGTTTCAAAGTAGGAAAATATTGATTTTCAAGGCGTTTTTTCTGATGGCGAAAATTGTACAGATGTTTCATAAATCAAGTTACGAAGTATATGAATATCTTAAGAAGAAACATCAAGCAATACAACACAGCCAAATTATTTGGCGGAATACACATTCGCATCGAAATAATAGCAAAAATGTATCATAGCCATTTTCATCACTTTTCATACTTTTCCCTTAAAAAAATAGGAGCCTCAAAATATGCTCTTTTATATGATCCATTTATAGTCTGGAATAGAAGCATAAAACAAAAAGATTTTAAATTGCTCGAAACAAAAAAAAATTAAAAACTTTGCATATTTTGAGGCTTGAGGAAAGTGTTGAAAATGACTATGGTACATTTTTGATATTATTTCGATGAGAATGTGATTTACGCCAAAAAATATGGCTGTGTTGTATTAATTGATGTATCCGCTTTCGTGTTATACCTATCTCGAAAGTTGATTTACGAAAAATGTGCATGTTTTTCAACATTAAAGAAAAAGCCTTAAAATTCCATATTTTCCGACTTTGAGGTCCAATTACCGCGGCATTTTAAAACGTATACATATAAGTTGCATCGAAAAAGAAGCCGTGCGGTGTTGTTAATGCGATAAGGTGAAAATTATGTCAATCGGTTTTTGGTTTAGAAATTACGATCAAAAATATGGAAAAAGTTGAGAAAAAACTGAAAAAATGACACGGCTCCTATATCTCACTAACTAGAGCTGCTAGAAAAAATCTGAGGATAGATTCGAAATCAGCGCACCGAAATTAGTAAGAAATAGTAGAAAAACTCCATGCAACAGAAAAAAAGTGTTTTTTGTTGTGCTGTGTAATCCTTTGGTTTCTCAACTGTTCTCCAATTTCTCAAATATTGCAGTTTTATCGAATGACACTTGTAACCTAAAAGCCTAAAAGTACACCACATTCTGTGCAGCATACAAATGCAGTCCTAATGCCAACTTAAAGTGTAGCCTTAAAGTATGCTACATTTTTCAGTGTTGAAGTGAATGCTGAAGACTAAAAAATGTATTGCAGCAAATAAATGTTGGGGCAAGTTGAGTCATGAAAAACTTTACCTATTTGTCAAATTGGCGCTTTGTGGTCACTTTTGTTTGCGACAGCATTGAGTGGATTAAATTTTGGGCCGTTGCTACATTATGAATGAGATTCGCATCCCTTTGGGGAAAATTACTACTAGCGCCTCTGACACCGAAGCGCTGGCACCGTCTAAGCATCTTCAGTTGTCCACGTCGATACGCATTTGTCCCATGGCTGTTGCTCTCACACACACACCCACACACACACACACGCCCACACACTAGGGATAGAAGGAGGAGGTGGTTTTAGTCGGTAAAAATCCGGCATGCCGGCGTTCTGGAGGGCGTAGGTATCTTGTGAAGATTTCCACCTCCCAACGTCGAAAAAAAAAAAAAAACACACGCACACACACATCCGTACGTATAAATACACACACACGAACAAACGAAAGTGACGGCATGCTCGACATTGCGCTGCCGTTTCGATTTCCTTTTGTACGCTCGTACACGCTGCCGTAAATGCGTGTAATGCGTGTTAAAATAAATAAAATAAATAGATTTCCACGTTGGCAGCGCGCTGGCTGTTTGCTTGGCGCATTAAGTGAATTTATATCTTTGCCCATTTCTGCCAATGCAATCAGCGGGCTTCATCTGCACGCTCGCCCCCTGTGCCACTTCAGGCGGATTCGGAATGTTCGATAAGCGCCGTTACAAAACAACAACCGAAACGCAACTAAATTGAGAGATTGCGTGAGGATTGCCGACTCTGCCGCCGAGCAGCGACGATGACGCGGCGCAAATGGTTGATGTGATTTGGCACCGCCTTGCAGTGGATTTTGTCTATGGCTGCCGGCATTTAGTTTCATTATTATTTCGGCAACAGCAACCGATTTGTAGCACACTTTTGGGCGCCTTTAAGTTGCACTACACACTTCGGTTGTCTGCTTAGCTCACGCTGTTGTTGTTGTTGTGTTGTTGTGTGGGCGTCCATGGGTAGCTGCTGATTGTATGCAAATCCTAATGTGACTGCGAATTGTTGAATTGAATTGAAAGATGTAGGCAGCGCTGAGGCGTTGATGGCGCGCGCGCGCTTTCTATTGCTGCGTCAGAATCAGATTTAGTCTTTGCTGTGATGCTTTTCGCGCGCTTGGCTTGCGGTGTTGAGTTTAAGCCCAAAATTATGCCAGTAAAATTGAGTGAAACTGAGCTGTCGTTGAGGTCCCGGCATATTGACGCTTTAATTGGGGGGCAAATTTAATTTATCGTAGCAGCGCTTGTCACAATGTGATTTCAGTGTAAAATGTGAACTGTCGTGGAGCGTGAATAATATTGTTGGCATTTAGGTGCAGTGAGCATATTTTCTCACGCACGTGTTGCTATTTAAAAGCAAATTAAGTGCTTACATTGCGAATGTTAACAGCTGGAACGTTGTCAAAGGTGGGAATCTAATGAGCTTTCCTAAAATTTTTAGCAAGTTGTAAGGGTGCGTGATGCTAATGGTTTGTTTAAAATACTTTTAGGAGTTAAAAAAAAATGATATATAATGCCTTCGGAGTTTTGAATATGCAATATGCAAATTCTTTGATGTCGTTATTGAAGTATTCTTTCAGGATGATTATACACAGGAAAGCTAGTTGAATGTATGGAGTTGAGTAATGCTGCTGGTTTGTTTTACATACATTTAGGAGTTCAAATAAATAAAATTGAATGGTTTATGGTTTATGGTTTTTAGGAGTATACTTTAAGGATAATTTGTTTGACATACTTTTAGGAGTTCAAATAAATGAAATTGAATGCCTCAGCAGTTTTGAATATACACTCAATTCATTGTTGTTGTTTTTAAAAGTATACTTTTAGGATGATTATTTCACACTAAAGGACAAGCAATTTTAATGTCTCACGAGCTTAGATCTACTCATATTTATACAAACTCATCTCAAATTTATTGTTTTTAGGAGTATACTTTTAGGATAATTTGTTTTACATACTTTTAGGGGTTCAAATAAATGAAATTGAATGCCTCAGCAGTTTTGAATATACACTCAATTCATTGTTATTGTTTTTAAAAGTATATTTTTATGATGATTATACACAACAAAGCTAGCTGAATGTATGAATTTCACATTAAGGGACAAACAAATTCAATATCTGAAGAGTTCAAATACATTTGTACAAACTCATCTCAAAGTTATTGCAGTTGGAAGTATACTTTTAGGATGATTATTCGCTGCAAATGTTGCAAAATTTCATGCATTGCAAACCTTTTCCCTTTAATTTTTCACTCATTAAAAAGGTTTTTCTTTATGGATCAGCAATAAGTAGACATACGATTCATTGCATACTTTTCAGCATTACAAAATTACCCGCACATTTGATCTTTGACTTTCGGCATTTGGCATATTTGCTGCTTTCGAGCAGCACCAACCACCCGTTGTGTCTAACAACGCTAAATTTCTTCTCAATAAACCGGTAATTGCTTGTATTGAAACTGAAATTATGATTTGTTTGTCTATGTTATTTTTGTTGTGCTGGCGCTGCCCACTTCAGTGACGGGCGCGTTCGCTTGTGTGTCGTTTGTGCTAATTGATTGAATAAATTGCTTTGCATTTACTGTGAATTGGGGCGCTGTAGTTCGCTGTCCTTGTGAGCTAATTGCATACTCAAGGCCACAGTGACACACACACACACACACCCATGCCTATGCATATACAAACAATAAACAGCACAAATAAAGCAAGTAAAAAGCGTGAAAATACACACAAAAACAAATGGTTGGCATTAAAAGGAAACTTGTGTAGGATTTGCCAGAATTCCGGGTGCGTTTTATTATATACGTGGTTGTTGTTGCTGGCAATTGCTGCTTCTATTTGCATGCTCGTATTAAATTTTATAGTGTTGTTGCTGTTGTTTTAAGGGGTTATATACAAAGTTGGGGCTCGAAAAATCGAAAAAATTTTTTTGGCATTTTCTGAAAGTACATAATTTTGAAAATATCTGTGCAAAATTTCATCCAGATCAGATCACTGGTTGTCAAATTACAGCAGTTTGCAGCGCGCTGGTCGTATTCATAGGCACTTGGCGCACAAAACTCTAAACGTGATTATCTCGGAATGCGTTGTTTTCAAAAGTACTGTTGCGGTGAACGTGATATCTCAAAAACTTTGTATCCGATTTTCGAAAATTTTTTTTCAAATATTTGTATTTACGATCTCGTGTACTTGAACGATTCATTTTCCATCCGAAAATTTTTAACTTTTTGCAATGAATTTTTTTTTGAAATTTTGACCACCAAAAAAATCAATTTTTTCTGTCAGCGTGGTTTTTTTTATTAAAAAAAAATTTTTTTTGGGAAACCAAATCGTTCAAGTACACCAGAATACACTTTTCTTAAATAATTGTTTTCCTTTTTTGATTTCAGTTGAGCGGTTCGCCTTGGAGAACGTTCACCGCAAGCCTCTGTCATAACTCCGACAATTTTCAAAATTTTCGCAAAATTTAAAGTGTTTTTATTTCTTCGATAGTAATACTAGAACATTGTATTTTTCTTTATCCAATAAAACTTGCTTAAAACCTTTTTAAAAAATCACAAACTTAGCTCACTTTTTCTCCCTAACTTTGTATATAACCCCTTAACATTTTCAAATGTGCGTACAACGAATTCAATTGCAATAAGTATTGTCTCATTGAAGTTGGTTGCCGTTGATATTGTTTGGTATTTGCAGTTGTTGTTGTTGTTGTGATTGACTTGTCAGTAACTTTATTAGTATTTTTTCGCATACATTGCTTTGTGTTTCAATTTCCGTAGCTTAAAGCGAACATGGCACCGGGCAAACAGGGCGTATGAGTGATTTTATGTAAATTTGAATTTGAATTTTTAATTTTGACTTGCTTTTGTTGTGATGCATTCGTTTTGTATAACAAGCGCTGTTCGATATATTTTCTAAGAAAAATATTTATTAAAAAATTATACAACATTTTGCCCTTTGCCGATGTTCAGCTGTGGCGTGTTGAAGCTTTTCAATAAACTCGCACCAGGAAGGCGCATGCTGAAGCTGATTAGCCTTTTCTCGGTTTATTTGTTGCCTGTGTACATATTTGCCAAATTACGGAACATATTGCGCTTTCTACCCGCCGGCTTGAAGCAAACCAATTACGTGCACTGCGTACACTTGACGCGCCTAATTTGTTGTAATAATTTTGTTGTAATAGTTTTTGATGAATTTGCTGTGCCTTTTGCTACAGATTAGACATGTTATTAGCGCCGTCAATTTCACATGCGAGCTGCCGCAATTGAACTGCCTGCTGCCGCTTGCGGCACTTGCGAACATATTCGGCATGTTGACTTTTCCTTCCTACTGCAAACATAATAAGCTCAAAGGAAGCTGCTCATCAAAAGCGTTGTATGCATATGAAAGCGTGTGGGTAGTTAATTTAGTGTGCGCGTGTGTTTGTGTGGGTTTGGCACATGCCAAAAGTGCGCTTGTGTAGCCAGCAATATTTTAATTTTGATTACGTTCAGCTAATAAAACTGAAGAGTCTTACTTGGGCTGGCTTACCGAAGCAGCGCTTTTATCTCCCATTTCTTCTCTGACCCTGCTTTTCCGACTTAAAATTTTCCACATTTTCATATGAATTTCGAAACTTGCTCGTCCTTTAGATGGCTTTGCTGTTGCTGTTGTAAAGTTTATTGTTATTGTTGTTCACATGTGTGTTATTGTTTTCAATGCATTTGTTTCATGTTGTTGTTGCTGCGGTAAGTTTTGTTGTTGTAAGCTTTTAATGCCTTAAACACTTAAAAAAATATGCACACAGCTGTTGCTCAATAATTGCACCTGCAACATTGCTGTGGCAAGTGGGCGAAGAATGCAAGTTGGAGCAGTTCAACAGTTTCGGGAATCAATTGGAGGCTTTCATCACCCGTAGAAGATTTGTTGGTGACTTTTTCAACATTGCAGTGGTGGCGAGTCTTTTCAGAAGGACACTAAGGCGTTTTCTTCTACAAGGTGCGTTCCAAAGTAGACAGAACTTTTACAATAGGGACGTTTCTGGTGGCGCCATCTATGTGTGAGGAAAGGTACATCTTTCATTCACATCCTGTCAAAATTTCATGACATTTGGTCTAGTAGAAGCCGAAATATCCCGCTCAATGTGACAGTATGTTTTTAACTTTGGTACGAGCTCCGCACCGGCACCGGCACTCTGCACCGGCTCACAGAGCCGTAGTTACGACCGATTATTTGACCAAAAATCGCATTTTAACCATCAATCATTCACCGTATTCGCCTGATATGGCTCCCAGTGACTTCTACTTATTCGGTCAGTTGCATTTGCCGATGAAAGGAAAACGTTATAAGGACGTTGCAGACATCCAAAAGGCTTGTACCAACATTCTGAAGGCGATGCCGGCCGATGGCCTAAAACACTCATTCCAAATGCTTTTGGACCGTGCAAAACGTTGTATCGAAGCAGAAGGGGAGTATTTTAAATAAATAAAAAGAATTATACAAAAATAATCATCCGTTTTCTTTATTTTATAAAAGTCCTGTTTACTTTGGAACGCACCTTGTATAACTGAAAGGATTTTTCCATATCCGAACTGTGACAGTTTAATGCCTGTAGACTTTTTTCTCTGAAACTATGCCAAGTCGCAGGTTTATGGCTACAACGCCCTTGAATTTATTCTCTGGGACCGCATAAGGTCCCGGACTGATAGCAATAAACCGAAAATTAATAACCAACTGGACTTTTGGTGAGATCCAGCTTGAGTTATGCAAGAGTTATACAAAATTGGATCTCTGCGTTTGATAGCAGCTGTGTTGAGCTCTGACTGTCTGTTGATATTCTTGTTGCAGTTCAAATACATTTTGCACCAAGTTGCCGCCTGACTTATGGCTGTAAGTGCAGCCTGCAGGACATTGCAGTTGCTTTGGTAGTCTGTATGACGAGTGGATCTTCATTACCTCTTCAACTAAGTAGCTAAGATTTTTATATAAAACGTTATCGAATTTGAGTTGCTTCAACAAATTAAAAAACAAAATTATTAAAATCTATGGCCATCGCACATATTGAGATACAAATGTACAACAATTCAAACAAAGAAAAGTTTAATTTGGTACACTACAATGTTGCAAATGAATTTGAAAACAAAATGGCAACAACAAAGCATTTCAAAACAATAGAATTGATAGAAAACTGCAGCAACATTTTATTGTTGCATTGTGCGCTCCAACACACACACTCACACACACACACTTATATACCTCGTTCTAGGAAAAGTGTTGGTTGGCACATAATGAAAATTGTTATTGCACTGTGGTAGCAATGCAATTGCAATCGTTGCTACGGCTCTGTTGGCCATTTGGCTTAGTGGCCGCCTGCGCGCAATCGTTGCACAATTTATGACCCGAATGCATGCGGTCAGCGTGAATTACCAATTTTTATTAGCTGCGAAAAAGGGTGTTTGGCACTTAGCTTATGTGGATTTTCATGCACCCATACGCCCACCCAATATTTTGCGCTTCTCACCCATTTCGATGCAGTGTTTTGTGGGCCATATAAATAAATTACTGCGGCATGTGGCTGTGCACTTGACAGGCACATACGATACTAAATTATGAAATAATCAGCTATCAGCACACATTAAGGTAGATATACGAGCAGAGCTTTGAATGCGGGGTTGAAAAGGGGGGCGACTTTGCTTTCAAGGGAGGTCAGAGCCTGGCAGCATTGTATGTGGATCAAATGATAAGTTTACTAGTTTACTACTATAATTGTTATGAACTTTTTAGAAAACTTTATATGAAGGAAGGTCAGAGCCTGACGATATTGTATTTTGATGATTTAGGGATAATTATTATGAACTTTTTTATGTTATAAAAATCTGTTATTGCCTTGCATTGTATGCGGATCAAATGTTAATTAAATTAGGTAAGTGCAGTTTTAGGGACACTTTTTAGAAGCTTTTTTAGGTTATATGAAACTGTTGTTCCCCTATCACAAAGAAAACTTCATATGGACATTCAAATGAGTATCAAATATTGAAGACCTCTATGCAATATTTCCATGTAAGTATAGTTAAGCTATGTTGTAGAAGATTCGTATGAGACCAAAAGAGATTCTTTGGACAGGAATGATGAAATTGGTTGAAATTGGGAATTACGAATTCAGTTGCTTAAGTTTGGATTACACTCTTTAATTTTTCTTGCTCAAAAAAATCTTCGAAAACATTTAGAAAAGCAAACACAATAGTCTGCAAGTTGTTTCTTATCTTCAAGAATGATCAAGAAATTAGTTTTAGTTAGGGATGCCTAATGTTTTACTTTTTTCTCGGCACAAAGTTTCTTTCTTATGCAACTAACGAAGAAATTCGCCATAATTGGGGATCCCCTGGTTACTTGAAGTGGTGAAGAAAAATCCAACTGCATTCTTCAACGATAATTAGCGCTTTAGTGTCGTTTTGTTCCCCTTGGTACAAAATTGCATCTAAATTCATAAAACACATTGAGTCGATACTTGAAAAAGTTCGTTAAAATCAGATCAAAAACACACAAAGGTTCAATTTCTAGCTGCAAAACGGTTTTTTGATGGAGAAAAACTCGCTATGTGAAGATTTCATCAATCAATCAAAACACACTGATAGTAGAATCAAAAAAGTTGTGTTTATGAAATCAATGTAGAAGTTCGCTGTAGGGAACGAAAAGTAGGATTTTCCTATTTTCTTCATATTGTTTGCTTCAAGTAATTTTGTAAAATTTTCAATTAAATTTCTTCTTATTTTTCATATTTTTTGCTTGAAATATATATTTTTAAGCTAAATTAAATTCTAAAAACATGTGTCACAAAGAAATTTTTTTGTTTACATATGTTACATGTGTAACATATGTAAACAAAAGAAAGCAAAAATTTCAAATATAAATAAAAATGTCAAAAAATATCATAAACTACTTATTAAAGCCATAAAAAAAAAACTGTGCACTCAGCCCTTTCTCCATTTGACTTCAACTTTTATGTCTGCAACGATTTTGTCACGCATGAAAATTGGTATTTTTATTTATTAATTTTGTTTTAATTTATATTAAAAATTTTGTGCACAACACAATTTCTGAACTTCTTCAAAATGTTCACATTTCACTTTGATAAAATTTTTATTGAAAAACTTTATCCACAAACAGAAAAATTAAATCAGGCTACAACTTTTTCCTTTCCAAGAGTTGAAAATTTGTCGCTTTGCTGTGCGTCAAATTGCTGAACGTGGCAGGTGTGACAGTAATTTTACGCTCTACTTGAATGCAACATGACACAAGAATTTGTTGGTGTTGTTGTTGTTGTTGTTGCTGTTGTGAGCTTTTACTTTTCAAATAAAAATTGGTTCCAATGAAATTTAATTTTTTGATATTTCGTAATTGTTGTTGTTATTACCTTTATGAAAGTGTTGGCAACAAGTAAGTTGGCCGCATTTGCTATTTATTCGTCCTTAATGGTTTGTTGCTTTTCGTGTTGGGTTGGATTGGGTTGGGTTGTGTTGCGCTTTGTGGTGGGTGGTATTTGTGCAGTGGCCTTGAAAGCTGTTGGTATGGAAAGTAGATCTACGATATAAATAAATACACATTAAATGACAGAATTGTTGGAAAATGTTTGGGATTTTAAATAACGTTGAATATTTGAGCAAAAAGAGATGCTTGGGGTTGCGTGAATGCAAGGTTGCAAAAGCGTTTTTCCATTTAGAGAATGTTCTAATTTTTATTAATACTTTACTTGAAGGTAGATTAAACTGACGCAAGAGAGTGGCCAGTAGAAAGGAGGAGGGAGGAAAGGAGTGAGAAATCAGCTCAGTAAGTGTGCTCCTCCATCCTCACAATCTTTAATATGAAGTTACCTAAGGGTAGATTTAGCTACTAAAGGAATTGAGTAATCTTTCAGTAAGTGTGCTCTTCCATCCAGGTAGTCTTCAATATGTCTTCATTTAAAGATAGACTTATCTGACGTAAGAGGACTTGAAGGTCGTAGGTAAGCGTTACTTGAAGGTCGATTTAACTGAGAGGGACCAATGAGTGAGGAAAGAAGGGAGAAATCCTTCAGTCAGTGTGCTCTTCCATCCAGGTAGTCTTCAATATGTCTTCATTTGAAGAAAGACTTAGCTGACGCAAGAGGACCTTTAACGGGAAGGAAGAGGGAGGAAAGGAGTGAGAAATCAGCTCAGTAATTGTGATTTTCAGTCCAGATAGTCTTGAATATGACGTTTCTTGAAGGTCGATTTAACTGAGAGCGATTTCGAGAGGAACTAATGAGAGGAAAGTAGGGAAAAATCACTTCAGTAAGTCTGCTCTTCCATCCAGGTAGTCTTCAATATGTCTTGACTTGAAGATAGACTTAGCTAACGTAAGAGGATCTTCAACCGGTGGGAGGAGGTAGGAAAGGAGAGAGAAATCATCTCAGTAAGTGCATTCTTCCATCCAGATAGTCTTTACTTGAAGATAGGTTTAGGTGACGCCAAAGCAAGGAAGGAAGCAAATAGTGTAGGCAAGGAAGGAAAAAATCACTTCTATAAGTGTTCTAAGCCAGGACATTGACTTTGCAGTTACCTGGGATTCCACTGCGGCCAGGTACCCATTAGAGGTTAACCCTCGAGTCACTCACTACACACAAAAGCTTTGATGTGTTGTATGAATCAGTAAATGTGAATGTCATCAAATGACATTTTATGCAAATCTACATATATGTTACGTGTATCCTTGAAGGAAATTCACTTTGAGGCAAGCAGTACTCAGTCTGAAGGACAATGCTGTAAATGGGTAGATAAAGTGTGGGTCTTAACTTCAATTTACTGGAGAATATCCCACAACATTTTCAGTTATCTAAATCTCATCAAAGAGTGTGAAACTTTAATGTACAAAACAAATAAATGCCTTGGGGAATAGTTGATTTGAACAGGAGCCGACTACATACACTTGTCTCCGCAATATTCAAACATAGATAGAAGAAATTGGTTCAACAGAGGTGCCATACATGAGATGAGATTGCGCCATGTCTTATGAACCATGCGAGGATAAAAAGGATCATAGTCTTACAGGTTGCAGCGCAACTTCTCTGAAAAATTGAATCCTTAACTCGAAAAACCTCTCTTAAAACACGAATCTATCTAATCGAATCCTTTTCGCTCGGAATCTGTGTGTGAGAATGTTAAAAAATACTGTCTTTAGGCAAATGAACCTTTCATATCAATTCTTAAATATTTAGCCTTAAGGTTCTCTGATAACACAACGACGCGAGTCTGGCCTGTGTAAAAAATTTCAAACAATTCAGTCAACTTCCATTACCTGTCCTCTTGCTTGTCTGCTTTAGCAGTCCAATTGTTTGTTAGTTATTTCCACAATGTGTTGAGCTCTTTTTTCTTCTTTCTATTCTTTTATAAAAAACATAAATAGTACAACCACACACTACTCAATGCTGTCCATAAAATGCTTAATTTAAGCAGTCAAAATGTTCAGCAAACTTTTCACACTTTCCGCTTTCGTTAACAGAATCCTTTTTGAATCATCATCAATTTTCACTTGAGCACATTTTTCCACTATAAAAAAACGTAGTTTATGCACATTGGCAGTTGTAAATTTTCCTGTTTTCCGTAATTAATTCAAATTTGAAATTTTTGTTTCGGGCAAATCTCTTCGATTGGTGTTGAATGAGGCGCGCGCGCAAAATTCGACGCGCACGTTTTTGACAAATGTGTCTGAAGCGTTTCCGCTTTGGGCCACGTTTGGTTGTCGGTCCTGATTGTAAGCGACTAAGCACTCGATTCGGCACGGACGGCAAATGCTGTGCGGCGCGCGTTGCTGCCAGCTTCGTTTAACCGACAACAAAACAGCCACAAGTCTGCAAATCAGCTGTGCCGCTTTGCCTGTTGCCAATCAACTCAAAATCAACAACAACACGATTAACAATAATTCAAATAAACCTGCTACAATAAGCACAAAATCAACAACAACAAGCAACGCGATGCAAACATGAGTGCCTCGCATTGGAAAATGGAAAAAAGAGAAAATTCACTTTGGCCTCTCGCAGTCGGCAAAACACACACACACACTCAAACAGACTCGACCAGACGCTTTTGAGCCAATTTGTGTGCTTTTTTGGTACTTGAACAGAGTTGTGTATTTTGACGCCTCGCCGCTGCATGTTTGCTGTTGCTACTTATTGTTGTTGTAGTTTGTTGCAAAATTGAATTCGTTGGCTGTTATTGTTGCGCTGTTGGCTGTTAGGCGGCTGTTAGCTAACATAGCGCTGTAGGGCTTTGACGATAAAAATTTAGCTGGTCGTTTAGCTTTTGCAATGTCGCGCGCCGAAAAAAGTCATTTCAACATTGGCGTCGACGACGGCAGCCAGCCAGCCAACAGAAGCGGAAAAGTACACGCAACAAATTGAGAATCTTTTCGTAAATTGTTGTTTTTTCAGGTTTGTTTTCAAAGTCTTTTTTATTCTGTTTATACAGAAGCAACAATTGCATAAATTGCATAAAACTGTTAGCGCCGTAATTTGTCTGAGAGATACCGATTAAAAACAAAAATCAAAAGAACAACATATTTTTGGCGCTCGAATGGGAAATTTTGCAATTTGGCTGTCTTTGAAGGTGTTGCGTTTAATTGCTGTTGTTGTTGTTGTTGTTGATCGTTTGTTGCTATTGCGTAGCCAAGTTGTGAGAGAAACTTAGCATTGAACAAAAGGTGACTAATGATCCATAAAGTACGGCAAAGCAAGTCGCAGTTAGTTGTAAAGTGTGGAGTGTTTGGGTATAAATAACCAGTTTTTATTTCTTTATGACCTGATTATAAATAATCAATTTTTATTCCTTGGCAAGTTTTCAATGGAATATTTTCACAATTTGCTGTTCATCTCTAAATAAGTAAACTGACCAAAACTCGGGTATAAATAACCAGTTTGGCTTTGTGGGCTTCATAAATTTGCGCAAATGTATGTGAAGTGGAGAAGGTATTGCAGAAATTGATTTCTGAATGGGTTATGTAGAACAATTTTGCTTTAAATAAGTTTCTTGTTATTATTGGTGCGCACCTTTTACTTTATCACACTTGATACTAAAGTGGTTTCTTTGATCTTTTCATTTGATTTGTTTTATTTATCTCATAGCACACGTATCTTTGTTTTGATAGCAATTTGCATTTATTTGTAAACTTTCTTCTTGAACGCGACGAGTGTCTTCCTGTACGCAAAACATCTCAAAGTGTTGTTGATTAATGCGAGTTGTGGCATTCGTTTCAGTTAGCTTAAGTGGTGGCACGCATGTTGGACATGAATTGATGGTTTGTGTGATGGCTGAACTGTTGAGCAGGGCGAAGCGAGCACACAGAACAGAGTTCAGTTAATTGAAATTAATTTTGCACCATAGATAAATGACACTTATTTGTGAAAAGTTTCTTATATACACAAAATTAAGTAAGCTGGTACAATGGCTGCGACGAACCCATGGATTGATTGATGGTTGAATCGAGAAACCTATCTATGAAAGATAGTTCGTCCAGCACTTAGGTTTAGCAGGTTATTGCATAATTCTTAATGTTCAGGAAATGTGCTGATAACTGCCAATGGGGAGGGACAAAAGCATTGATTCAAATAAAGCAAAGAAAATGAAGATAAATAGTTTAAAGGCTCAGAAAACTACTCGATAAGATTGAAAGAAGCCGGTTGAGTAGAAAGCCACAAGAAGATACTATTCGCAAATTATCCATAAACACTGGGAAGAGATCGGCGAATGAGCTCTGGTGCCAACATTACTGGGAAAATAATGGTTTCAAATCACTTTAAATGGCAATGAGTTGTTGAGGTCTTATGCTCCCAAAAGTTTCGAAGAAAAATCTATAAATATAAATTGTATGAGACTGAATACCTATTTTGAAAATCTTTAAAGAGATTACACCGTGCGACAAAAATAAAAAATTTCAAAACACGAAAAAATTTTGAAAATGTCCTTAAAAATTTATTAAAATTTGTATATCTTAAACAAATTTTTTTATATCTTAACCCTTTTGGGACAGATTTTAATTTTGAAAACCAAAATACTCTTGAAGGCAATGTTCCCATGTTATAAAAATTGGGACTACAAAATTATGTTGCATACGCACAAATTCTAAAATTATCCTTTAATCCGAGGACATATAATTCGAATAATTATTTTGCGTGGGTCATAAGATCTGAATAATTATTTTGAAGGGCCTTAAAAACTTGCTGGGTCGTATTATCCCAGTAGTCCCGAAAGTGTTAAAGTTTAACCTAATAAAGTTAGAAGGACGAAATTCAAAGATATGGTAGTGTACAATATTGATATATTAAAAAAAAGTTTTGGAAATTTCCAAAGATATTCATGAATGAAGTTTTAAAATGACATTTTCAATACCTCTTCGTTCTTTTGCACAAAAACATTAAATTTTCTAGGATTCTAAGGATTTTTCTATTTCTACAATGCGCTCAATTTAAAAAAAAATTTTTGAAATAAACATATCCTTGACATTTTAAAGTCCTTTAAAAAAAAATTCGAATGTCAGAGAGAAATACTAAAAACGTAGTTTACTACATTTGGCCCAGTTTCGCGAGTATATAGATTTTTTCGTGTGTAACATTTGTTGTTGCACGGTGTTATAAGAAAATCTTTAAAAGTTCTAGTTACTAAAAAAATGTATTTATTGCATGTTTGAAGCTGTGCTTTAGTGATTCCACCATACGTTTGAAAAAAACAGTGCATTGGCGCACACAGCGGGGGATTTGAGGGTTCCAACGTTCCCCCAAATACAAAAAATGCTACTTCAAAATATGGTTTCAATATACCTTCCCCTCAAATGAAATCATATGTGCTCCACTGAAACAGTGTCGTATACACATTTCTGTTGTGTGTAAATTGTGTTATCACAGCAGGTTCAGATAGGCCTAAGTGTGTCTTATAACTAAACTAACCAAAACCTTTCAATATTCTCTGTCATGTAGTGGCGTATGGGTTCGCAATGTATGCGGCATTAAGATGTCAAAAACCCAATCAGTATCAGATCAAACATTTACCTATTTACTTCTATTAAAAATATTACAGCATTCCAAAGATTTCCTACCCACAGCTTTATTTATATGCTTTCAATTTTGCCTTTCTGCCACTCAATGACCTTTTGACATCTTTAATTGCCACTCTCTTAGTTTCAAAAGCTGCTTTATCACGTTAAATGCAAGAAAATGCGCTAATAATCCAATACCTCTGAGTACACATAAATTTACCTCTCAAGCGTATTAAGTACCGACAAAAGCGCATCAAACATTAACAGACTTTGCTCGCAACTCAGACATCCGTCGCCCACAATTCCGCTTAACTATTTCGAGTAATTTAATACTTTGGCTAATTGCAATGCCACACAACTGCAATTACGATTTTCATACTCAAAGTTCAGTTGCAGGCCACGCTGAGGGCATGCGATGGTCTCAAGTGGCATTAAGGCATTCGATGAGCTTTAATTCCGCAACACGCCAGCCAAAATGTCGGTTCAACAATTTAAATGCACAACCGCTAACTTTGTTGTTGTTTCGTTGTTCACTTGGCCAATTTTAGTCATTTCTCAATTATAAAAATTGCTCAATTTTATCTAAAAACACGGAAAGCAAACAGAATAAGCAAAAGTGTTGGGAACATTCGCAGCGCTGTCAAGTAATCCAATTGTAATTGTTAATTATGTCATTGGCAACACTTGGTTGCAACTTCATTGCAAGTGTTGCGAGTGTGTGTGGCACTGTGGCATGCGCTGTGAAATTTTCATTGCGGGTTGGCTGCCTGGCTGGCTGGTGTTGATTACGACAATCGCCGCAACATGCATGCAACAGTTTCTTTCACTTCATTTCATTAACGTCCCTGCGGGACAGTGATGCTCACGTGACCCATCATCTGACTATCAGCGCTGATTAAAGTTTCCATCACCTTTCCCATCACGTTCTTAAGGGCTTTGTGAAAAAATGGATGGAAACTTTTGTGTACATGTGATCTTGCATCACCTTTCAACACACGAACTTCAGTAGCTTGTGAAACATACAGCTGTCTCATTTACTCCTATTAAAATTGAATGCACGCTTTCAGTCAGCACTGATGAAGAAGTTCAGCACCACTGATGTGTAAATGCATCACCGCTGATGTAAATATCCATCAACGGTGCTAATCACCGCTGATGGGAAAGCTCATCACCACTGATGACTAAATTCATCACCGCTGATATAAAATTCCATCAGCGGTGATGTGAAATTAAATAATAAAAATTTTTTAATTATTTGCATTTATTTTAACAATTTACTTAATTTAACAATTTACTTTAATTTACTTACTGGACCAAAAGAGAACTCTGCAACTCTTACGGTTTAGCAAATCAACACTTCGTACTCTCACGGGAGTCTTAACGGGGCACTGCGCCATCGGAATTTATGCGGAAAGACTCGGTCTGCCCCATCGAGACTACTGTCGCAGCTGCGAAGATGAGGAGGAAATTGAATCCGTGCAGCACCTCCTATGCGAATGCCCTGCGCTTCACAGCATACGCCACCGGTATCTAGGGGGCAGAGTGCTGGGCGATTTGGGCTTGGTTTGTACCACACCACTGGAGGATTTTGCCAGATTTATTCGACGCTCAGGTTGGTTTCAGCCAGCACCGAATACAGGGTGACAAGGGCTAGCCACACTCTCATCGGGCATCACAATGGGCCTTTGGGGCCTCCGAGTGTACTTGCTGAGAACCAGCAAGCCGCCTGTCTTACCTAACCTAACCTAACAAAAATTAGTCAAGTAAATAGTAAATAGAGTTGGGAGCTTTGTAGACGTCAAGACGCTGAAATTGATTTCATCCGTTTTGAAAACCCCTGTAAATATCGTTAAAAAGTTTATTATGTTAATTAATTTGTTTAATTTTATTAATTTTCTTTATACTTATCATTAAATCCTTTTAAAAAGCCGATAATTTTTCTGCGTCGAGTTCTTCGTCCACCACGTTCACTGAAATTTCACATAATGTCAAAATCGAATCTGACAAGGTGCCACGTGGTGGCGGCTGGCATAGCTGTCTCTTTTCCACACATAGTTACCTATACGTATGAACTGTTTAGTTCTTTCTGTGCTCTCTTTTCTGTCAGCGCTGAGGCATTTATTCCTCGTTGCTGTTGTATAAATGCATCATCGCTGATGCAAAAGCTGATGAAATGAAAGTTTGATTTTTTCTTTCAAATTTTGAAATGTCAATGTACATTAGCCCTTCATCTCGCTCTCTCTTATAAAATAATTTCATAGCCAAACAGTCTCTTTTCCACCGAAGTGGCTCCAGTACAAAAATTTGACCACAATGTGTGAATGTGTTAGTTTTTGCGTTTTATGTGTATGAGTTTCCATCACCCATGTCCCGTAGGGGTGCCGCACACAAACACACACACACAAATGAACATGGCAACAGCGCGGTCTGTCTGTCTGTCTGTCATTTAGCTGGTTGGCTGTCTGTTTGCCAGCTGTCAGCTGCACTTGCACGCAGTGCTGTCTGTGTGTTTGTGTGTTTGTGTACAATTGTTGTAATTAGTTTTCAGCGCAATGTGGCGTGCGAGTTTCCGCAAGGATGTGCCAACACCGGAAGCACCGCACAAACTGATTTAGAGACTTTGATTTTTTCCAACATGTCTACCAACAATTTCCATTTTGTGTTTGCATTCCATTGTATGATGCAACTAATTTAATTGGCTGCTGCCACTTAAATAAATTTGACAAACACACTCGCACACACATCGGACATTCTCAACATCATTGTGTGTCTCCGTACTGCCCGCTGTCTGCTTTTCGCCTCCGTCCTGGCACCTGTCCTTCAGACTGACCGCTGTGCTTGCATTTGGCTTGCGGCGCCACAAATGCGATTATTGTTGACAAATTGTTGTTGTTTCAGTTCATTAGCAAATTTCATGCAGTGCCATGGCCGACAGGTTCGCTTCGTTCGTAAGTGCAAAATTGAATGATTGCATTAGTCGTGCAGTCGTCGCAGTGCTGTCAGCACAACGGACACAGACACACGAACGCATTCACTTACACATCCAATTAGTATGCAGATTGTCACCACTTTTCGTTATTTGTCGGCTAAGCCTTTAAATCACTACGAATTTAATTATGCAATTTTGTGACTGCTGCACTCGGGTTGTGTCACGAACCATCGCTTTGCTACATCGGAGCCAAAATGTTGGTTATTGTTGCATATTTTTGAAATTGAATTTTGAATTGAAAATTTGAAAATTGAATATTGAAAAGAAATTACAATTTATTAATTTTTAATATTATTAATTAATTAATTAATTATTATTAATATTAATAAAGTAAAAACGTAATTGGTGACATGCTATGTGACACGTGTCCCAGCTTTTATATAAATGTATATTCAATAAGCAAACTGGTCTCTGCTGTCTGAATCCCTTAACCACAAATTGAAAGCAAGAGCTTATCACATCTGGGACAAAATACTATTTGTGACAAGCCATGTGACAATTGTCCCATATTTTTTTATTTATGACAGTCAACTGCTCCTTGCCGTCTTAATCTATTTAAAACAACTACATAGAGTGAATAAGTTTTTAGTAATTACAAATATTTTTATTAATAGATCAGCACATATTTTAATTTTTTTTTTTAATTTTGCCACATTTGATGCACAACTGAGGTATTCAGCTGTAAGTTGCAAACTTTTAACTCCATCGTTGGCACCTTCATCTGTCTACTCATTCACTGTGCTTGGCTCTCTTTCACTCACTTTTTTCTTTGAGTGCAATGGGCCAAAACAGCGTGAACTTTAAACTAATAGCTTTAAATTTTTCATTCCATATTCTCAGTTTTTCTCGCACCACAAAGTGAGCTTCAAGTGATTAAATTGCCAATGCCTGCAACGTGCAATTAAACTCAGCCATATATTTACTGATTTAGTTAGCCAGCTCCCCCAAAGCATTTCCTTTAACCAGCGATTGCTGTGGAATGGGTGAAGGCCCCCAGCCATGGAGTCAATTAATCCACTGTCTGCATAGCTAAAACTCCTAACTTTATACAAAAGTTTGGCTTATAGTAAACTCACAAAACTGCGCCTAATGCATGCCGCCGGTCAACGCTTTCGTGTTGGCAGACGACTGTTGCGTAGTGCCAGCGAATACGGTGACTTATTTCATTTTAAGGACTTGAAAAATTTCACCAAAAAGTAGCGAAATGAAAAATTCACGAGCGAGTTAGTGACAAAAACGTGGCATGCGAAAAACGTAGAGCTCACGACAAGGACACTCAGCGGCAGGATTATGCCAAGGGAAATGAGCGAGAAAGCGATGCGCATAGAATGGCGACAGCTAATCGCGAAAACGAAGGAGTAAAGCAGAAATGGCGAAATGTATAATGAACTCGCCAAGTTCTTGAATATTTTTTTCCTCATTTTACTGAGCAGTAAAACGGAACTCGCGCAGCGCATAGCTGCTGCCGCGAAATATGTTTGCTGCTTCCTGTCATCGTTGGCACGGTGCGAGTTTTGCCTGCGCTGCAGTTTGCGGTGTAAATTTTAATTTGTTGCCATTTCAACGCTTGGTTGGCGTTTTTGCTGCTAAAGCGCAGACAAACTGAGACAGGCAGACAGGAAATTGCAGTCGCCATGGCAACGTTAAATATATCTTCAGGCTGGCAAAGCTGTGTGGCGCTTAATCTTGAAATTTTCTTGATGACTTCAGCGATTTCAAATGCATTTAAGTGGCATAAGTAAATTATTGAATTGATTGAATTCAATAAATGGAAATGAAACAGAATCACTAATATTTCATTCAAATATTAGTGATTCTGTTTCATTTGGGGAATAAGATTTATAAAGAGATACGATTTTAACTAGATTATAGATAAACTTTAATGGAATCAAATTATCAATTTGAGAAAATCGAATGTTCTTAAAGCAACTATTAGTAAAATTTGTTGATTTTAATATGAAAACTTGTTTAAGTTTGTGTATCTAAGCTTAAAAATATGTTTCCTATATAATGTAAAAGAAAACACCATTTTCGAAGGATTTTTTTGGAAGAAGCCATAGATTTATTGATTTTAAAATTAAGATTTACTGAGGGTTCTGTTACTGACATCTAAAAATATGCTTCCATAAATAAAGTAAGTCACAATTTCATGAAATGTTTGTTGGGGAGAAGCCATAGTTAAATTTTTAGATTTTACACTCAAGATTTAATGAAGTTTCTGTTACTGACGCCTAAAAATATGCTTCAATAAATAAAGCAAATCGAGATTATGGGAAATTTTTGTTAGGTTTTTGTTAAGTCATTGTACAACTTTTTGATTTTTAAGTTAAGGTTTAGTGAAGTTTGTGTTATTAACGCCTAAAAATATGCTTTCATAAATAAAGTAGGTAAAAATTTCATGAAATGTTTGTTGGGGGGAAGCTATAGTTAAATTTTTAGATTTTACACTAAATGATTTAAAGATGTTTCTGTTACTGACGCCTAAAAATATGCTTCAATAAATAAAGCAAATCAAGATTATGGGAAATTTTTGTTTAGTCATAGTACAACTTTTTAATTTTGAAGTTAAGGTTTAGTGAAGTTTGTGTTATTGACGCTTAAAAATATTCTTTCATAAATAAAGTCACAATTTCATCAAATATTTGTTAGGGGGAAGCTATAGGTAAAATTTTCGATTTTAAAGTTAAGATTTAATGAAATTTCTGTTACTGACGCCTAAAAATATGCTTCCATAAATAAAGCAAATCAAGATTATGGAAGAATTTTGTTAAGTTTTTGTTAAACCATAGTAAAATTTTTTATTTTTGAAGTTAAGCTTCATTGAAGGTTGTGTTACTAAATCCTAAAAATATGCTTCAATAAGTACAGTTAGTCACCACGTTGCGCAATATTTGTTGGGGGAGAAATAGAAGTACAACTTACTAGTTTCATTATAAATTGTTACAGTTTAGGTTATTTAAGCTTTATAATATGTTTTATATATTTTGTTTGTTTATTTTTCATGTTTCGTTTTGGGTTATTCAGGAAAAATTTCTCGCCCATACAAAGTAAATTTTAACTACATCGTAAAAAAAACAACTTAAAATATGTAGAAACCGCTCAACAGTATGCAAAGTTCTCAATTTCAATGCGCACTTAAAATGTTTTAAACGGGTTGTTGTTGTTGTTGTTGTTATTTTACACTATTCTATGTCGAAATAGAGCGTAAATTTTCGGTACAAAGGCGAACGTAAATTGCATTTGGCTGCCAACTTGTAGCTAATTATTTCGCTTCTGTTGCCGCCGCCGCCGAACTGCCATATCGGAGAATAATTGCGTGCAAGTGTTGCTGTAGGTGTACTCGAACTCTGGGGACGACTCGGGGTCCCGCGCACTTTACAGAACTTTACAAAATTGCTAATTAAAAACGTTGCAACACTTTTCAGCGCCGCCATTGTTTGGCGCAGCAAAGGGAAATCAGATAAAAATGGCAAATTTAATGAAGTGATTTTCTATCTCGCACTTAGTTTGGCTATAACAACAGCCAGCAGTTTTTGGCCGGCAGACACTTTGCTGCCGCTAACTGAAACGTTATCGTGCCACGTTGGTCCGTTGATATTTTTATGGCCATTGTTGTTATTTCTGCCATTGTAGCAATTTTTTTTGTGTGTTTTGTCAGAAGTTGTGTTGCAGCAACTTTTAGACAGCGTTGACAATTTTTAATGCCAACTTCAACTTGGGCTTTCTCGGCGGAAAATTGGGTCAAGGCGTGCGCTGGCTGATTACAAGTGTGTTGCGGTGCGACGCAGGGGCGGGGTTGGTGAGCGGGGCAGAAAAGTGCACCAAAGTAAGACAGTGAAATTATTGGTGTGTGCAACAGTTGACATGCCATAAAATTGTGCCAACATAAAGTCAGTCACAAGGCGCAACGACGGTAGCTAGCAGCCATGTCCTGCGGCAGCGTCAAGTCGTCTTCGAAGACTTTGTATCACTGTCGTCACTGTGATGTATTAAAGTGTGGTCATGTGTTGTGTCATGTCAAGGACGCTGGTCTTGGCATAAAATGTGCGATCTTGTTGCATTTATGGGTGGGTGTGTTTTTTGCAAAGTGGGTGGGTGTGACGGGGTTTTATGTTCACTTGAAATAGGATGAGAATGTCTGTGAGATCGTTTGAAAGGCTGAGGTGCGTGTGAAGTTTGTAGATGTTTAGTGGTTAAATGTTAAAAAGTTAATTTAAACGATTTTTTAATCACTAACCAATAAGTAAAAGGACTTTGTATAGAAGTTGGTTAGGAAAGACATTTCAATAGATTTCTGTTGCCGTTCCAAAGTAATAAAAAAAATTATATAATAATAAAAAGGCAATAAAAAAGTATAAAGGAAATCATCCTGAAAGTATGCAATCCAATGAGGTCATTATCAAATAGCTTTGTGAATTGACAGCATTGAAGGGCACTTTTTTGAAGCATGTTTTAGAATCAGTACTGCTTTTTTCTGACATACTTTTAGGATCAACACTTTTTATGATGTTTTCTGACAAATTTAAATTATGACATAGTTGCTGAAATATGCAAATACTGTCATTTTGTAGCAAAGATAATGATACTAATTGTATCCCTTTCATTATCAATGAAGTATTTATGCACGACATGAATCCTTTTTAATATCCTGAGGTTCTAAAACTGTGACTAAGACAGCCAAAGGTGCAAACGGCACACAAATGTCCCATTCGGTGGCGTACGCAAGGGGTTCGGGGATTCGAACCTCCCCTATATCTGTTCATTAAAACATTTTTGGGTAGCAAATATGGTTTCAATTGGTTTTGTGCCCACAAATTATGTCCAAAATCCTCCCTGAATGAAATCCTGTTTGCGCCAATGCACAGTGATTCGACTCCATACAACCGCGGGACAAAATTAGAAGGAGTGGTCCGTTCTTCATAAAATTTGGTAAACTAGTTAATCATGGTCTGCTGAATTGAAATCTCCATTTGGTTTTTCTTAAACTGTTGTAGTTTGGCAATGCCTGAGGCTTAATTTTGCAAATTTCGTCATTTTTGGAAAGCTATAGCATCAAATGTGTTGGCTAGATTTTTCAGATTTTACATTTAATCGGTAACGTCAACATTGATTATTCCAAAGAGCAACAGAAATTGTATCGGGACCCTCTGGTTTTGCAATAAAAACGATAATAATAGATGTATGTTTTTGCATTTTTGCAGATTTTATCTTTTTTCGTGCTAATTGCATACTTTTAGGCATAAATAAAATAAATTTCGTCGAAAAATACGTGTTTAGACCACTTTTCAAATTGAATTATTTTCTGAGATCGGAAGATATCGGAGGATATAATTACATTATCCGACAAAGAACTAATGCTTATTAAAATAAAAAAAATCCAGGAACATACTTTCACATACTTTTTAGATATTTTCGTCTAAGTTTTGTCAATTTTCAGATTTTTAACTTAGAAAAATATTTTGAATTAAAAGTGAAGTAAAAGCCTACGCTTTGCAAATTTTGGGAAAACATTAAAAGCGAAAATGGCCACATCGTTTCTTATTCTATGTTGAAAGTTTAAGCAACTTCGTGCCAATCATGTATTTTTAATTAAAATTAAAATTTTTTTTACTCAATAGAATATAAAACAGAAAATATGAGTTTCAATTTTTTTGTGAAAAAAGTTTCAACTTTGAGCCGCTTTTGCACAGACACTAATTGATTTTTTGCACAGATTTTTTGGGGTTTTCTTAGTTGGAGTTTTTTCTTTCAAATGACATCAAACTCGTTAAATTCTGAGACCATAAATTTTTTGAATTTTGTCTATGGAACGAATCGCTGTGCAATGGTTTCATTAGTAATAAAAGTATTAACAAAATAATTGCTTTAAATTGATTGTTCTACAACTTTTTGCGTTGCCAAAACATTGACAAATTTTTGCATCCATTAGTCTCGCGAAAAGGCAACTACATTGATTTGAATTGATCGTTCTAAATATGTTTTCACTGTAAAGAAATTTCGCGCCTCGCCAACCAACAAAGCATTCAGCAAGCAGTTGCAGCGCTCTCACGTTTTATTTATTTTCAACACAATTCCGTCGACTAGTCAGGCACCATTCGTCGTAGTCTGCCAATATGCAAGGCTATAAAATTCCCTCAAGGACTCAGGCACGTGCCATAAAAAACCGCACATCCATTTTCATTTGTGCGCAATAGTAAAAGTTCCGCGAAAATGCCATAAAATGCCGGTTTGGGAAAATGTATTGGCGGGGACAAAATCAGCGAAAACCAACAAAAGAAACGCTCAACAAGAGGCTTCGCAAAAACCAACCAACAATGGCTAAGAAAAATGCACAGAAGCGTGCTTCGACGAGAGATATGGTTAGCAACAAATCAGTCTGAAATTTGTGTGCACGCGGTGTGGCGCAAAAACGCGACGGTTGAGCAGGCAAAGCTCATGACGACAAGGATGCGTTCTCAAACAGGCTTTGCAGCCCAAAACAGAAAGGTAATAAAATTGCTGAAATTTAGTGTGGCAATTGGCACAAAAGCAATGAGAACATTTGGGGAGTGGTAATAAGTAGAACAAAGAGAGAGGAAAACGAGGAGTAACAAATTGAGTACATAAAATTTGAAGTTACGAGTATAAGGACGACCTGTTGTAAATTGCTAATTATTTAGTGAATTTAAGGCCATTGGGATTAACGTTCAAATGTTTATTACCAAATGGTGAGATACCAAATGGTGAGATACAAAATGGCGTTTTTATTGAACACTGACTTCACTGACTTCTTTATCGAACTCCATTTGCTGTCGCCATGAATGCAATGTGCTTGCATATTTCACTTACAGCATAACTAGGCAACATTCTTGTCCCAATGTGAGTTGAATGCCTTATAAAAACGGATAATAAAAAGTCCCATAAGTATGGAGCGGAAAGTACTTGATTGGATTTTAAACTACTCACTTAGTAGTTATTAAGAAGAACTTTATGAATGGACTTTGCCTTATTGAATATCCTTTTCAACAATTGGTCCGCTAGGTCATAATTTTGTTACACTCGTGCAACTATGTAACGCAATGTCGCTGTGCTGCTGTGATGCATTCATGCATATTGTAAGCGTCCAAAACTTTGACACTAAAACTTAGCAACAGACATTTCAAATGTGCCTTGTGCTCGTGTGCGAGGCGCATGAGGCGTATGAGCAACATTATCATTCGCTGAATACTTCATAAACGACAGTCGTAATGGCCGCAATGTCTCGCAGAGTTGCATTCACTGCATTCCTACACATTGTGCGCGTCACTTTGCACTTTAAATTGTGGTTTATGCGTTCCTGTTGGCTGATTATCGCACAAAAACTTGCTGCATAATTTCACTTAATTGCCTTAATTTGCCAGTCGGCGCAACGCACATAAATTAAATGCGCCGCAGCGTTCCACCGTTGACGCAACAACTTCCGCTGACATTTTATTTATGTTGACAATGCATGTAAACACATTGAAAATGTCACCTAACGTGTTGCGTTGCGTTGCGGTTGACAGCAACATTTTGCATTTTAATTATCATTTCAATTCATTTTATTGCTAATTAAAACATTTTCATTGCGTTTTCAGTTACTTTTTGTAACCAATTTTGAGTGTAAAGGTTGACGGAATGGGTGGAATGTTTGAAGTTTTATTGATTTATATTTTTTATCTTTTATGTTATACCTCTTAATTTTTAGTGCTTTGTTATTTTTAGTAAATTTAAATTTTTAATTATTTTTCAATACTTTTTATATTTTATAAAACCGTACTTTATGCTTTATTTAGCAAACAGGCAGCTCTAACTTTGGGCAATCACTGGTTAACACTTGTTAACGCCGAAGAGCAGATTGTGATCGCGCACAAAAATAAAAAGACGCAATGGATCAGGTTAACGTTATAATAGCTGATTTAATATGTTTCGTAAAGTATGGATGTATGTACATATGATGTGATTTTGTTAGTTGAATGTATATAGATCTCAGTTGTGTAGTATGATATGTATACAATGTATATGGTTTGTGTTGCTTAAAGTTTACAAATGCGATGATTTATTTTATCATTCTAGGTGATGCGCGGTGACGGCAAGCAACGGCGTGAACAACACTAAAATAACAAATTCTTTGATTTTAGTAAAAAGAAAGTATTGCATGTTGCATGAAGAATAAATATTTGTTTAATAGTATTATTAAGTATGAAGAAGGCTTAGTTGGCCTTTCGTTACCACCAAATTGGTCAAAATATGTCGCGGTGAAGGATCCATATTTGTTCGAACGAGAGACTAGTGGCTTAGTTGGCCTTTAAATACATTTTCATTTAAAAATTTGCCCCCCACGAAAAATTCGATGATACATAATGACTGAGAAAGTCCCCATTTTGAAAATTGTTCAACTGCCTCTAACTCCGAAACTAGAAGCTCCAGCGAGTGGAGGCTGTAAATATGAGCTGAAGAGGCAATGTTTGTTCGAAAGCGGATCTAGTGGCGAATCATTACTCCCAACTATTACAAAATTGGTCGAGGCGACGAAGCAATAAACGGAAGCGGAATCCTCTAGCAGACTTAAAGGTCTGACTGGCTCCACCTATTGAAAAATAGGTCGAAACTTTCTCATATTATATAAGAAATTACGAAGAAAATCGATGTTGAATGATGAATTCTAAAAAAGTCTTTAAAAATAGGTCGAAACTTTCCCTTATTCCACAAGAAAATCGATGTTGATGTTGACTGGTCTTTGAAAATAGTTCGAAAATTTCCCATATTCTACTAGAAATTCAGAGAAAGTCAATGTTGAATAGTGTCTTCAAAAAAGCCTTTGAAAAGAATTCTAAACTCATCCATATTGTACGAGAAATAACGAGAAAATCGATGTTGATTTTGATTAGTATTGATTTGAATAGTTCGAAACTTTCCCATATTCCACGAGAAAATAGGTCGAAACTTCTTCTACTAGAAATTCAGAGAAAATAGATGTTGAATGGTGTTTCCAAAAAAGTATTTGAAAAGAATTCTAAAGTCTTCCATATTCTACGAAAAATTACAAGAAAATTTATATTTAATGATGACTTGGAAAAGATCATTGAAAATAGGTCGAAAGCTCAACATATTCTAAGGAAACTACAAAAGAAAATGATGTTGAATGATGATACTTCCCCCGATTCCACGAGGAATTAAGAGAGAATCTATGTTGAATAGTGTCTTCGAGAAAGTCTTTGAAAATAAATCGAAACTCTTCCATATTCTACGAGAAATTATGAGACAATCGATGTTGATGTTGACTAGTCTTTAAAAATAGTTTGAAACTTTTCCAAAATTCACAAGAAATTACGAGAAAGTAGGTGGCAACTTTCTCATAATCCCCGAGAAACTACGAAAAAAATCTATGTCGATGTTGACTAATTTTCAAAATAATTCGAAAACTTCCTATACTCCACGAGAAATTAAGAGAAAATCAATGTTGAATAGTGTCTTGGAAAAAAGTCTTTGAAAAGAAGTCCAAACTCTTTCATATTCTACAAAATATTGCAAGAAAATGATAACTTTGAAAAATAAACTTCATCGTCAAACCGTTGAATTGTCTCTAATCATATTCAAAGAATTTTGTAATATTTGTTGTCGATAAATAAAAATAAATATTTCTAACTTTATGGTAAAAGCTACTAAAAACATTTTCTATCCTTAGATGAGTGAAAATTTGATAAAATGTTCAAACGCATTTGGTATGTTTGTATGCAAAATTTTTCCACTTAATGATGATTGTTTAAACAGCCAATTTCAGACATCATGGAACTGTTTGCTTTACTCTAAATAGCCAGAAATGCAGCTGAATTGATTGAAAATGTAATTTCAGTTTTACAAAAAGTTTTGCTTTTCCCTCCAAAGTGCTGCTGCAAATTTCTTCCATGCACATCCCATAAACACACATGGCGAAACGAATGTTTCAATAGCATGCAAAATATTTTCGACGTCATGAAAAAATATTTTCATTCAATTTGAATGCAAATGTGACATGCAAATTGCGTATCTGAATTGTTGGCAAATCAAAATGAAATTTGCAAAAAATATGTAAATATGCAAAAATCAAAATTCAAATGTGTGCGCCAAGAATTGATTTTGTCTAGTGAGATGTCAATTTGGGTTGTTACCTTAAGGCAAAAATTTGCAAATTTTATTATTTTATCGTTGTTATTGTTGTAATGATGTTTTATTGTTCGTGCACCAAATGGTTGGTTGCTGGCTGCTGTCAGCGTGTGTGGCTGTGTGTGTGTCTGTGCGGCGCTTAGGGCCGGATCGATGTCAGTGACGGGATTTGCTGGTTATTCCATAAGCAACGAGCAAAGCAACGTAGAATCTACCAACAAATGTTGCAGTAAATGGTAACAAAAATGCATAGCTGAAAAAAGAATAAATAAAGTATTTGAAAAGCAAAAAAGTGTCAACGACTTAAGCGAATCAGTGTGGCTGCAGATTTGCAGCATTCAAACCATAAGTGAGAATATCGAATTTTTAAAGCATTTGTTCGAGGCTATTTTGTGGAAAATATTCGAAACACATTTTAGTTTGAGCTGAGACTACTTAGAAGCGAATTTGACAGCATTGTGACAGCTGTGAGCAGACTAAATATGTATGAATGGCGCTGACAATGGCGCGTTGAGCCACTGTGAGAATTAAATTGGGTTACGAGAATTTTATGTCAGGCAGACAGTGGTGAGCGACTATTGGATTGGATGGGCAGGTCAGTAAGGTGAGGAGGAGGGGGCTATACAACTTATGAGGCGGCTTTGTCAAAAGATAAACCGATTGTGTACGAGAAAAAAAGTCATGTGTGAATTTTTATTATCATCTGAAATGTTGAGAGCTTTCGAGCATCCAAATATTTAATGACAAAGCTTTGAATGCTAAAAAATTGCCATTGTGGTGGCTGAAAAATATTAGTTTGAAGGCCTATTGGTATTGAATCTGCATTACAGGTATCTGCCATGTCTTACACGCAACTCTTTTTATTCAAATCTTAAATTCCCACACGTTTAAAGAAAATTTGTTTTAGCAAAATGTTTGTTCTGCTAACATTTGAAAACACATTTTCAACTAAAATGTTTCATCTTTTTCCATTAGACACACTTGCACGCTTTTCTATACTTTTACATAAATTCTCAACTACGTCATGACGACTTTTTCGGTGCTTGTGTCTGTCAAGCCACGAATGGCCAACAAAACGTTAAGCTTCGTTTCACACACTGCCAAATGAGTTCATTTTGCTTTTGTTCAATTTCTATAACACATGCTTTCTCAATGCAAAAAATGTTAATGGCACATTAACTTAAATCTCGTATATCTGCTGAAATCGGCTGCTAAGCAATAAAATTACTAATTTACAACGAACTGCCGATAAATGGAAGACAGAGATGCACAAATTTACGCACACTTTGCACTCACATTCACAAAAATAAATGGAATAGAAATGAAACAAGATTCATACCAGAATTGGGACTAATCTAGTATTTTTGTTAGTGTACGACCGAAACATCTTTTTTGGGCCGAAACCGAATTTCGGTTTTTTCTTTTAATATTCGGCCGGAACCAAAACAGAAACCGAAAAAATTTAGTTGAAATAAAAATCACCATATCAAGCATTTTGTGTTCAACAAAGGAATTTTACATTAAGTAAATAAAGAACAAACAAACAAACATAACAAAAATAAATAAATACTTATTAATAAAAACAATTTATTCATTTTTCAAAAACATAAACATGAAAAAATCACCCTTTCGTACCTTACTCGCTAATTTTCAAAATTAAATAATTCAATATTATATGCTCAAAAAATTTGATTTACATTGGTGTCATCTAAATTACTCCTCCTTTCACTATATATCTGCTACACAATAAAATGTAAAAAAATATTCTAGAAAGTTTCTGTTTCGGTCGTTCGGCCATTTTTTGGCCGAAACTGAAACCGAATCCGAAACCACTTATTTGGGCCAAAACCGAAACCGATTATTCGGTCGGACACTAATTTTTATATAATTAAATACCAATTTGGCATTCAGCTGAAAATTACTACACATTCGTTTGTAAAACTACTTCATGTTTATTGATTACTGAAATTTACCCAGATTTATGGTTCGTTACGTTTGGTTCCTTAGCGTCTCGGCGTAGCAGAGGAATTACGTTGTCAACGGCGGCATTAAGACGTCACATTTGGAGCGTGTCGACGCTTGGCGACAACATGAGCGGCAAAATCTTGAAGCTCAATAGGCAAACCAATACGAAAGCAAAAAATAATAAAATACAAGAAAAACAACGACAGTGCCAGGAACATAATGGTTTGATTAAAAAAAGAAAAAGTTGAAGAAGAAAAGAAGAAGAAGAAGAAGAAGATGTGAACTGAAGCTACTTCAGAGCCAATGCACTGGCAGCTCTGCATCACACTTGGCCCCCCCTAAGTTACCCTGCATTCTCCGTATAATCAACGTCATTGTCTCTCCCATTCTCTGCTCCCTTGTTATGTACATTGGCACTGCCACGCTGCTGGAATTTGGCTCCCCGTTAACCCTTCCGCCACAGGTTTTTACTGGGGAAAGTTAAAATTTTAAATCTTACGTTTTAGGCTTCTATGTGGTTATATTAGCAACATTCCATAAGAATTTTTTTCATTTTTATACTCTGACCCTGTATTTTAGAGTGTTTTTTTCTATAAGAGTAACACATCGTTGTGGCTGTAATAATTACTTAAACATACAACTTTTTACGCATAACGAAAATATGAATATTTCTTCATTTACTTCAGCCAAAATTAACAAAAAAAATTTATCTAAATTGAAAGAAAACGTCAAATTAAAAAGTTATCTAATTTTTCTGCTTCTTCTTCCTTTACTACGTCAAGATATACCACTAAAAAAACGTGTCTACTTTTCTTCTTTAAACTTAAATATTCAGTTTATTATGTAATTTCGTATTTTTCCTAAAACTTCAAACTATTCAAAGGACAAAAAAAAATGTATTCTTGAAACCACAGAGGGTTCAGACGTCCACAAAGCAGCATGTTGCCATATGGCAACAAAATAGCGAAAGGGTTAAGCGTGCCACAGTGCTCCATTGATCCTCGTTGACACATCATTGCTTCACAAAAACCATATCTGAAAGCACCTTTGGCAATGAAGCCATACGCCAATACAATAAAGCAACAACAAGAACAATGCATTACTAGAAAAGATGGCAATGCAGCACAACAAAAGGTGGCAATGCCATTCGATTTCTCTGACTGACGCTACACAGTGCTGCTGCATTGGTCTTTAGTGCGCTTTAACACATTTTCTAAACGCTTGACGAACGCTTTGTGGCTGCCTGTCAGCTGTGAAATGCGCGCACCGCAGGACCACAAATCACTGAGAGACCACAAAAATTATATTCTAAATATAGCTAAATGCGGTGGCGGATGCGATCCAATGGTTATCGATAGGGGCAGCGCTTCTGCCTCTACTTCTGCTACGTTTTCTACTTCTTGGACCAGTGACAGGCGGTAAAATCACAGAGGAAACCCGAGCGACAACGCGCCATGAGGATTTTTCGCCTCTGCTCTAATAATGGCCAACAATAGCCACACCGAGTGTCAGACAGACAGAGGGTGGAATGCTTGCGTCGATTATGCTTGAGTGGCTTTAGTTGTGTTGGAATTTATTTTGAGGTTAACAGAGCGTGTGAATTAAATTGCATTGATTTGGCGGCGAGTCAACAAGCGCAACTAAACTCAGCAACAAAAGAAAAATACTTATGTGGAAAATATTTGTAGACGAAAAACCGAAAATTACAAGAGGTCAATTGTGTTCAACTGAAAACAAATCAATCATTTGTTACTGGACAGAAGATTAAAATGTTGGTTGTTTTTTATTAATAAAAATTTAATAATTATGCAAATTTCAGTAAAAAAACTAGTTGTTGCACGCTAAACCATATACAAACTTTAAACTTTTTACTCTATTGTTGACATGTCATATTTAGATGTTGAAGAAATTGAAAATTACGTCTTGAACTGAACTTTTTGATTTGGATCACTTTCCTCCTTTTTCGAATGCATTTTTGGCCCCTTCACAGAACCTAATTTGGGAAACCCCATCACAAAAGAGTCAAGTTTTCCAATCTAAAGTTCAATTTTCATGTCCGTAATTTCAGCAGTTTGTGCGCGTTGTTGATAAATAAGTCAGTCAGTGTAAACAGTAAGTTGGCAACACTATTTTCTGCATTCTACTTGATTGCAGACAAACTTGCAATACTCGACTTCTCTATATTTATTCTTGTTTTACGGCTGATTTTACTGTCTTCTTTAAATCCAAATACGCAACACTGACTTGCATCAACAACCAACTTGATACATTCAACTTACATTGCCAGTGTTTTCTCGCCAAGTCGCTCCTACAAATTGCGATGCCGGAATGGCAAATGTGCTTAAATCATTTTCTCGAGCTTATTGTGTGTATACCAACAACAAAGTCTTCCCTACTGCACAGCCAGCTGCCACTTCGAGTGCATTTCGTGCATTTAAAATGCATTTGACGGCGCAGACTTTGTGCAGTCATCGCCGCACCTCTGTCGCACACGTCGGTTGCCAGTCGCCATCGCAGCCGCAGGTGTAAACGTTGTGGCGCTGCGTTCGAAAGTTGGCTGGCATCGTGCACGTGCCGTTGCCGCTGACACTCTGACACACCTCAGAACACATCGATACACCGACACGCATTATGCTAAATGTGTTATTTACACCAACAGATACGTTTTTCTTTTTTGTTGCACTTTTCCCTGTTGTCTGAGTTTAGTTTTCGATCGATTTTGGTTTTTCTTTTTGTTCGCGTTGGAATAAGTTACGCGCAACCTTGCCACAGGCCGACCAACGTTGCACTTGACGGCGGTTGCAACGCGTTTGGCCTTGAACTTTGCCAATTAGCGACGACAGGCCGCACAGGAGCGCCGACCAGGCAGAAAGTGTAAAGTTGTGAAAGCACGACGCATCCGAGTCGATAATAAACACAAACTGACAGCAAATGTGGCAAATTGCCGAGGCGTAAACGGGCGAAAAACGCAGTGGGTTAAAAATTTAAGATTGACACAAAAAATGCCAACTGGTGGACAAATTTTAGTGAAATGTTACGATTTGCCTCTTAAATTTTTAGGTATAGAAAAGTTGGCTAGTTGAAGCGTTGCGGTGGCTTGAGGCCTGCATTTCAATTGTGGTTTGCACACGTTTTCCATGATTTTTTTTCAATTCAGAGTGCCCCCATCGACGTTTCAATACCTATGCTCACTTTTCTTTTTGGAGTCCTTTTGATTCTGAAAGCAATTATCTGCACTTTTCTAGCTGGCTACTCCTTCTAGGTCGTCAAAGAGCGTAAAAATCCGAGGAATTCTGTGCAAGTTATGAAATGGAAAGCAAGAAAAATTAAAGTAGTAGTAGAAAAATACGTAGAAGAAAACTGCGTAGAAGGAAAAGTTGAGAAAGATGAAGCAGAAGCCAGTGACAGAGAAGAAGAAAAAGAGGAAAATAAGAAGTTGAAAGAGACGTAGAAGAAGTAGTAGTAGCAGAAGGAGAGATAGAAGAAAAAGAAGAAGAAGGAAAAAAGGAGAAGAAGTAGTAGTAACAAAAGCAGAAATGGAAAAAGAAGTAGGACACGGAGAAGAAGAAGTAGAATGAGAAGAAATGGTAGTAGCAGAAGCGAAAATAGACGACGACAAAGATGAAAAGAAAAAGAAAGAAGAAGAAGAAGAAGCACTAGTGGAAGTAGAAGTAGACGTATGCGTGCGAGTAGAAGTAGCAGAAGCAGAAATAGAAAAAGAGAAAGAAGTAAAAAGTAGTGGAAGTAGAAAAAGGAAAAAAGTACAAGCGAATGTAGTGGTAGAAGCACAAAAAGAAGTAGAAACAAGTAGAAACAGAACTGGAATTATAAGTTCAAGTAGAAGTTGAAGGTAGAAGATGGAAGAAGAAGAAGGAAGGAGAAGTAGAAGTGAAGGTAGAAGCAGAAGGAGATGTGAAAGTAAAGGTAGGAAGAGAAGTAGAAGTAAAGGTAAACGTAGTAGCAGTGAAGGTAGAAGAAGGAGTAGAAGTACAAGTAGTGTCCGACCGAATATTCGGTTTCGGTTTCGGCCCAAATAAGTGGTTTCGGTTTCGGTTTCAGTTTCGGCCAAAAAATGGCCAAATAGCCGAAACCGAAACTTTCTAGAATATTGTTTACATTTTATTGTGTAGCAGATAAATAGTAAAAGGAGTAGTAATTTAGATGCCAGTAATGTAAATAAACTTCTTTTTTTAGCATATATGTTAATATTAAATTATTTAATTTTGAATATTATCGAGTAAGGTACGAAAGGGTGATTTCTTTTTGTTTACGTTTTTAAAAAATGAATAAATCGTTTTGTTAATAAGTATTTATTTATTTATGCTATGTTTGTTTGTTTGTTCTTTACTTACTTAATGTAAAATTCGTTTGTTGAAAAAGTGCTTGATATGGTGATTTTTATTTCAACTAGAAAGTTTCGGTTTCGGTTTCGGCCGAATAATAATAATAATAATTGACTGGCACGACAGCCCGCTTACGCGAGACTAAGGCCTAGCTTCCCGCAACCACCCGTGTTGTGCGTGTGAATTTGTACACGGGTTGGAGGGACCTACAGTTTTATGCCGGTTCCGAACGGCAGGTTGGGAGCTTTATCATAGGCAATTCCGGCCGAATATTAAAAAAAAACCGAATATTCGGTTTCGGTTTCGGTTTCGGCCCAAAAAAGTGGTTTCGGTCGGACACTAAGTACAAGTAAAGGAAGGAGAATTAGAAGTAGAAGTAAAGTCAGAGGGAGGAGTAGGAGTAGAAGAAGAAGGAGAAGTAAAGGTGGAAGTAGGAAGAGAAGTAGCAATTAAGGTAGAAGAAGTATAAGTAAAGGTGGAAGTAGAAGTAGGAAGAGAAGTAGAAGTGAAGGTAGAAGGAGGAGTAGAAGGAGAAGTAAAGTAAAGGTAGAAGTAGGAGTAGAAGGAGAAGTAGAAGTAAAGGTAAAGGTAGGAGTAGAAGGAGTAGTTGATGTAAAGGTAGTAGTAGGAAGAGAAGTAGCAATGATGGTAGAAATAGGAGTAAAGTACAAGTAAAGGTAGAAGTAGAAGAAGATGTAGAAGTAAAGGTAGATGTAAGAGTATAAGGAGAAGAAGAAGCGAAGGTAGAAGTGGAAGTAAACTTAGGAGTAGAGGGAGCAATGAAGAGGAGGTTGAACTATGAGTAGAAGTAAAGGTAGAAGTAGGAGTAAAAAGAAAAGTAAGAGTAGAAGTTAAGGTAGAAGGTAAGAAGGAGCAAAAGTAAGTATAAAAGTAAAAGCAGATGTAGAAGAAAAGGTACAAGTACACATAAAAGAAGAAAACCAAATGCAATAGAATGTAAAACTACATAAAAACTACCAGCAACGTGCTGACGCTTGCAAATTATTGCACAATCACGCATCGCTAATGAAATGCGGCCCAGGTGCCACATTAATATCCGCCAATGCCAATGAATTTTCAATTTTCTCTCAATTGACAATCGTCCTGGCGCTGGTAATAGTTTTCTACAATCGCCGCGCGGATACGGCAAATTACGCAGCACGCGTCATTTAACTGCGAAGAGCGGCATGGGCGCGCCAAAGTTGCACGAATCGATGGTGGGCACGTTTCGTGAGCTACGGTGGCGGATGCTTCGTTTGTCTACCTTTTGTCTACGTGTGCAGCGGTGTGTTGTTTACTTGCTTACAGTACAACAGCCAGAGAGAGAGAAAAGTATTGAACAATAGGCCAAGTGACAGTCGACCATGAATGGGAATTTCACAATTTGGCATGAAGGTAACTTTTGTTGATTTGATTGGCATTGTTTTGAGTTAAGTGAATTGTGCGCGACGAAAGTATGAAAGCGAAATTTTCAGATCACGCAATATGCGAAATTGTTCAGTTTTGTTTAGAGTCTTTGCTCCAATTCGGCGCAAAATGAAGGGTTACTGCTAATAGAAATAAATTTGGCAGGGAAAAATAAACTAGAAGTAAGCCAACAGGAAAACATCTGAACAGAATAATCAACAATAATTGAGAAAATGGCAAAATTTCGGGAGTAGGGAAAATAACAACAAAAGGTAAAATGTGAAGGGAAAAATGTGCCGTGTAGCGGAAATTATGATAAACATTTAGAAGGTCAAATACCTCTGGGAAATAATTTTTGTTAATTTTTGTTTTGGTTTGAATGATGCAATAACATCAGTACAATGATACTCAATTAAATTTTGTAACAGGAAAATATTTTTAAAATACGTTTGAACTTAATTTCTAACCCGCTTTGAGGCATTTTTCATATATTGTGAAATATATTATGTAAAATGCATAGCTAAAATGTATAACACAAAGATGTTGTTTCTGTTCGACTATCGAGCAAGCAGCTGGTACGCATAATAACTCTTAAAGTAGTGGAGATATGTACATGAATGGTACTGAAAGTCTGCTATTCGCTTACATACTTTTATCTTATATACTTTTTATTCTTTCTTGTTGTGTATTTGTTGTTTTATACACACCCAACAGCAATCGCTTTTGTGGTCTCCAACTTCTTCATTATGTTTCACTTCACACCGCCCGCGCTTCTCCTACCTCTGCTTCCACCGTCCTTTCTAATTGTAAATTCCCAGACGACTTGACAACAACTGCCACCATCCGCGTCTGCAACAAATGTTATTGTTTGTGTATGCTTCTGCTGTCGGCTGGCATAAGGCAGACAGCCAAAGCTGATAGCGGCACTTTGTTGTTAAAATTTTCATAGCACACCTTTGGGCGCATAATCCGCGGAAAATTACGTTGTGCGCAGTTCAGCGAGCGAAACAGCAACAAAATCAGCAACAATAAGCCAAACCAACAAAGGAATAGCGCTGCAAGTTTTTGAATTAAATTGCGGCATGTGGCAGCTTCTGGCCGCGGACACGGCGCCGCACATGTTGGAATTTATGTACGCGGCCAAGAAGCACAAAAGCGGCGCATGGAAATTAACAAAGATAATGCAGCTGCCAGCAACGTTGGCTGTTGGTGATCTAAGCCAATGTTGTCGGCACTGCAGTGAACGGAATTTGGCAATTTCGAAATGGTAAACAGTGAAATTCCAGCTGGTCGCAGTGAGCATTAGTTGTTGCTGTACTGCAGTAACAATTACAACAAAGCGTAGTGCAATGTGGCGCCACGTGTATGTGCCCCACGTTTTCTGCGCTGTGCATTTGCATTCGCTGCTCAACGTTTGGCGAAATTTTCTCAATGGTTGCTGCACAGCAGACAATTTTCCGCAATTTAGCGGAAACGAGCAACGCCAGGCGCCTGGCACCGACGCTACACGTGTGTCTGCGGCCAGTGTTGTCAGCATGTGCGGCACTTGGACGCCGTGCGAAATGTTGCCAGCACAATTATCAACTTTAATTTAAATTCTCTGCATCAGACGAAGGGGGTGGCCAGACGACTGCGCCCACGTGGGATCTGGCGTAAGGTGTCAGCTGAGTGCAGCGTTGACTTGGACACGGCAGCAACATTGACACTGGCGCCACCAAAGCGCCGCAAACATTCACAGCCAAAAAGCTGAAAAGTCTCAACAGCCAACATGCTCAAAGTGCATTTGGTGGCTGCATTGCGCTCGCTTGCATCCGGCTGCTTATAAATATTTGGCACTTATAAATATTTAAAAAATGTGCTTGCAATATTGTTGCTGATTTGTTGTTGCTGCTGTTTTTGTTATTATAGTATTTTGTGCGGGAAATGCAAGCACAAAGTTTGTGGAGATAATGCTGCCTTTGTATGCTGTCAGCAATTGCTTATGCGCCGCTTTGAGCTTTGCTATAGAAGGAGGGGAGAAAAGCGGCAACATTGTGTTTGGAAAATCTGGCAAAATGTGGAATATATAAATATATATATAGTATTGGTTGCTGGTTTTAATGAGAGGTAATTTAAATTATTTATTTCGATGCAAGTTTGCTGTTTGTGTGTTCTGAGGTGACTTGAGAAATTCTTAGCAAATTTGAATCTCATAATCCTTTGAGTAGTGAGAATGTAACTACTGTTGAAAAAGGTACCAATCTGCCTACATAAATTGAAGGCTTTCAAAGAATGAATCACATAGCCATGAATATTTGGAAGTTGTCTGTTCCGCGGACTGTTTGGCAGTAGCTTACATTTAATGACCCAAAAATTTACTTAGAAAATACAGCAATTCTGCACTACTACATTGCAGCTTTTATTTGCTTAAAAAATTCCATACAATTTATACAGATGCAATCAGCAACAGCTCCAAATTGCCAACAATTTCTGTTTTTTATGACGGAACTAAAGGCTGACCAAATGCACCTTAAACAAAAAATTAATTTTTTTTAACAGTTTGCCACAATATGAAATATTGCCACAATTGTCATATAAATAAAAATGTAAATAAACTTGAATACACTTTTTTCTAGCCAATGTTTTTACTCACAGCAACACTAAATGCAACTTTGGTGCTGAAAACTTTGGTGCTTAAGGCAGCCACACATAGCCCAGTTATTTTTGTATGCAATTTTTTCGTTTTCTGTGTTGTTTTTTCATGCGCTCTGTGCCCAAAGACTCTTTTACTGACCGCAAAAATCATATTAACGCAGCGTTTTGTTTGTGCGCAAGCGCCTTCAGTGAGCGCTTTCACAATTTGATTCAATATTAAAACTCATTTAAAGCGTAAATACGCCACAAAGACAGCAATCAAAGGGAAAGCCAAAAGTTGCAAACGCATCAACGGTCTGTCGAATCAGTGTGCAATTCATAAACATGAAAAAACGCTTATGAATAATTCATTAAAAAAATGATCATAAAAATATAATGTGAGTTATAATGAGAAACAAAGCAAAAAAATATGTAATTATGTCATTAAAAATTGCAAGAAAACTTATTTATGCAATTTTAAAGCAACATTCTGTGCTGCGTTGGTTGCGGCTTTTATATTCTCTGTTTAGTTTTTTCAATTTTTCAATTTTATGTTTATTTCATATTTTATTGAAATTTGCTTCTCAGCTCCTCACACATAAAGCCAGTTGCTCACAAGACTAACTCTCACTGAAGTGAACTGAACTGACTGAATTAACTTGAATCCTTGAGTGCTTTTGTAGCAAAAAGCTGCAAATTAATTTGCAACAATTTTTGTAATTATTAATTTCAATTCATTTGTACAGTTTTTATGTGCCGTTTTGCATTTATTGAAAGTTTGTGGAATCATTCTTGGCGCGTACTTACAAAATAATTTGTATGCCAATGACAGTGCATTAATATTTATTTAAATTTAAAAAATTACATTTTTTTTCGTGATATTTCTTTCAACTGAAATTTTTTCATATTCATTTCCATTTTATTTTAATTGATATTACATTTTTTATATTTTTATTTTTTCTTTCATTAAAGCTTTTCATATTTTTTTCATATACAATGTTTGATATTTTTATTTTGATTTGTGGCTTTAAAATTTAAGCAGACAATTGTAATTTTTTTAAGAAAACCTTTATAAGCACAGAATAGTCGGTAGATTTAAAAATTAATTAATTAATTAATTAATTAATAATTAGTTAATTAAATATATTACAATAGACACAACACGATCTTAGTGTTTTAGTAGTTTTTTTAGTTTCGATTAGAAACTCTAATTAATTTTAATTTAATTATTTTATATAATTAATTATTTTATTTATTTAGTTATTTTTATTTATTTAATTTCTTTTATTTATTTAATTCTTTTAATTTTTTTTAATTCAATTAAACTCGCTCATTAAATTTGCGCATTCTTAAGTTATTTAATAATGTTTTTTGCTCACTTGGGCTAACTTGTTTACGCGCCCTTCAGCTGTTTTTGACGTCAATGGACGGTCGACTTAACATTTGCCACCTGTCGCACTACAGTCGCAAAAGTGCCAAATAAACATGCATGTGTACACATTATGTTTGTATGTATTATTTACAAATATAAATCATTGTCAATGGATTCAATCATATATTGAATTATGCTAGAAAAATTGAAAAACACTTGAAAGAGAATTGGTTACACCCGCACAACCTGCGTCATAACGCAAATAAGTATTTTGATGAATGGAATTTTTGATGAATTTTTTATTTACGACAAAAAAAGAATAAACAGGAGAGTGAGAGTGAGAGGTAAGAGAGGAGCAAAACTGGAAAGTCGTCGTAAGCCATTTAGATGGTTTTAAGCAATGGGTCCGAATTGTGTTGTTCTTTCAATTTATTTCAAAGCTTTTAATTTGTTTTTATAATCAAATAGGAAATAAAAAATAGTTGATGAAAGCTTGGTTCACTTTTATTTATTTAGTATTTTCTTAAAAAATTGGTTCGTCCTACTCTAAACCAACTGATACTGCTTTAATACTCCGCTTTACGCTGCAGAAAATGTAAACTATCGCCAGTAATAATAAAAGAAAATAAACAACATTGTCAAAAATATCTCTAATGCTTCCTGGCCGCACTCAATCGATTCCACTTGTTTTGTATATAGAAAAAAAAACGAACGCATTGAATGCCTTAAGTGCGCCTACAGCGGCAACAACGCACAGTGACCAAATTTAGCGGCCATAAACGTTGCATTTTATTGCTGTCCCATACTTTGTTCTGACCTTTTTTGTTTTTAGCTCGCTTGATATTTATGTGCGCGAAAGGTGGGAGGTCATCCACTTCTTGGTAACCATTTCGCTTCGTTGGTGCTTTACGTGCATGTGTTTGTTGGTTTTTAATGGACAACTTTCTCTTTCTTTGTTGATATTTTCGAGGGAAGTGTTTTGTTAATCATATTTTATGTCTTGTTGCGGTTTGTCCTCTTCTTGGCTACCATTCGATGCCTTCGTCTTGACTTGCCACTTTCTGTTTTCCGCGTGTTCTTTGTCTCAATTTTGTTGTGTTCCATTGAACACTTTTGGCTGTGGTTGTTACATTAAGGTGGCCTAGATTGGGTTATGGGTTACAATAACAAAACATACTTTCATACAATGTTGTCTACTTTCATTTGGAAGTAGATGATTCGTCTATTCAAAGAAAATTTCATCTTAAAAAAAAATAGAACCAAAAATTTGCGTTCAGTTAGTAAAGCTACAGAAATTAGGATTGAAATGTAGCTGGAATTATGTATAGTAACTTGTGATTTTCGTGGCATACTTCTAGGCTGGAAGATTTAAAGAAACTAAAATTTAAATGTAGCTAGAATTGTGTCTGGTAACCTGTAATTTTCGTAGCCTACTTCTATGCTGGATTATTAATAGTGCAAATCAAATACACAAACTAGGATTTAAATGTAGCTTGAACTGTGTGTGGTAACCTGTAATTTTCGTAGCCTACTTCTAGGCTGGACTATTTAGAGTGGTTTCAATTATTGACTTTCTTTGTTTTGTGCTGGGTAAACTTTTTTCTCGAACAAGACGTGTCATCTTGAATCGATTTTTAATAGATAAAAAAAACAGCGATGGCGTCTATGTGATTCAATGCAACCAGCGAACCGAAAAGAAAACATTTTCTATTTCTGATACAAATATAGTTCTTTCTTCGGTTCGAAAGAGTGGTTAAAGTAATCAGTTTTCAGGAATAAGACTTCGTCAGACCTTTTTTACTGTTTCACATGAGTTCAATATTATCAAAAGTCTTATGTGTGTTACGATCAGTGTTTGAGAAAAAGACCTTTGTTTGTTTTTCTGTTTAATTTATAAACAAAATGATTGAGTTGCTTGTGTTCAGTAATATTAAAGTCTTGTGTCCACAGACACCACTGTACATTGTGCATAGAACAAAAAGCGAAATCCTTCTTTGCGCATAAAAAGTGGCTAAACAACAAATTCAAAAAAAGGAGATAGTAAAAATTTACTGTCATCGATAAAAACCTTGAACCTTGAACTGAGGAAATTCGAAAATTGCGGCGACATTGTTGCCCATTTCACTTTAATGCGTAGAAGAGCCAAAGCTACCTTCTTTCCCTGTCGTCTCAACCACATAGACGCACCTATCCATACTTGTACATGTGTGTATGTTTATTTACTTTATTTTAGTTGGTTAGTGATTGTAGCGAAGGTCAGAAAAAATTTGCAATCAAAAAAATGCCAGATTGACTATTTTTATTTCTTTCATTCGGCTGACAGCGAAAATATTAAAGCAATATTAAAGCAATATTGAAAGCATGTGAAAGCAAGAAAATGCTAAATGAGAAACAAGAGAGAAATGCAATATTCGTGTACAAACCATTGACAGTCAGTTGCTGCCAAATGGACCACTGGTGTGGTCGAGTAGTTCGCCAGACAGATAAATTGAAGACATTGGAAGACTGTTGATAAATCGATAATATGATAGTAAACATTTTTTTGCTGGCTGAAATTGAATAATTTGTATGCCAGTAGAAGAGTTGACATGAGTTGAGACAAGTTTTAGGGAATAAATAATGATAAATAAGAGATTAGTGTGCTGAAGGCGATTAGGATTTTCACGTCAATTTAGTTGAAAAATATAACAGTTTAAAGCAAATGTTGATCTGTTTTCTATGTAGAAAAACACAAAATGTAGAAAAAAGTGCTAAGAATGGCAGCTTAGGTAGGTGTGTAGGTAGTGACTGCTCCAAGGTGGAACTCACTTTAGGCCTCACAGTTTCATTGTGATACCACAATCACAATTGAGTCCACTCATTTATTGAACCAATTTAAGCTCCTTACGAAGCTGAGTGGAGTGGAACAGTTTTTTCGACTAGATCCCCTATTTTGTCGAAGAGGATGCTGCTCAAGTAAGTCTTCCTTTTTCTAGATAATGCAGGACAAGTACAAAGGCGAAGGTGGAGTGTATATTCCTCTTTTTTCTAGTTCACAGAGCTACGCCAGAAGTCATTCGAAAACAAACCACTCAACCCTTTTTGCATGCTGACTGCGTACAACAACAAAAAAATACATAAGGGTAGCCTAAGCAATGCAATTTGTATTTTAGGATATTTCTATTTGTTATCTTCACCTCGTGGATTCAAACTTACTTATCTCATTGATTGATTGAAGGACAGAAACAACAAGAAAAAATACATAAACGGTAGAATAAGATAAATTTGTACTCCAATAGAAAGAATTTTTCTATTTTTTATTTTCACCTCATGGATTCCAACTTCCTTACCTCATTGATGATTCAAAGACAACAAGTGAAATATCTAAAGAAGTGATTTGTATTGTGTTCACTTAAATCAGAAATGTGTAAAATATTACAAAAAATAAAGTTGTTATTTCAATTCTTTTTTTTCAAAATCCATTATTAACAATTGTTCTAGAAATTTCCATGTCAATCAATCAATGAACTGAGTGAGGTATCTACGCACTTTCAATACAACTTTAACATTTGAACTCGACTTTCCCCACTGAAATCAATCAATTGCTTTGCACTTTCTAGCTATCTGCTCAGTTTCCATTAGCTTTGAATAATAAAATAGTTTCATTGACATTTTACACCTTTCCCTTTGGTATTTTCCTCATAGTCCTTTGGCTCATTTGCCATCGCAACTATTCCTCCTTGTTGTCTCCAATCACATCTGTTAAAGACGCCATAATCCTATTAGGCGCCTAAAAGCAAGCATTTTGACTTTAAGCCAAATTGTCAAGTTCTGTAATTAATTGCTACGTTTCCAGGGTTTCGAATCATAGAACTATTTAATTAAATTTTCATTTGTATCTTGGGCCTTTAAAGTTCGCAGCACGCAGTCTTCAATGCTTTAACTATGCAATATTGCCACAAAGCATAATGCAATCAATAATTCAAGTGTAATATTTAATACCTAAGTGGATTTGATGTCATTGAATATGCAAAAACTTATCAAAATGTTTTTAAAATACGCTCAAGTGTAGGCAAATGTGTGAAGGGTAAACTTGCATAGTTGCTGCGTTTCTTGCTGCCATCGATGTGTGAATTTAATGCGAAATTGTGGCATGTTTTCCTAATAAGATAATTGCCTGCAGTGCTGTAAGCTCAACATTCTGTTTTGATTAGCTGCATTTAACTTATTTGCCTAACCTGCGCCACACAACCTTTGTTGCTCAAATATTTATTACGGCATTTGCATTGCACTAATTTAATGCCAAATTGCATCACATTTCTCGGCCAATAAATATTTTTGGCATTGCATATCGGTTTATTGGGGCGTATGCGTAATATTTATTTGCTTTGCCTAAAGCATTTCGTGCTAATAGTATTCGTCGAAATTTAATATTAATTTTGCACAGCTATGTGTTGAAAATAATTGATAGTGGTTTGTTTCGTGCACGTCCGCACCGTGCGACAGTTTATTCAAAAGTGAAGTATGTACAATATAAAGAAGAAAGCACAAAAGCAACTCATATTGAGTGGGATTGTAAACAAGTGGGTTGCAGGGTTGCATTTGACTTCATTTTACAACACTCCTCCTCAACTCACGTGTTTACATTACAGATATTTTTCATTGTTTACAAACATTTTAATATATGTAATTATTCATAGTGAAAGACTTAACATTTTCATTAATTTTGAATGACTTGGCTTCGAAAGATTTTTTGTGAAAATATCTGCGATCATATCGCTTGAATTACAATATCTTAAGTCTATTTCACCATCCTTATATACATTTCTTACATGGTGGTAACGTATGTCAATGTGCTTGCTTCTGCTATGGTATACCGGGTTCTTAACCAAGTGCATCGCGCTCAGGTTGTCGCAGTAAACTGTTAATGGTTCACTACTCAATAGCTTGATTTCACCCAGCAGCTTACGTACAAATGTGGCTTCTTTTGCAGCTGATGATAGGGCCATGTATTCAGCCTCGGTGCTGCTCAGGGCGACCGTCGACTGCTTCCTGCACTCCCAAGAAATTGTTCCGCCAGCAAAAACAAACACATACCCTGTATATGATTTCCGGTCGGTTGTATCACCCCCCCAATCGGCGTCAACGTAACATTCAAATGGTTTGCCAGTCTTACAATACTTCAGCTGCATGTTCTTTGTACTACTTAAATACTTCAGCAGCCGCTTTGCTGCAATCATGTGTTCGTTGTGAGGGTCGGTGTTCATTTGCGACAACTTACATACAGAATGAAGTATATCTGGGCGTGATAACAAGGCGATATACATTAAGGACCCAATGAGTGACTGATATTGGACTGGATCGACTCGTTTACAATTGCTGACGTCACATTTAGTCTGAAATTTCGGTTCTAATGGTGTTGCCACCGGACGGCAATTTTCCATTCCGTATTGTCGTGTTAGTTGTTCGATCTGGCCGCGTTGACTAAACGCTATTGCGCCTGTCAGTCCGTCTCTTTCTACTTTCATACTAAGAAAATAATTGACCGCGCCCTTGTCTACCACTTTTATCACTTCTGATATCTTTCCTTTAATCAGCTTAAGCTCATCTAAGTCCGAACATGCTATAAGTAAATCATCTACATATATAGCAATTAAACAGATTTTGTTTTGTCCTTTCAAAACGTATAAACATGGTTCGCTCTCACATTGGTCAAAATTGAATCAATTTTCAAATTCCACTGTCGGCCTGATTGTTTTAGACCATAAAGAGCCCGCTTTAGTCTCAAAACCTTATTTGGAAAATTCTTATCAACAAATTTTTCTGGCTGCACCATATACACATTCTCGCAAAGTTCGCTGTTCAGATAAGCTGTTGATACATCCATTTGATGTAAATGAAGCTCGTACTCAGCTGCTAGAGCAAAAACCATCCGTATAGTCTCATATCGCACTACAGGCGAAAATGTCTCAGTGTAATTAACACCATATGTCTGTGCACAGCCCTTTGCTACTAGCCTAGCTTTGAACCTATCAATACCTCCGCTCTCATTTGCTTTGCATGAAAAAACCCACTTAGCCCCAATTGCTTTCTGACCCTGTGGTAGCTCAGTCAACTCCCATGTATTGTTCGTTATCAGTGCCTTATACTCACTTTCCATTGCTGCCCACCAGTAATCTGCGTACTCGCTGGTCAGTGCCTCTGTGACGGTTTCGGGAATCTTGACGTCTTCCAGCTCCATAAAGTGAAGAACGTTGTACTGCTTGCGTGGCCTGCCCGGAGCACCCGAACGAATTAGCTTCGGGCGACCTGGTCCGACTCTCGGCTCACCCACTTCGTTGTCATCTTCGGCTTGTGAATCGTCGTGATCAGTTTCTGCATTTTCGCATTCGTCGTTCGCCTTCTCGTCGCTGATGCACTCCTCCTCGATCGTCACGTCGGTGATTTCAGCTGGCACGCGCGGCTCCACAAAGTAAACATCTCGACTAACGATTATCTTTCGTGTTGCTTTCTCCATTAAGCGATAAGCCTTTGATTCATCCGAATATCCGACCATCAAATATTCTTTACCTTTTGGTCTAAATTTACCATGGTGTGTCTTGTCTAGTGCTATAGCCGTAGCACCAAACGTTTTCAAATGAGATACAGTTGACTTACGTTTAAACCAGACTTCATATGGCGTCTTGCCGTTCAACGCTCTAGTAGGTGCTCGGTTCCTTAGATATGCCGCTGTATTCACTGCTTCTGCCCACAAGACTTCATTGGCGGCGGAACCTACGATCATGCTTCTGGCCATTTCAACCAGCGTCCGGTTGAAACGCTCAGCAACGCCGTTTTGCTGGGGTGTATGGGGAACGGTTAGCTGCCTTTTGATTCCGGCCTTCTTGCAATAATCGTTAAAGGCACGATTCACAAATTCGGTGCCATTATCGCTGCGTAACACTTTGATTTGGTTACCAGTTTGTCGCTCCACCATTGCCTTGAATTCACAGAACTTTTGGAATACCTCATCCTTAGTCTTCACAAAGTACACAAAAACATATCGTGACTTGTCGTCGACAAACGTTAAGAAGTATCGGCTGCCCGCAACTGATGTGTTGTTCATTGGACCACACAAGTCACTGTGAATAACTTCCAGAACTTCACCGGCTCTTGTCTCAGAACTTTCAAATGGCTTCACCGTACATTTGCACCTCATGCACACCTGGCAATCAATTCCATCAGGAAACTTGGCCTTAAGTCCATGCACCATATTTTTATTCACCAGCTCCTTTAAGCTTGCACAGTTCATATGGCCATAGCGATTGTGCCATTTCATAGCGTTCTCGTTACATGTAAAAAACAATTGGTTATGCGTTGCATTGAACAAAAAAAGGTCTCCGACCTTGTCGGCTTCAAGAATAATCTCACCACTACTGCTCACAATCGTTGCTGCTTTCGAAGTAAAATTCACGCAGTAATTGTTCGCCACTGCCTTTCCAACTGAGATAAAGTTGCACCGCAATCCCGGTACAAACAGAACGTCGCTCAGCTCGATGTCGCAGGTAGTGCTTTTTATTCGAACTTTGCCAATTCCTTCTGCTTTCACTTTCTTGTTGTCCGCCATACAAATGTTCTCTTCATACGCTTTGACTGAAACGAACATCTCACGACTGCTACAAAGATGCGAAGTGGCGCCGCTGTCAATACACCACACGGTTGCGCTCAACAAATCCGGGCTCGATCTCACACGCGCAGAGAATGATGCTTGCGTATGTTCTCTTTTGTTCTCTTTCTCTTTGCACTGCGCCGCGTAATGGCCCTTGCGGCCGCAGTTGTAGCATTTGAAATTTTTTGATTTTCGCGTACCTGCATGGCCGCCTTTGTTTTCGCTGCTGCTGTTCATTTTGGAACTGTTTTGGGTTTTCCCGTTATTCGAACGCGCCATGAATGCTTCTACGCTACATTCAGCATTAACGACCTTGTCACAGTTCACCTTTCTTCGATCACCTTCCTCAGTCAGCTTGAGCTTCAGCGCACTCAGCTTGGGAAGATCGTCGCGCGTTTCCAACGCGACCACAAAATTTTCGTAGCTTTTTGGCAAACTCGCCATCAGCATGATTACATACAGCTCCTCCTGAAGAGTAACACCGATCTCGGCCAATGCCTCTACAGTTGACACAAACTTGCAGATGTAGTGCTGCACACTTTCGTTTTCGTCCATACGCATGGCAAGTAGCTGCTTGAATAGCGTGACCTTGCGCACTGGTCCACGTGGTCGATGAATCTCCTTCAGCGTATTCCACACATCGCTCGACGTCGTGCAACTTTTTATGTGCGCTATCTGCAACGGAGTAGCACTCAATATAATGGTTGCGGTAGCCTTGTCATCCCTCCTTGTCCAAGCGATCGCTGCTACACGGCTGGTCTCGTCGGTTGCCTCAGGCTTCACCTCAGCTCCGGATGCTATGCCCCACAGATCTTGGTGCACCAGCACACTTCTCATCTGGAGGCTCCATGAATCATAGTTCGATTCATTCAGCTTCTCGATGTTGTATGCAGAAGAACTCATCTTCGACTTTTGAAAAAACGTTTCTGTTTCGCTACGCAAGCAAAACACCACAACAAACTTCAATATTTAAACTTTAATATTTCGCACTAGGACCGTTGGTTTATGGGGTTCCTGGGCCCATAACCTGTTGAAAATAATTGATAGTGGTTTGTTTCGTGCACGTCCGCACCGTGCGACAGTTTATTCAAAAGTGAAGTATGTACAATATAAAGAAGAAAGCACAAAAGCAACTCATATTGAGTGGGATTGTAAAGCGGCCTTTAGACGATCATACTTGGTTGCAAACATTGTGTGATGCGCAATAAAATTTTTGGCGTTTACACGATCGAACATTTGATCACACTTCACTTGTTCTTCACTCGCCGACGAAGCAACATGGCACGCGCATTAGTTGCAGCACTAATAATTGATGAAATTTTGGAGTGCGAAGAAGAAGACAGGAAAACTAAAAAGAACAGGATTTGGGTAAAGGATTGGCGAAAACGAAGACCAAGATTTTCACACACAAACCTACTCAAGGAATTGGCAGAATCGAGCCCAAAAGATTACAAAAATTACCTTAGGAACTTTTGGCAAAATTTACGCCATACATTGAAAAACAAGACACGATCATGGGAGATGCTATTTCAGCAGATTAACGCCTTTCCATAACATTACGATATCTGGCAACTGGAGAGAGCTACGAAAGTTTGAAATTTCAATCGTATATTTCAACTCCAAGTTTAAGCCACATAATAATAGAAACAAGTGAAGCAATAATCAAGGTTCTCAAAGAGTTTATTTCAGTAAGTATAGGGTGTTTTTTTTAGAGGTTTGTTTTTCGAATAGAGATAAAACTGGCATTTTGTGGTCAAATCTGGCAACTCTAATGTCATTTATGTTCAGTTTGGTTTGCCATTTCATCATGAACAGGTTGACAAAAGAACAACGCTTGCAAATCGTGCAAATTTATTTCGAAAATAATGGTTCAGTTCGCGAAGTTTACCGCAAGCTCCGTCCATTTTATGGTCGACATAATCGTCCATCAGAGCAATTAATTCGGTTAACCATGGGTCGTTTTCGCACTACGTTTACTCTATGTGATAATACGCATCCGCAGAGACGTCGAACAGTGCGCACCGAAGAAACAATTGCCGCTGTAGAGCAAAATGTTGAAGAGGACCCAGTCAGAAGAGGAGTCAGTTACCGTTAATGGAGACCGGTATAGAGCCATGATAACCGACTATTTTGTTCCCGAATTGGATGGCATGAATGTGGATGAGTTGTGGTTCCAACAAGACGGCGCTACATGCCACACAGCGCACGTCACAATCGATTTATTGAAGGAAACATTCGATGAGCGCATAATTTCGCGGAATGGACCTGTCAATTGGCCACCAAGATCGTGTGATTTGACACCATTGGATTATTTTTGTTGGGGATATGTGAAGTTGCTCGTCTACGCCAACAAACCAGAAACGTTAAGGGACTTGGAAGCCAACATTCGTGGCGTTATTGCCGACATACGGCCCCAAATGCTCGGAAAAGTGGTTGAAAATTGGACCTGTAGAATTGGCTTTATTCGAGCCAGCCGCGGCGGCCACATGCCCGAAATCATATTTAAACATTAATGGCATAAAATTATCCTTCCAATAAAGCCAAATTGATGGACATTAAAACGATTTTCTTGTGTTTTATTTCAATTCGAAGTTCTATACCTCTAAAAAAAACACCCGATATAATAAATAATACACAAAAATAAAAATGTCTTCAAATGACTAACAAAATTTGAACTAAAAGGTCGGTTATGAATACTGTTCATCGTTAAGTAAGTAAGTAATATTGTAGTATTTCGTGTTGCTTTCAAGCTGATTATTTTCCATTTGCCCTGAAGTGATTGTCGACATTGCTTGAGGTTGCATTGAATGCCGTATCGTGAAAACGTTCCTGGCAGAGTGAAGGTTACTATCATGCGGTTGAACTGATATTAATTCCACAGGACTTGAAAGGGGGGTGGAAGTAAAATATTGTGGACGACTTTGTGGTGTACTTCGGCCAAAAGATGTTGATGAATTCTCGCTATGTGAAAGAGGTGTTGACGAATATCTGTTTGTTACGTTGTCGAACAATTTGTATGAGTTTTCGTTCAAATGTCCCAAAGCCCCTTGGTATAACACTTCCGTGATTGTTTTATTCGCAAACAATTGTTGAGAAGGTTCAAGTTTTCTAAAAAGGACTTCCCATGTCGCGCTAAGGACACTTGCGTCATCACTAGGTTTATTTGATTCATCTAAAGCTTTCACTGCTTTAAAAAGTAGATCATTCCTTTCTCTTCGGCTGAAGTCTCGTTTAGGTCTTTTTAGGGCAGGTGTATTCTGTTAAATAAAAAAAAAATTGTGTATCGTTTTAGGTGCCAAAAAATGAAGAAGACTGGGAAACAATAGCTGCGGAGTTTTATGAAATGTGGAATTTTCCGAATTGCCTCGGTGCTATCGATGGCAAGCACATTAACATTACAAAACCACCGCATTCAGGATCATATTATTTCAACTATAAAAAGACTTACAGTGTCGTACTGATGGCTTTAGTTAATGCAAAATATCAATTTTTAATGGTCGAAGTTGGAGCAAATGGAAGAGTTTCAGACGGTGGTGTATATGCAAACACAAAATTTTCGGCTATGCACCATAATGGACAACTAAAAATACCTCCTCCCAAAAAACTTCCCGATTTCGACAAAGAGCTACCTTTTGTTTTTGTCGCAGATGACGCTTTTGCATTGCACGAAAATTTTATGAAGCCGTACAGCCAAAGTGGGCTAAGTCAGCAACAGCAGCAGTACAACTATCGCGTGTCTCGGGCACGAAGGGTTGTTGAAAACACGTTTGGAATTATAACTTCCAGATTCCGAATTTTGCTAACAACAATTAATTTGTCACCCGAAAGGACCTCGATAATTGTTCTTGCAATATGCTACTTGCATAATTTTTTAAGCAAAAAAAGTAACGAATCATATCTGCGAAGAATTGATGAAATAGTTGAAAGACAGGAGTGCACTTTGATGCAACTGCAAAAATCTACAAGCCGAAACAGTACTACCAACGCCAAGGAAATTCGAAAACTGTTTTGCGAATATTTCAACGGTGTCGGAACAATGTAATTTTAAATTTAATTTGAATTTTTCGAATAATAATATGTACATACTACACATGGTTTTAAAAAATAAAAACGCAACGTTTCATTTACTTACTACTTCTACACTAATGTCTTCTTTGTCTGCATCGTCATCAATGTCTATTGTTGTTACACCAGTCATTTGGGACTCTTGGTCTTCCAAAAAGGACAAGTCTTGGAAATACCACGGAGTTGGCGTGTATAGGTCGTCGGTGCCTGCTCCTGATTTTTCGCTCTTCTTCTTTTTCTTAAGTTCACGCCGATAGCATCCACGCAGAGAATTAATTTTATATTTCAAAGTTTCTAAATTCGCTTTTGGGTCAATTTCTTTGTACTTATTTAATAGCACCTCATAAGCGGCGTTCTTTTTATTTTTATTTTTGTACTCTTCGCTTTTGATTTTCCAAAGTTCTGGGTGATTCCTATACACTTCAAAAAATTCTCTCCACATATCTTCATTACTTCGCGACGACATCTTCACCCTTCGGTGTCTACTATGCGACTGAAAAAATGCACTGCGTGTATGATGCAGCCCTTTACACGGTAAAACATGTTCGTCACACCGACAGAAAAATCAAAAATTTTTGAAAACCATCGAACTTGCGTGACGAACCTGAATTTCTTGCGTTTACACGGTCATTCTTCTCATCACACCGCACATGTTTGCAAACAAAGTTGATCGTGTAAATGCCGCTTAAACAAGTGGGTTGCAGGGTTGCATTTGACTTCATTTTACAACACTATGTAATGAAATATGCGGATTAATTTGTGTGCTCTTGGTGTTTAGTTCAATAAGAAATATTAAACAAATTAATATTTGCACATTTAATGCGATTGAAATCGGTCATTGTTCAACGCTCAACGCTCATTTATGATTTTCATTTCTTCTTGACTGTAATAATTATTGTTGGATTTAGTCTTCAATAAAACACTTTAATTTCGTTTAAGAACTTATTTATTCGACGACCTGTCACCAGCACTGATCAGCGAAGAATGAAACGAAGTAAAACTTCTTGCGCAGAAGTAAAGTGCAACTACGCATTGCGCAATAGATACACAACTGCATGACAACGGATACACATGCGACTAGTGCACAAACTATCCTTTTAGTTAGCAGACAATTGAGCGGCCTAACGGGACTTTTCCGTTGCTGCATTGCGCATCAAATAAACAAACGCAATGGGACACGATCAATGCATTTTTGCTACGCACGAGCAGAATTCCTGCGCAATAACATATTACGCAGTTTATTAATAAAGGAATTCTTCTCGTGTATTCAACACACCTCCTCAAAAATTAATTGATCGCCACAAACTGATTCACATGTTTCTACATTAATAAAAAAAAATATTTGCTGGTGAAAAGTCGTGTAATCTGGGGAATGACAATATTATGGTTCAACATTCGTTGCAAGGATTGGGAAAACCCAGAAAAACCCAATCAAACCATACATTATTACATTGTTTCTCAATATATCATATTACATTTTTATACATACTTATATACATTACATTTTTTTATTTAATTTTTTTTTTGGTTTCCTTCATATGCTTTATTTCAAATTCATTTTACTTCTTAAATCTAAAAATCTGGCTCCAGACAGCGGCTTTGTCAAAATATCAGCTAGTTGTTTATCTGTAGGAATATACTCAATTTTAATTAGTTTATTTTCAACTTGCTCCCGTGAAAAATGATATTTAATATCGATATGCTTCGATCTTTTGTGACATGACGGATTATTTGCTATACTTATGCAACCTTGGTTATCTTCATATATTTTCATTGGTTCTTTCAATTCAATTTGTATACTATTCATTAACGACTTCAGCCACAAGGCTTCTCTAACGGCTTCAAAAAGTGCCATATACTCTGCTTCAGTAGATGAAGCAGCAACAGAGTGTTGTTTCTTTGTATTCCAACAAACTATACATGATTCAAACATCATAAATACATAACCAGTAGTGTTTTTCCTGTCACTAACACTTCCACCCCAATCAGAATCAACATAACCAGTTATCATTTCTTTGCAATTTAAGTTTTTAGAATAGACTAATCTTAAATCACTCGAACCTTTAAGATATCTTAGAACTCTTTTAAGGCACTGCCACAATTCTTTATTATTTTTATTGCTATATCGACTCAATATATTAACCGATGTACTTAAATCGGGTCGTGTGCACAACATAATATACATTAAACAGCCAATTAAATTACGACACGGTGCATCACAATTTTCGTCTGAATTCAATGCTTCATAATCTAGCCTACTTGGAAGTGGAGTACTAACTGCTTTAGAATCAATCATCTTAAATTTCTTTAAAACATTTTCGATATAAGCGGACTGACTAAGACTTACGCTATTATTAACTCTTTCGATCTTTATCCCAATAAAATATTTAATCTCAAATAAATCAGTCATCCTAAATTTGCTCTTCAAATAATTTTTAAAAGAGGTCATTGTTTCAATATTCCCTGTTGCTATTACTAGGTCATCCACATATAATAACACATACAGGTTGTGATGTGCATCACCCTTATCAAGAATGTAAATACAACGATCTACAGCTGAATTCATGAAACCGATTTCTTTCAATGCTTGTTCAAAAATTTCAAACCAACACCTTGCAGCCTGCTTAAGACCATATATTGCTTTATTCAATCTGCAGACTTGATCACTACCACAGGATAATCCCGGAGGAGCCGTCATATAAATCTCTTCTTTCAATATACCATTCAAAAATGCGGTTTTAACATCCATGTGGTGAACTTTCAAGTCAAATTGGTTTGCAAAAGCTAATATAAATCGGAGACTAGAAATTCTTGCTACTGGAGCAAAAGTTTCATCATAATCAATTAAATATTCCTGTGTGAAACCACGTGCGACCAGCCTTGCTTTATACCTAATTGGATTGCCTAGCTCGTCATATTTCCTTGTAAAAACCCACCTACAACTAACTATGTTCTTATTTTTAGGTTTTGATACAAGAGACCAAGTTTTGTTATAAAAATGAGAATCAAGCTCTTCTTTAATTGCTTCTTCCCAATGTGACCTATCGCTTCTATTTTTAATATCATCAAAAGAATTTGGAACGCTATCAATGAAACTTTGTGCATCCATTATGCAACTTTTGACTAACAAATCACTTTCTTTGTATGATATCTGTGGCCGTTCCTTCAATCGATCACTTCTTCTGACTTCGTTTTTTTCCTCATTTAACTGTGAGTTTTGTAGCTGACCATTGTGTTCATCAGTATTCTCTAATACATTTTCACCAGTCTCAACTGGATCGGCATTCTCTTTACTTGTTACCACACCACTAGGCTGTTTATCTAATGCAAATTCATTAGATATCCTTTCCGTACTCTCATTCGGGAATTCAATTTCATTACCAGAGTTTCTCAACTCTACTCTGTCTTTTACAACAGTCCTAGAATTTACCATGTTTGTTTCATCAACGATCACATCTCTCGCTGACACAAACTTTCCAGTTGCCACATCCCACACTTTGTATCCATTTGGTTCGTATCCAACAAGAATACCTTTCCATGATTTTTCATCAAATTTTCGTTTTCTTGTTTTATTATGGATATATACTGTCGAACCAAATACTCTCAAATATCTTAAATCAGGCTTTCTATTGTGCCACATTTCAAATGGTGTTCTCATACTATTTTTCAACGCTTTACTTGGACTTCGGTTAATCAAATAGGTAGCTGTCAATACAGCTTCACCCCAAAACCGTTTGTCCAATTTCGCTCCACTAACCATAGTACGAGCTTTTTCCGTTATTGTTCTTATCATGCGTTCAGACACACCATTTAGTTGTGGAGTATGTGGAACTGTTAGGTGGTAACTGATGCCTTTTTGAACACAATAGTCGCGCATCTCATTTGACAAATATTCTCTCCCATTATCAATATATAAATTTACAACTTTTAAATTGAAATGGGCTTCACTTTTTGCAACAAAATCTTTGAAAGTGGCAAAAACGTCAGACTTATAGGTGATCAAATAAGTTACACAGTAGTGTGTATATTGATCAACAAAAATTACGTAATAGTTCTTTTCATCAACTGTAGAAGGTGTTATCGGGCCACAGACATCTGAATGGACTACAAATAAAGGTCTTTTAATGTAATTTTTATTTTTAGATATATTAAAACTTAGTCTAGCTTGTTTTCCATATATACATGCCTCACATAATTCATCAGTTGGTTGCACAGTCTTTAAAAGTTCAATATCATTAAACATATTTTTGTTTTTTATTTCCAAGAACTTTCCTTTACTAATATGTCCTAATCTTTCATGCCACAAAAGATAACCATTATTTTTAACCATATTTGATGCATACGCTTTTCTACTTAAAACAAAGTCGATAATAGGAACATTATGAATACATTTACCATCAATGATTACTTGACCATTCTTGCTGACTTTAACACCTCCTGCATCAAATTCGATTTTCAATCCAGCATCCTGCATCCGTTTCACTGAAATTAAATTCTGTGGAACATCTTTACAAAAAAGTACATCTTCCAGGGTAACTTCGTTTTGAGAATCATCACAGAGCCTAACGATGCCCTTCTTTGTAGCATAAATATATTCCCCACACTTTGCGATTGATATCCTTATTGGGTACTCCAGATCGACACAATCGGTGAAAAGATTTTCGTTATTAATAATGTGGTCAGAAGCTCCAGAATCCAGGAGAAAAGACACGTCGCCGACAGTAGGAATTACAGCTTCATTTCTTATCATAAACGCGAAACCGTTTCGCGGTGAAGTAGTTGCAAATTGTGCAGCTTTGGCATGTTCATTCTTTTTGTTACTAAAAAAACTTTTAAATGCATAGCAGTCTTTTTTTATATGTCCCTTTTTACCACAGTGATAGCATTTCACAATTGGCTTGGTATTTGTTTTAAAAGTTTTAAATTTATTTTTGTTTTTAAAGTTTTGCGAGAAATTTTTATAGCTTTTATTGTTATTATTACACATCGCTTGCAATATTTTGGAACTTGTGTCTTTATTATCACTTCTTAACTTAATTTCATGATCCAGCAACCGGTTCTTTACGAAAGCCAATGTTAAATTATCTTCTGACAGTGTTTCAATTGCGGTTACAACTCCATCATAAGATGGTGGTAATGTTAATAATAAGTGAGACACTCTGTCCATCTCATCAATTTTGGCTCCCGAAGCCAACAGTTCGTTAATTAGGTCATCAAATAAATTAAAGTGACCTAATAATGGGGATTCACTCTTTAATTTTAACGAAAGCAACCTTTTCCGCACAGCTAGTTGCGACGCCAAACTCTTTCGCTCGTATATTTGGTCTAAGTTTTTAAAAATTTGCCTTGCAGTACTTTCACTACTTGCAAAGCCAAGAAATGAATCACTTAAATACTCGATAATTATGCTTTTAGCATTTCTTTCACTTTTTCTCCATTCGTCCGTAATGTCTTCTGGCACTTCAGTGTCTATCACTTTTAGAGCATCTGTTTCCGCCAAGAGTGCTCTAACTCTAAATTTCCAAATTGAATATTTTTCGCCATCAAAAGGCTTAATGTTTCTTTTAATTTTCTCCATTATTTTATATTAATTAATTCAAGTTTACCAAGTTCACTAATTTACACCAAAAAATATTTACACGGATTATTTACAAAGTGGACGAGAGCTGGGCCCATAACCTGTTGGATTTAGTCTTCAATAAAACACTTTAATTTCGTTTAAGAACTTATTTATTCGACGACCTGTCACCAGCACTGATCAGCGAAGAATGAAACGAAGTAAAACTTCTTGCGCAGAAGTAAAGTGCAACTACGCATTGCGCAATAGATACACAACTGCATGACAACGGATACACATGCGACTAGTGCACAAACTATCCTTTTAGTTAGCAGACAATTGAGCGGCCTAACGGGACTTTTCCGTTGCTGCATTGCGCATCAAATAAACAAACGCAATGGGACACGATCAATGCATTTTTGCTACGCACGAGCAGAATTCCTGCGCAATAACATATTACGCAGTTTATTAATAAAGGAATTCTTCTCGTGTATTCAACAATTATAAACTAATTTTTCATGATGGCCTTGTGCTACATTTAGTAATAAATATTCTAGTTTTTCCTACATATAAAAAAATTTTTTGTGAATAAATTTAAAATTTAGTGCCCTTTCAAGTGACTGCAAATATGTAAGGCAGTAAAAATTCAAAATGAAAAATAAAAATATTGAAATATTGCATATATTTTGCAATTTCACAAATTGTCCATTGCTTAAAAAAAAAATTTAATGTCTGGCCACACATTCATTGAATGGTGCATTAATTGCCACGCCAGCAATTATTTCACTGGAGGCATTGTGAGCGAATGTTGTTAGGTTTTTATTTGAGGTTTTTGCATTTCATGCGCTTTGGTTTTTGACTTTTTTTTAGGGTTTGGTTGTTAGTTGTTTCCGCTTCACAGCTAACCGCAGCTTGCCACGATTTCTATGGTTTCCCCTCGTTATTTTTCATGTGCATTGCATTCGGCGTTTTTCTGTGCAAACAATAAAGGTTCTGGACACATTTTTTTACTACAAAAAATTGATAAAAAATTGAAAAAAACTAAAACATAAAATAAATGTAATCTTAAAATAAAAACTACCACAAAGCACGTAAAGGAGAAATATACAACAATGTTGGCTTTGCAATGAAGTAAAAACTATTTTGAATTTATGTAGCAAACAAAAAAATCAATATTTTTTTATTGTAATAAACCAAAAACGAACCACTAACCAACTGAAGAACAACGGCATTGTGAGGTTCAGATTGACAGGCAGCGGCGACATACAGAACGGCCACAGAAGACAGATAATACTTAGGACACACACCCAACGAGCAGACAGACCCAGATAGACACAACCAACAAATTGAATAGACACAAAAAATGAATACAGAAAATCAATATTTGTGCCGAGACAGTTAAATATTTCAGTGGAAGAAAACGAGACACAAGTCAATGTGCTCCCGATTCCGTCCAGCCGTTCATTTAAATGTATTTCTATGTTTAGGTTTTTATTTCTCATTTTACTATAAAGTTTATTTGTTTCCTTTTTTCTTTTACTTTGATCTCGTTCAGCTATTCTTCTTAATCTTTGGTATGTCTTAATTTCCATGTTTTATTTTACTGTGAAGATTCTATGTTTTTTTTCTCTTTTTCTGATTCTTAGCCGTTCTGCTACTTCTTACTGTATGCCTGCTTTGTATTTCTCACTTTAGTCTGATTTTCTTTCTTTTAATATGTTTTTGGTACTCACTTGCACTTTGTCACCTTGTATACATGTTTGTGTAGTTAAGCCTTGAGACCATTTGAGCTCGATTTTACTTTATGTCTTGTTCTCTCCACACGTCACTATCTAGTTTTGTTCTGTCAAGTTAACTTCGTTGGGTTCCTTACCTGATTTTCCTGAAATCCTAAATCCTCCTCCTCCTATCTTTCTCTGTAAATGCCGATTCTCATTTACCGCCAACGGTGCTAGTCTTCCAGAACGTTTTCCAACTATTTTTCTCATTTCGGACCTCACGACCATAAACCTAAAAATGATCAGAAAGTTTCTCTCCTCTCTTATTCTAACTCTCTCTCCTTACATCTTTCATTCACAGTTGCCAGATGGACCAAAAGCGGGCCATTTTCACTTCACTTCTCCCATTTTTTTAGGAAATTTTTGGTACACAAAATTTTAGTTGAGCAGCAACTTCTTTCATTCAATCATTTACACATTCTTCAATGCTATCCCACATAGCATTCTCTCTCTCCTCTCTTTTCTTGAATTATTTCCGTTATTCGTTTCATTATCTCTCACTTAGATCCTCATTTTAAGCGCTATTCTCTCCTCTCTCTCTCTCCCTAACTTATCGCTATTTAATTTACTTTTAATACATTTTCACTTGAAATAGTATTCTATTCCTTTCCTTTCTCCTCTTGAACTATATTCTGCTTCATCTCTTTCCCATTCTCGCCTTAAACAAATTCCTCCCCCTGTCTCTGTCTCATCTCAACTCAGTTCCCACACACAGGCACTTGACTATTCTTCAAGCCATAGTCACAACCGTTAATTTTTCTCTAATTTCTATTAACATATGAACACAAATAAACAGCAAACCTAACCACTGCAGTGTACTGGGTTTTTTAATGCTTTATTTTGAACTTATTAAAATTTTACACTCACATAATAAATCACTCGAAATGCAAAATTGCGCGCTATTAATTGCCATCGCAAGCAGCACACGACGACACTCCATCAAAATTTCAACATTCCTTTCGCTTTTGCGCGTCCCGGAAGTGATCACACATGAGCCCCTACGGCTGACTCGCCACATGACTCTTGGCTTTCATTCGAGCCGAACCAAATTAGAGCTCTGCAGCATAATTTGCCAAACGTGCGCTCATTGCGCAACATCGACTACCCACTACCCCTCAGTGAATGAACACAAATTATCACAGCAATCCTTGTGGGGCTAAAATGCATGTGGACCGAAGATACGAAGGGCACACGCACTCACACACGTCTTAATGGTTCATCATAATCAGCTCCAATCGCGTCGCCCACTGTCTCTATCTCTCTCTATCTAAACAGCAGCTCTTCATCTTTTTTGCTACGCTGGCATTGAAGTGACACTCGAGCACACTTCGTCGCGCAAACACATGCAAATCTGGGCAGGTACAAGCCATGAATTCGTATATGTGTAAATATATGTGTGTGTGTGTGTGCTAAGCTCAAAATACTTGCAAGAAAAATCAAAATTACTGAATAATCAGCGCATCTAACAGGTGTGCGCACAACACATTCGCCTCGTATCAGCTTCAACCAACACATATCGCACGTACTCAGATGAAGATTAAGGTGTTTGTTGTTGTTGTTGTTCTTTATTAATAAAGCCATAAGGCTGATGAATGTATTTAAGGTGAAGTTTGTTGCCGTCACAGAAGCGAAACGATGGCTTTGAGCTTACATAAGCAAAATAAGTCAGCATGTCAGTAGCCAGTTGGCTTGGCAACTCGTTAGAGACTTTTGAAAAAATTAAAACTAATTTATTTCTGTCGACACAACATGTAAGGCATAAATCTTGCAAACAAAAAGTTGCTCAAAGTTTTATGAATGTGTGGAAATTTATTCATACATAGAGAAGAGTGAGATCAAATTAGATTTAGTAACAGAGACGACACGTGCTTGGCCATTTGTTTGGAGCAGTGAGTTCTCGAGTAGTAACAAATGAGAGATGTTCAGTGGGTTTGGATCAGAGTTCGGACAAGGCAAATCCAAAATCGTAGTGACACCAGATGCCAAAAAGCGTAGTGAAACCAAGATTTCCATAGTAAATTTTTGAATATAGACAAATCCAATAAAATTGACATAGATTGGGTCGTGACTGGAGTAGCGAAGCAGATTTTAAAATTATTCGGAACGCGTAGCAGATTCACTACGATCGTAGCTAAGTTCGAACTCTGGTATTGATCGAATAAACAAACGAATGGACAGACGGCAGGGATAGACACCAGAAGCAGGATCGGTTATACCATCAGATGAGCAGATAAGGAAAAGTAAAAACGACAAAGGAACAAGATAGACAGACAGTTTAGACGAATAGAATGGATGCAGAGGGCGGACAGACAGAACGAGCAAACAATATGGGCAAGAGATCAGATAGGTAGAGCGAATCGACTGGCAAAATGGACAAATAAAGGGATTTGCCTGATATCTTATATACATTTTTTCGAGGGTTATATTCAGTCGTTGGCTAACAACAGTTAACCAACTGTAGAACAAAGTTATTTTTACGATGCAGTCTTGCGGGATGTACAGACAGAACGGATACACAAGACAGACAATAGGACGGATAGACCAAATAGCAAGAAACCAACAACAATAAGCCAACTGGAGAAAATCGTTATTAGTAACATCCTGTCCGACAGGATGAACAGGCAGCTGGGACAGACAGAAAGGGCACATAAGACAGACAATAGTATATATAGACCAAAAAAGTAGATGGACCAGATGGACACATGAAGGGACGCAAAGAACAAACAAATAGGATGGACACTTAGAAAGGACAGAAGGCAGGAAAAAGCATGAAAAGTATGGACAAACATGGATGGATAAACTGCAGAGACAAACAGAATGGATAGAATGACAGGCAGTGCGCATAAAACGGACAGACAGGACAGGACGACAGCTGGAAAAATGAACTAAACGGACAGACGATGCACATAAACGGAAGGAAAGAAAACAGAAAAATTATTGGCCATTATAAATATTTTCAGAAAAGGAAAGAAGTAACAGACATCCGATCGGATGTAGATAAATTGATTTATTCGGTGATTCCGATCACACAAATATTTACAGAGAACAAAAGAAGAAATAGACTAACGATCGAACATGGCTTAATCGATTCATTCAGTCAATCCGATCAAAAATGTTTACAGAGACGGAAAGAAAAAACAGACTTACGATCGAACATGGCTTAATCGATTCGTTAAGTGATTCCGAATACAAGTATTTATTTACGGAGAACAATAAAAGAAGCAGCCAAATGATCGAACATTGCTTAATCGATTCATTCAGTCATTTCGATCAAAAATATTTTCACAAAACAAAAGAAGAACTAACGATCGGGCATGGCTTAATTCATTCCTTAAGTAATTCCAATCGTCAATATTTACATAAAATGTTCTATATGCATCTGTGGCATAGATTTACTAAGTACTGAAAAGTGCTTTGAATTGGGCAAAAAAGACTCTGACAGAATTCTTCCCACAACGTTTTATTACTCTCTCACTTGTGTCTAACTATGCTGAACCCTACCAAAGTGCACACATTTCCCACATCTCAACTCAGAATATAAAAATAAACTCTTATGAAAGCCGCTTAAGTGATTAGATCGATCTTCGTCGCCACTTAAGTACAGCCACTGCACAGCAAACGGATAAAATTGCTGCAATATTGTAATTTTAGCGCAAAGTTGCAATTGAAGCGAGAGAAACAGATTAGTTATTTTGCACTTCAGGCACGAATGTTAACAAAGAAACAATACAAAAATATGTATATATATATCTATATAATAATAATATATCTACAATGTTAAAAATTACGTAAAGCTGAAATTTTTCAAGTACAAAACAAGCAAACAACAAAATGAAATGAAAGAATTAAAAAAACGCTGAAGGGTGCAAGAAATGCAAACAAAAGCAAAGTGATTCTTGTTTCTGTAGCAAAGCAACAAATCGCTTTTGAAAGTAGTAAAACATGCGCCAAGTGAAAAGTTTGTATGGGGAAAATATTATTAAACACATTGAATGCGTTCCCAGGAAAATTTTTTCTCAAACTTCTTTCAATGTCAAACAGTTGACTTATTGTTATTTTATTCCTGCTATTTTGCTGTGTATTGGAAATTGTTGAAAATGGTTTCTTTAAACCTTTGAAAGTGAAGCGTTAAGCATTTCATATGTTATATATATATATTTTTTTTTAATTAAAGTTGCTCACTTGCAATAAAGAAGCTTACATATGAGTCATTCACAACTCAAGTGGTTTAACTATTTTTATATTATTCTAAACGACTTTACTTGTCGTTAAACTATTTTTAAACGACTTTACTTGTCGTCGCGTGTGATGTTAATGTGTCTAGTTCGCAGGTCGAGTTCGAATGTCGATTACCTCCGCAGGTGTTTTTTCTTCGCCTGCGGCTTTTGGTCCCCTGGGGTTAGAGTCAAGCGCCATTCTCTCCAATGCCATTTCCTAAGTTGTATTTGCTCAACTAAGAGTTCTTAATCTTGCTTGATTCTTATTGCAGTCTGAATGATTTCTAAGAGTAAAGTTAAATAATTTGGCTAGTGAACTGCTCATATGTCGCTGTGTGTGTGTGCATGTTTGTGTGTTGCTAACACCCAAAGTGTTGAACGTCTGGGAAGCTGAATTCTTCTCTCTCATACAGTGAGAGATTACCAATTTATTTTTGCAAGCAAAGGGCGATTATTTGGTAAGAATCGATTAAAACGTTAGAAACCGTAAAGCGAAGCAGTGTTTCGCATATTTCTGATATGAGTTCAAATGAAATGTGTTGTACTTATAAAAAGAAATTTAATGAAATTGGGCAAAGTGAAAAGTTACTTCAAACAGCTTTGAAGTGCAAAAGCAGTGCTGGTTCGAGAGAAGGAAACATTTTAAAGTCCTTACATACATACATACATACATATATGTTTGTACGTTCTAGATTCGATTTTATTGTTTTATAACTTGAATTTTTGAACATATTTTTTCTACCGAATTTTGGTTTTTGTTATGTCATTATATTCTCTTCTTATCAGCAGTTTGCTTTAAGTGCACCAAAAACAAGGCCTGTGTACGAATTAAACTTTTTGTATTTTATACCTCTAAAAAAATTTCCGTACCTGCTCATTTCCGTACCTGTATCTAATAAGCAGTTATTCAGTGTGTGTGTGTTTATGTGTCTATCATACAAATTTCCTAAAATTCTTACTTGACTTTGTGGCTTCTCTGCAATAATTTGCTTTAATTTATACGAGCAAGTGATCTTGCCTGACCTTGAGAACATGTCTACTTAGTGCTTTATGTAAATGTACATAACAAATATACATAACCTACATACATATGTACACACTCATACATAGTATATCCTTTGATTTCCGAAACACAGAAACATATCAATAAATGAAGAAGTAAAGATGGAAACTTAACTTATGAAAACCCATGAAACTTGTTGTTGGACACTTAGGGTTCGGTATCTAACAATCAATTTCCTAAGTTTCCTTGTAAGTGCTCATCTTTTTTGTTTGTTAGAAATCGAAACCTTAGTATCTAACAAGAAATTTCAGGTGTTTCCCAGTACGATTCCATATTTATCTTTAAAAACATTCACAACATTGAGAAATCCGATTAGTAAGAGTTTCAGAAAAAATAAATTGGAAACAAATAATTCACTTCCTTTCACTTCCTTCAAACTTTTGCTTTAGAAGTATGCAAAGTCTTTATGTTTTTTACTGTCAAAAGTTTAAATGGCAATGTTGGCGTAAGTTGTCATAGCAACTTTGATTGGGAATATTTTGAATATGAGCGCAAAATTTTGGAATGGTGGTGGCTTGGGGTGCATACAGATTGTATGGAGGAAAAATCGGGAACGCTGCCATTGAACAGCAACAGAAACTGAGAGTAACGCACGAAAGAAACACAGGAAGTAAAGTAAAAACAGTTTAGGGATAAAAAGGCAAAGGGAAATGAATGAGCAAAAAAAAAATAAATAAAAAATACATAGGAAATTAAAGAGGGAAATTCGAAAAAAATTCATAAAAAAAAGTTTTTACTAAAACGCAGTTTTTTTTAAACCAAACGGTGAAAAGGGGTTAAAAAAACTAAAAGTGATGCGATTTGACTGTTTTTTTCTTTTCGGTTAGAACTCTGAATACTCATTGAATTGTATGGATGTAGCATGTGTATGTGTGTGCGTCGTTGTTGTTGTTGCTTATGCGATGCAGCTACTGCGGAAATGAAATATGCAACGCAACAATGCGAAGCGACAGTAACATTGTGTGGCAACACCAACAAACGCTGAGTGGCTAAATTGAGAAAACGCTTCCATCGCTTATCGCTCAAATCAATGAGTGTGTGTGTGTTTGTTTGCTTTGTTGTTATATGTTATTACTACTGCTATTTCTATTTTTATTTCTTTTTTTGCATCAAGTATTTTTTTTTTATTTTGCATCAAGCATCACTCCACATTTCAGTGTTTCGATTTCCCGCTGCTGCACACATTTCCAGCATGTTGCATGCCGCTCAACAGACCGACTTCAAGTGCTTGATGTGTCCTTCAGTGTTGTTGTCAGGCACTTGAGTGCAACTCATCAGTGTTGCTTAACTCTAATTAGTGCCAAATACGTTTTTAATTGCACACACGCACACAAACACACACACAGACATACAGGCAAATAAACTCACACACATACGCAGAACTATTCGTAGTCATAGTCCTTTGGCTCGCTTTCGTACGCCCACTTCAATTTGCTGCTGCCACAATTGATACAAAATCCACAAACACACACCTACGCTCAGATATTTTGCGTACACTCACACACACACAGAGACAAAAAGTCTAATTTTAATTGCCTCTATTGCTGACAATGCGCACATGTTGCCCGCCACGCAATATATTCTTTGTTATTATTGTTATTTTCGAGTACTCAGTGTTATTGTGTTTGTTGTTGTTGTTGTTGTTGTTGTTTTGGCTATTTGGCATTGCTACATTGCCGCTGGTTTTCATTAAATTTTTGCGCTGCTAATAAAAATGTTAATTTACATTATTTTGGGCTAAAATTAAAAGCGCCATAAAATAAACAAGCAAACCTCTCCAGGGTGGCAAAACTTTCTCCCATCGCCTTCTCCTGCTTTGATCAGCGTCTTTGGTTTTCGCTATTCGCCGCCTTTGCTGTTTATTTATGGGCCGCTTTAAATTTGCCGCGCTGCACGACTGCAACTCGTTGCAAATTGCAGGGCTGCGGCGTCCATGCGGTGCCGGGGACGCAGTTTGGAACGAATTGTGAAGTGAGCGGGGAGGAATGTAATCAGAATAATTGCGTGGCACTGCTGCGAAGAAGAAGAAGAAGACGATTTAATTAGCATTGCATAGGAGAATTTGTGGGTTTCTTTATTGCTTAAACGTTGCACGGCGCTTGCTGAACCAAATTATTTGAATTTGGATTTGAAATTTTTGTTAAAAAGTGGCAGCAAAATTGAGGTTAGATTGAAGTACAGTCGTGTCTGGATGTAGTGAACTAATAATTGCAAGGCCTGTTCACAGTATTGAGGTTGTTCACTATATCAAGGTTAACATTTTTGTTCATAACTCGTTTTAGTTGCTCAAAATACAATTTTTGTTTTTTTCTTAAAATTGCTTTCAAAATTGTGTTCAATATTTAGAGGCTCCATGTCAAAAGTTGGGTGTTCACTACATCGAGGTGTTCACTTTATAGGGTGTTCACTATACCCAGACACGACTGTATGTAGAAATGTTCAGTTGAAGAATTTCGTTATTCATCATCAAATGCTTTCGTCTATATTTCCATTTCATTAAAATTTCCAAATCTCATTACGACTATAACAAAATCACATTAAATTCTCTGAAAAACGTTTAATCATGCAGACACAAAGCTCCCAGAGCGCCGCAATTACGCAGTAATAACCGCAAATTAAATGCAAATTAACACCGCTTTCCATCATTGTGCAATAATTCGACGTAGTAACGCGCAACTCATCTGCGAATTGTCAATGAAATGTCGACAATTTAAACACAATTCGCATTTGGCCCGTTTCCTATTTACAATTTCCGCTGGCTAAATGCGAAATGCAGCACCGACGCTGTGGTCATTTTCGAAGCCAACTTGAAGCAAGTTTGAGCAATTTCAAATAAAGTTCTTCACTCGCCGTCAGTTCTTCCCATGCTTGCTTAGCGCATTTGCTGCAGCAAAGCGTGGCGATTAAAGAGCGGAAAGTGAAAAGCCGAAAGTAGGCCAACGATTCGTGTGCCCACAGTCCATGGCGGCGACTCGGAACCTGATGACGCGCCGTTTGTGTATCGAACGTTCATGGACGCCGCAGCGGAGCGGCTATAATGGGCAATCATTATGGCCGCAGGCCGGCAACGTTGCAACTTTGACGCGCATGAGCGATGAAGAAGCGCCACAACAACTACTACTATTCGGATAGTAGTAAAACACTTCCGTGGCCGGCAAGTTTTGGAGGCAGCGGAAATCAAAGACCGACACCAGATATTCATTGCTACAGCTTGCACTGTGCGTGAGCGAGAGGAAGACAATCTCCCCCGTGTGTGAGTGTGAGTGTGTGTGAGTTTAGAAAGGGGACGGCAAGGAATGTTTGTGGCAACAACTACAGGAAATTTGTTGTCTTGCTGCCATTGCTGCTTTTGTTATTATTGTTGTTGTTATTACTACTGCTGAAGCAAACCATTCGAGCATGACCCGAGCAAAAGCAAAACGAGAAGAGAAATCAACGCAAAGAATTACGAGCAAAATCCATCAAAAAGCAATCAAACATAAACAAACCAACGAAAAATGCGCCAAACAATAAACGCAGACTATATATTTTTTTTGGTCAATAATTTGCGGTTCAATTGAGCGCGCAAACCCAAAATGAAATTTCATGCAAAGTTTGATCGAGTAGAAAAGTTTGTTGGAGTTTTTTTTGAAATTTTTTATTTAACAAAATGGTTGGTCGAACTTTGGCTTTTGGTATGTAGATTAGAGTGAAAGTTGTTGTTGTTGTTGTTGTTTGGGCAGTTGTGGACAGTTTGTTGTGCACGAGCGAGAAAAATGTGTGGGGGCGACATTAAGTTAAGGCATTCGATTATATGTCAGCGGGTTGTTTGTTCGAAACGATTATTTATTGATTTGTATACAATTTTAAGAAGTTTATTTATTCGAAACTGAAAAAAGGAGAACCTTTTATTATTACTAAACTATTTATTAATTCATTTATTTGTGATTTACGAGCTGCCAGCAACGTGTAACAGCAAATGCTTGCCCTGCACTTTCTATGGTTTTGTTAAGAAAAATATACAAATACAAAATAATAAAAAAATAGCAACAACCAAAACAAAGCACTAGCAATCATCCGTGAAATTATTGCACTGACATTTGCTGCATGTTGAAGTGACAAATCTGATCTGGCACTTGCAACTGTTGCAACCGTGGACAACTGCATGCAACATATCACTTGACTGTGTGTGTGTGTGAAAAGGCGCCAACACGCTGGCACACAGCTCGGCGAGGAAAGCATGGAGCGCCAACTGAATGCTGACAACAGGCTGACGGGTAGGTCACAGAGTGACAGCAGCACGAAACAACAAAACAACGCAACAACTAAACAGCCAAACAACCAGACAGTAGTCACAAGTCAACAACCTCCGTTGTCGTTGTCGTTCTCAAGTGCTGCTCTGACATGTGTGTTTGCAAGTAAGCGCCACTGGCAAACTATGTGACAACAAGCAACGTAGAAAAATGCACAACAACAACAACAAGAGTGCTGCAAAAAAGTGTAGCAAGCTGTTGTTGTTGTAGTTTTAGTTGAAAACGAATTTGTGTTCGGTGTTGGGAATGCAGTGACATTGTACTGGTTGTATGTTTTGCCTGAATGTAGTTTTGTGCCATATATGAAATTGACAGAGTATTGGGTTTTTGTTGTTGCTGTTGGTGCAGTAAAGACACACACACACAAACAAGCTTTGAGAGGACACCAGAGAATGGGAACAGGCGAAGAAAAATGTAAAAAGTGGAAAATTTTTAACTTCTGTTTGTACTTCAAGTGGTGCAGCAGAAAAGGTAAAACTTTTGCATATGAATGAAAATAATTTTCTTGAAATTTTGCACAAAATACAAATTACACTGCACAAAAAAATCAATTTTTTTTAAAATAACAAGGTTCTGACAACGAATTCTAGTAGAGGGGGCCCAAAAAAATATACGTGTATCGGCGTTTTAAAAGTTTACGTCTGAATTTTTTTTAGGGGCGTCAAAGTTTCCCCCTTTTTGCACATTCTTATGGTGAATCGGCATACGAAAACCATGTAACCTCACATTTTAGGTATATGATGTGTTCAGAAATTTCATGTAAAATACTACGAAGAACACTTTTGTGGAGCATTTCAACCCTGTAGCTCCTATTTGTATGGGCCAATTTGACCCTTTTTTCTAAAGTGCCAAAAATGTCCTATAAAACAGGACTTTTTAAGGAAAAAATGTACCACGAAATTATTCGCCATAAAATTCTACTATAGGTCTCTGAATACATCAAAGCTCAGAAATTAACTTGAACGCCAGAATTAAGCCGAAACTGAAAATGTGTTTAAGTGTTTATTTCGTACTTATTCAAAATTGGTACTAAAATCTCCTACAAAACTTAATTTTTGAGGGTTAGCGTGTAAATATATTTTATATTTTTTTTTTGGCCCCCTCTACCAGAATCCGTTGTCAGAACCTTGTTATTTTTTTTTTGATGTACAGTGTTATTAGTCTTCACATATTTTTATTGACCCATATTCGTATAGGATACCAACCAGAGTCAATGAAAACGAAGCAACTCCATAAGTTTAATCAAACACATTCGTTGTTGCTTTGCGTCGGGTGTGCGGCTGTTGTTGGTGTTGGTGGCATGCTGCCACGTACGTTGTACTATTTGCGCTCCACTCAGCCACCAACTGGTGGCAAGAAAATTTAATTTCAAACTTGACTTTTATACGCTTTGCTTTTCAGTTTTCTTCGGTTTGCCTTTGGTATTTGTTATTGGTGTGTGTCTGTGTTTGTGTGTGTGTGTGCGTGAGGTAAGGAAAATGCATTAAAATGCAGCCAGACAAACGCATACTCGTATAGTACATGGATTATATAGTTCTATATAAGGAAGTGTCAAACCAATGTGTGACTGTGAGGTTTTTTTTTTGCTTACATGTGTGAAAGTTAAACTCATTTGGCAAGCGTCATAAAAATTGGCGCCACGGCATGAACAGAAGAAAAAATCCTGCAGAACAGAAGAACAAATCTTGCAGAACAGAAAAAAAATCCTGCAGAACAAAAGAAAAAAAGTACAGAAAAAATTACTGCAGTCAGCTGCAGCTCAAGTTGAATGTTCTGCGTTCGTGCATTGACATTGCGCGGTAAAGGCATGTCCCCGTTTCAATAGACACAAGCTGAAATTCTTTTGTTGTTAGTCCTTTGTGTGTCTTTTGAATGAAACAATTTTCTCAATGAAAGCTTATTTTCCGAATCTCACGCTTAATGGTTTTGGTGCAAAGAAATACAAATTAAATGTAAATAATGAATTCAGCTGTTTATGGTTTTAACGTGTCAAAAGTACCAAGAAAATACACCAAAGTTAGCTGAGTTGTGTGGCTTTTATTTTTATTGATACATTGACTTTTGCAGTACATGTGCAGAGAGTATTTGTACACACATGTAAAAGTTCGCACTTACCGCATAAATGCGATTTATAGGCCTTACGTGTCCTTAATCAATACTGCATGTAACGTTCTCGATTTAATGTTGTAATAAAATCTGGTCATTTGGCTTTAATTATTTTTACGAATACGACCGGATGTGTTTATTTTATTATAGATGGAAAAAAAAAATACTTTCAATACAACAAAACATAATTAAAGAAAATAAAAAAATACATAAAAATTTATTTCAGAAACAAGCATATGTTAAATGTTGTCTTAAATGTTGAAACACAAAGTTTTTCTTAGCATTTTTTGACATTTGGCTACAAAAATTATAGTCACAAAATTTTAGTGACAAACTATTTTTTCCTTTTTTAATTTCTTGTAATAAGTTTGTGAATAATGTGCAATTTGCTGCCGTCACAGAGTGTTTTGTAACAAAATTTGGTGTCAAAATGGGACAAAAACAAGGTTCAGACAGTTTGCGTTGAAATCCGACATGTAAACATTTGAATGTAATCTTTTGGAATAAGAAATTTGTGTCCCAAAATTTTTGTGACACTTTGTGACAACAAATTTTACATACAATGCGATTATCTGAAATGTATAAAGTGTGATTTGCTATTATCACAAAGTTGGAAGAACAAAACGTTGTATAAAAACATTTATCACAGAGAACCAACCATTCATATAGCAAATTTTTATTTTCTTGCCTACATTCCTGTTCTTTGTAAGCATTCGATCCCCTTAATGACCATGAAATGTAATTTTTTGAACAATTTCCTCAACTACCACATTTTGCCTATTGAATGCGGAAATTGTAAAGTTCAATTGTCGCCAAATGATACGCGTTTTTGCCATAAAAAAGTTGTTCGGTATGTTTTTGTGTCGGACTTTTTTGTGTATCATTCGCCAAGTGTTGCAAATGTTGTTGCAGACATTTTTACGCACGCTGCACTTTAAAGGGGGCGAATGAGAGGTTAAAGACTGCAACAAGTGGCGCACAAACAGTACACAAACAAAGCTTAAGCGTTATAGGGGGCTGTGAGCAAAAATTGTGTAGGTGTGTGTCTTGTATAAAGTAAAAAGACCAAAGCGGAAGGCAGGCAGGAAAGAGAAAAGTTACATTATAAAATGCAGTATACAAATTTTAAAGGATGAGTGCAGAACGAGTGGTGGAGAGTAGAAGAAAAGCAAGAAGGCAAGAAGAAAATGTTGAGCATGCATTTAAAGTTATACTTAGCAAAAATGTCAAAGGAAACTCAATTTTAATGTCAGAGAAAAGGGGACACACACACACAATTCTTAGCCACAGGAAATACATATCGAAACATGTGCGCAAAGTTTGGTATGTATTTTTTGTATATAAGAATTGTTGTACGATATTGCGTAGAGCAGCCATGTGTGGCATGCTGACGGCAACGCTTCGCAATTGGGTTAATTGCGCAATGACGTCTTTTTGCTGTCATCGAGTTCAATGCAAACACGGGGTCTGAAGTGACAGACTGTTATGACTATAAAAAGTGAGTAGGGCAGGGAATTAGGCTAATGGCGTCCAAGTGCGTGACGGGCATTGGACTTTAGCTGGCAATAAAGTTTGAACATTTAAATATTTGTGATGAAGGCACAATTCAAGTGTTAACAACTATATTTTATTTTTTGAAGCACTTTAGAACAACGATTTTTATCTAATTATTCTCCTGTATGTATTTCAATTCCAATAACTTTTAGACAGTGACGCCTGCTCATTTTAATTTCAACCTTTTTTCCCCCCAAAACAACTTTTAGGACTCCAAAAATGTTCCGCCCCTTGAAAACAATTTGCATATTTTTCACTACTCTGCCTTTCAGTGCTTGCCTTTATTTACACACAGCCACACACATTTATATGAAAAACATTTCACAAATACACTCGTGAACCAGTAGCCAGTCACTTCCAGTTCCCAATTGCACCAAAGACAAACACACGAATTGGACGTTCTGCGCTGCGCCGGCGAGTTGAAAGCAAATACTCGCACTGCGGCTCCAATGTTTATTTATTATTTTTCTGAATAAAATGTTCATTTAATTGTATGCATATGTCAGCCATTGCCTTTGTTTTATATGCACAACAATCATATCTAACAAACAAAAGCTACGAGTATCTGTGCCGGGACAGAGTTTCAACCATTCGCTTGGTTGGCCTTCATTTGGCAGTTTTTCGTATGCGCTCTGGACTCGCACGAAAAAAACTCCTTTCTTATTATTTGAACTCTGCACTGCGGACCTCGTCCTTTGTGCTTTTTGCTCATATAATTTGTATAATAATTTGCACTAATGTTTAGTTTGCGGATGGCAAACAAGCGCAGCGCGAACTCGTAACTGCACTGAAACAACTCAAACTGTGAACGGAAATGCAAATTCTGAAATGAACTGATATTACAACCGTAATTGAGTAGCAACGGCACTCGGCAAATAGCAGAGGACACACTGAATACTGTAAGCATGTGTGTGCTGTGCTTTAAAGGCGCTGCCTGGAAGTGATGTGAAGTATTGAAATGGAAAAAACTTCTCCGAAGAAACTTGATAAGTTAAAATTTGCGCATAGAAATGAATTTAAGTATATGTATAATTGAAAAAATAGTTTCAGATGCCTGTTAAGGAACTGAAGAAAATGTATCAATGAAAGAAGTCTTTTAGAGTGTGAAATTTCAGTCAAATGTATCAATTAACTCAAGTTGAAGCCCAACATGCTTTCGTTTTGTAAGTTTCACAAAATTTTGCTTCAATATTTTCAACTGTCCTCTCACTCATCTTTTCTTTCCTAACTCAAATGAAGCTCATTGCTGTTGAAAGCTCATTCGGTTTATTGCTGCTTTTTAATCTGAGACAATAAAGACTAAAAAAAAAACCAACAATCTCAAGGGGCATATTAAATTGTATCAGATTTCAAAGTGTGGCAGCGCTTTAATATCTGCACACGCGAACAAGAGAGACAACAAAAACGCGTAGTGTATTAAGTGTGCCTGGCGGGGTGCTGAAATGGGCGCACAGTCAGTGAGATTAGAAGTGGCGAACAATGCGACAGTGGTTTGGATCATGCTTGAGTCACACTTGAAAGCAATCACGTAGCGCATTTGCATATTTATGGGCGCTGCCGTTGAAAGGATTAAAGCGCAATATGCCAATTTTGTTTATGTTTTCTTTAACTTATTCATTTAGCATCTTGAGACTTTATATTTTCAGCTAATGCAATTTAATTGTTTACTGATAACAAAATGAATGGAGTACTTAGCAGAAGGAGGCGTGCTTACAACACTAATAAAACTAATTAGACTAGAAATTATTTGCTTCAATTCTACAGCTGAATTCTACAGCCTAAAAGTATACCACAAGTCTGAGTACTCAAGTTATTATCATTCAACATAAAAGTTGCTTTTTATAGCCTACCTTTAGGCGGCAAATAAAACCTCACAAAGTGTTGCTGAGTATTAATGCGACTTAAAATTTTTGACCTGCAGTCTTAATTCCATCGTCATCAGCATCAACATCATTGGTGCAGAAACAAAAAAAAAATATTCGCCTACGGAAAACGGCGTTGAAATGTTTAAATGTTGCACGACACATTCGCATTGCGCAACTCGTGCTTACATTTGCATGCGCGTACGGGGCCACATTTACATACATACACATGCATTACATACGCCCTGTAGGAATTCGGACTGGTCCAAATGTAGTTTTTCAACTGGTTGCTTGTCAGTCATAGCTGACTTCAGAACCGACTCGTTTCCTTGGAGCAAACTCACCCTTTTAACGTGGCGGTGTGACAGTCAAATGTCCACGTCTGCATCCATTTGCAACTAGTCCAAGCTCAGTCCTAAATAAAACACTTTCTAAACCAGTTGCAAAGCGACTAGTTTGCAAACCAATTTATTCTGGATTAGTTTTCTAACCAGTTGATTTTCATAAAGGAAAATAAAACATTGCAATATTTAAATATTAATTTTATTTTAAAAATATTATTAAAACAACAAAAATTCATCGCGAATAAAAAAAATATTGGTGCACGTAAAGATGAACTTCGACTAGTTGACACACTTCTGTCGAAACTGTCGCATTACAACATCCTGACTTCGCCTGCAATTAATAAATGAATTAATTAATTAATTAATAATTACATAAATATAATTACATAAATCTATCTATACTATTATATAAAGCCAAGTGTGACGTTGCTTTTTTGAGCCACAATCAGGCAAAAACCCCTGAACCGATTTAGATGAAATAAGCACCAAACATATTTTTAGCTGGGGGAATGGTACATAGGCTATATGAGAATGACCAGGCCCCCTTCTTACGCCCACTATGGTAACAAAACTCATCTATGGTATGCTTTTGTAAGGCAATATGGGTATCAAACGATTCAGCGTGTCATTGTGGCAAACATAGGCTATAATATAATCGGCCACGCCCACCTTCTGTGCCCACTAAACTAACATAACGAAGCTACGGTACATGTCGGTAAATCAGTATTAATATCAAATGATTCCGTGTTTCATTGATGTTAAGATAGGATATATAAGATTGGCCACGCCCACCTGATATGCCTTTTCGCCACGCCCACTATAATACCAAATCAGCCATGGTATATTTGTCATAACAATATGGGTATCAAACGGTTCAGCGTGTTATTGCGGGAAACATAGGCTATAATATAATTGGCCACGCCCACTTTCCGCGCCCACTAAACTAACAAACCGAAGCAACGGTACATGTCTGTAAATCAGTATTAATACCAAATGATTCCGTGTTTCATTGATGTTAAGATAGGATATATAAGATTGACCACGCCTACCTAATACGCCGTCTCGCCACGCCCGCTATAATAACAAATCAGCCATGATATATTTGTCACAGCAATATGGGTGTCAAACGATTTTGCGTGTCATTGCGGCAAACATAGGCTATAAAATAATCGGCCACACCCACTTTCCGCGCCCAGTTTAGTGGTGCATGTCTGAAAATTAATGTTGATGTAAAATGATTCTGTGTTTCATTGATGTTAACATAGGCTATATAAGGTTGACCACGCCCACCTTTTACGCCTTCCTGCAAAGCCCTTTATGATGTCAGAAATTATCTGTGGTATATTTGTGCAAAACAATATGGATATAAAAAAATGTTGTGAGTCATTGCAGCAAATGTCTATATATTGCCACCGATTAGATGTGCCGTTTCACTGGTAAAATTTAATGGGCGTTGAACAAGGGCGTGGCACTTTTTAAATGCCGGTGTAACTTTGGAACTACAACTGCGTTCACATCAATAACTACCGGTACAAACGTACGATTTAGTTGTGTTTTTCGATAGGGAGAATGGGGTGGGTTTTTGACAAGGGGGCGTGGCACCGCCCATACAACTTAAATTTTCAATATGGAATATCTTCGGAATGAGAAATCGGGCAGCATTAAAATTTGGTGCGGAGTCACCGTTTAGATGTGCCGTTTCACTGGTAAAACTTTGTGAGCGTTGGACAAGGGGCGTGGCACTTTTAAAGCAACTCAAATGTTTTGAATAACTTTGGAACTACAAATCACACATCAAAGAGATTTGACACAAACTTACGATTTAGATGTGCCCATCGACATGGAGAATAGGGTGGGTATCGGACGAGGGGCATGGCACCGCCCATAGAACTCAAGTTTTTAATGTGAAATATAAGTCGGCCAGCATTGAAATTCGATACAGCATCATGGCTTAGACGTGTCGTTCAAGTGGTTAAATTGTATGGGCGTTGGACAAGGGCGTGGCACTTTTCAAGCGACCTAGAACGACATAGAACCCAATTTTTTAATGTGGAATAGCTTCGGAACAATAAGTTGGAAAGCTTTGAAGTTTTGTATACCATCGTCCCATAGATGTGTCATTCTAACTACTGGCAAAATTTTATGGACGTTGAACAAGAGGCGCGGCATATTTTTTGTGACTGAAGTTTTCCGCGTAACTTAGGAACTGAAAGTCGCATATCAATGAAACCGGGTCACACCCTTCGACTGGAGGAATGGATTGGGCATTACATAAAAGAGGCGTGGCATCGCCCATAGAGTATAGTATGAAGAAACTTGATTTATTGGGCCCATTGACTTCAAGCTTGCGTGCAAAGCCGCAGGGCCCTACTAGTTTATTAATACATACCATTCGACTGCTGCTGCAATTCGTTGTTTCTCGCAACAACGCAAAATTCTAACAAATCATTCAAGGTAAAACGTGCAAATCGAGCAAATCGAGCGAACTTCGAGTCATAGAAACAAACATGTTCGAAAAATGCAAACATTTCTACGTTGTTGTTGTAACGAAAGTATTGCAAGATCAGCCTTAACAGAATTTGGTTGATTATTTCACCTCTGTTTCGTCTTTCGTATATTCATGTCTCTTCTTGCCTATGAACGCGCACACATAACGTGAACGATTAGACGCGAACTGACTGACTTCTGCATTCGCTGGCACCTACTTGGACAACTATTTGTCAAATTGACTTACAAAAGACCAGTTGAAAAACCAATAAATTTCGGCAATTAGTTGTCTCAGGTCCGACAGGGCGGATTTCATACACACACTCACACACACACGTACACGAGTATGAACGTGCGCGGGCGGCTGACAGTCGCTCTGTCAGCGCCACTCGACAGGCAACACGGAAATTATGCAGCTGACATATGGACGCAGCAACTCAGCGCAAGACACCACAGGACCAATGCGACGTTCGGGCGGCAGAGGCTGAGTTTGGAACAATGCAGTAAAGCGCCAAACGCTACAGAAGACGGCAGGTGGGCGCAAAGATAGCGACGCATAAGAGTGGCTGACACACAAGGCGACAACTGACGCCAGCGCTGATGTGTGCGGCTACGACGGCGACGACATCAGCGTTGGCGGCTTTGGTGACGGCTGCTGATTATGATGACGACGATAATGTGGCTGCTGCTGCCTCTGCTGCTGTCGCTGACGTTGATGCGCGCTACGTAGCTTATGAAAGTGACAAGTTGCTGCATTCATAAAACGACTGAACCGACAATTTGCGTGATTTTATCTTTCGTGTTTTTTTTTCAGCCAGAAGCAAGCTGCCATAAGTTTTATGTGTTATTTAAGGCCAAATATGTACAAATACACAGGCATACATGGCAAGTGTGCGTGTGTGTGTGTTGCTGAGCGGCTGTGTGGCTTAATAAAAAGTTTTAAAAAAATCAAATGTCAGTCAGACTGCCGCGTTGCGCGCTCTGCTTTTTTAATTGGCTTGCGCCATATGTGTTGCATGCGATTTGCTTGCTAAATTGTTGGCGGTTTGCGTTGAGTTGAATAAATTAAATTTAAATAATTGCTACAGAATTTACGTTGCGAATGTGAGTGAAATGTTTAATTGCATTTGTTACAACATTTTGTTGGTTTGCATAGTTTTTCGCAAACATAGAAAATTATATTTTGTTGTGTTGTGTGTTGCATCAGAACTTTATATTTGATTTTGATTTGAGTTATTTTAATGCAATGAAAAAGTAAGAAAAAAGTTTGAAATTAAAATCAATTAAACAAAATTGAATCAAAACGAAATTTAAGCATTGAAAAATATTATTGCATAAATAAAATTAATATTGTAGACTACAATATAAAAATTGAATATTTAAAATTAGAAACTGATTGGGTAAGCACAAAAATAAAATTAAAAATTAAAACACAAAACTTAAAATTGAATATTTCAAACTTCAAAACAAAAGCTAAAAACTATAAACAAAAATTAAAAACTAAAAGTTTAAACGCTAACTACAGACAAAAAAAAATTTTAAATTAAAACACAACAATTTCAACTTAACATTACAAAGTAAAAAGTAAAAAGTTAACTAAAGACAAAAAAAAAAGTTCAATGAAAACTACAACAGAAACTACATTTGAACATCTAAAAATAAAAGCTCAAAATCAAAAATTAAAAACTAAAAATATTAACTAAAGACAAAAATATATTGAAATTAATAAAAGCTAAAAATTAAAAACTAACTTAAGACAACAAAAATTTTAAATGAAAAACAAAAACTACAACTGAACATTTGAAACTTCAAATTAAGAGTTAAAAACTATAAACAAATATAAAAAATTAAAAACTACAAATTAAAAATTAACTACAGACAGACCAAAAGTTCAAAATGAAAAAACAAAAATTACAACTGAACATTAAAAAAACAGAAGAAATTAGAACTTGAGAAATAAAAGATTAAAACAAAAAAATTAAAAACTTAAAAATGTAATACAAATATTAACTAAAGACAAAGAAATTTAAATTAATAGACAAAAAATAAATTTTCATCTAACAATTAAAGCTAAAAATTAAACATTAACTAAAGACAACAAAAACTGTAAATGAAAAAAATACAACTGAACGTTTGAAACTTCAAATTAAGAGTTAAAAACTAAAAACAAAAATTACAAATTAAAAGCTACAAATAAAAAATTAACTAATACAGACCAAAAGTTTAAAATGAAAAAACAAAAATTACAACTATACATTAAAAATTAAAAACTAACTATGGAAAACTTTGTTATTGTTGTTCTATAAATTAAAATGAAATATAAAATAACACTGAACATTAAAAAATAAGAAACTAACTAAAGACAAAACAGAGGTTTAAATAAAAATACAAAAATTACAACTGAACGTTAAAAACTAAAAATTAAAGACTAACAATTAAATAAGCTCTTAAGCCAGAACAAAAATAACAAAATAAAATTATCGCTGCAAATGAGGTCAAAAACTAAATTCAATTACATGAATTTCAACTAAAGCCAATAATTATTCGAAAATGTGATTTATATTAATTTTTCAAGCATACTTTACGGATTGTGGGCGCGCATTACATTGTTATTCATTTAGTTGGCAGTAAATCTCAAATAAAAAAAAATGTGGCATGCATTGTGAATTGGCGGAATTTTGTTAAACGATTCATTATTGACGTTGCTCGCGGCATTTTTCGTCCTTAATTGTGTTGTTGTTGTGTAAATACTGGCTTGCCACTGCTATGTAAACATGTCTACTTCATTGGTTGTTGTTTAATTTGGTTGCTTACACATGCACACATGTGTGTTAATTGTATGCTGGCGGGCAACAACAACAACAGTGGTGTTAATTATATGCTGATTGACTTGTAATTGCAGCAATACCAAAGCCGATAGCATTTTCGCTTACAGCACAAAGGCAGGCAGCACAAAGCTGTTATTTTTATTTAAATTACATTTAAAAAAATTTTGTAATATATTTTATTGTTGATTTTGCTTTATGTTTACAATTAATAGTAGGAAATTGCATTTAATTGCACAGTGGTAAATGTTGAGCAAATATGTAAAACAACCACTCACAGTGTCGAGTTCGTGTTGTGTTTGTTTGCTTAGAAGTGTTGTGGTACTTTTTAGCTGTCCAGTAATAAATCAATAGTTGGTCAAATAACGTTAAACATTTATTCGAGTTACAAGTTTTCATTCAGCTCTTTAATTGAAAGGCTTATTTTTTATAGTTTTGGAGGTTCGCTAAAGACTCAGCCTAAGGGTCGGCCAGTTTAAACTAAGCTAACATGCAATTCTGATTTGGTTTTGGTGACTTATTTTTTCATTGAGTATCTTTAATCAAGTCCTCATTTTAATTTCGCTATTTCACTGCAGTGTGGCCGCCATTAATTGCTAATTAACCGCGTTTAACCATGGCCAGTGTTACAAATTGCCACAGTCAGCGTGTCAGCGACAGTTGTTGGCACTTTTTTCATTTCAAGTACCTTTCAATAATGCTGCAGATTTGCATGCATAATGAGCAGATTGCAAAATCCGCCATTCAATAAGGCCGTATCAGCTTTATTATGTGTTGGCTTTTGTTGTTATGCAATGGCCGGTCAGAACTCTATGTGAAAACAAGCGAGAACGAAACACATATGTGGAAAAAATGCTATATTGATGGCGGTTGGGTAGACAAAACGTGTGACTGATGGTCTTTTGCCGCACACTGAGAATAAAAGAGGTCAGCGGTTAAATAAAGCAGCGAGGCAAAAATGCAGTTCAATAACCTTAAATTGTAGATGAGCGCATTGTGGCGTTGAAAATGGTAGTCAAAAGACTTGATTAAAATTTTGCTGTGCTGACAAGTTTTTATCGTTAATCATTTTGTATTTACAGTCGTGTCTGGGTATAGTGAACACCCTATATAGTGAACACCTCGATATAGTGAACACCCAAATTTTTACATGGAGTACTCTAAATAGTGAACAATCGAAAACCTCTAAATAGTGAACAAAATTTTGAAAGCATTTTCAAGCAAAAAGCAACAAAAAACAACAAAAAACACAAGAAGGAATCAAAAATGAAAGGGGTTATTTTTCTAATTTGTATTTTTGCTGTTGATTGTTACTAAATCAGCTGTTTCTTGACCTTAGTGGTTATGTTTTCTGTCGAGTGCAAACCGATTGTGGTTGAAAGTAGTGTTTTTTTTATTTTTATTTTAATGATATTTTGAATATATAAACACGCAGTGTATTTTAAGCAAATAAAACGAGTTTTTGAACAAAAATTCTAACCTTGATATAGTGAACAACCTCAATACTGTGAACAGGCCTTGCAATAATTAGTTCACTATATCCAGAGACGACTGTATTTTGTTTTCTTTTGTGTTGTATTTAATACGAATAAAAATGAATACCAGTGTGTTGCTGCAGTGAAGTCAATTTGTTTATTTTAAGGACATGTTTGTGTTATTTTCCAGTGTGTTGAAAAAACAGTGTTGAATACACATTTCGAATGTGTGGAATTGTGGAATTTGTAGGCGTAAGAGTGCCTTGTACATAGGCTGTCATCGTAACCTAACCCAACTAAAAGATGGGTTGGGGGGCGAGCAGAATGTAAAACAATACCGCTTTATATGCACTCCACAGCGTTTCAATTCATTTTAATTTTACTGCAATAAATATAACATAGAAGCTGGGACAAACTTTGTTACGTATACGCACCGTGAACTCGGAAAAAACTTTTGGAGAAGATGTAAATAAACTAATGATTCGTCTATTTACTTCTTCTCGTATATTCAAATCGATCTAAACAAAAATTTAAAATTAAGATTATAAAAAATACAAAAGATTATAAAAAAAGTAGCAAAAAAAAAAATAAACTTTTAAAAACTAAAAAACAAAATTTTGTATTTAACACCCCTAAAAAAATTTTACAAAACATTATTTAAAAAATTTAATTATTTTTACGGCGCTTTCATTTTGTATTCTTGACATTTTCAAAGCATCTAAAAAATGTGTTTCTTCACTTGAAACAAACTCCACAACAATTCGCATACAGACAATGTTTAGCCACATTTTGTCTTAAGGGAAGGCTCCCCTGGATTTGGGCAAAAATAAGGCAAAGTTTGTAATTTTTTTGTGGGATAATGAAAAGGCGTACAAACTTCCGGTTTTGACTATTAAATTCGTCTATTATTTAGGAGTTTAAAAAGTTAAAAAACTTGATGAACTTGACTTTCTAAAAACTTCAAACGCGTTTATCTCGAAACCATTTTTTCCAATCTAACTGAAATCCCCGGACTTGATCTAATGATCCGATTTTTTTCATCTAAAAACTGCTCGAATGTATTTGATTTTCTGTATGCCTTGAACTAACAATTTGCATAAATAGTTATTTATTTTTAATTTTTAAATGTGGTTGAAATTAAAAAAAGGTGCAAAAAATTTAACTTTTTACTTCAAATATTCATTGTGCAAGAATTTTTCGTTTAAATTTTTTGAGTCTAGTTCAATGCACAGACAATTTTGTTATCTTTAAGTAATGACAATGCTTTTTGATTTCAGTCCACTACAAGAGGCTGCAGGATTACAGTTCTCGAGCGATGTTTGGCGCGCAGAGGCCTACGGAAATCGCCATTTTGTAGCCGCCATTTTGAATTTCATCAAGTTTTTTAACTTTTTAAACTCTTAAATAATAGACGAATTTAATAGTCAAAACCGGAAGTTTGTACGCCTTTTCATTATCCCACAAAAAAATTACAAACTTTGCCTTATTTTTGCCCAAATCCAGGGGAGCCTTCCCTTAAGCCCTAAAGTTTTAGTATTTTATTAATGCTCCTTCATCTCAAAATTAATAACGCTTTTTATGTTGTCATTTATGGTTGCTTTTTATGTGTGTCATTAGCATTTTAGGCCTAACCAGCGTTGCTGCGTTGTGGTCTAATTGCTTTTGAGTTCACGAGTAGCAAAAAATCCTGCACCATATGTTGCCATGTTGTGAGCTTATAAATTTAATGAAGTATTTCATAAAATAAAAATGCTTGTTTAAGCATAAAACAGCACACAAGACTGCTGCAGAATATAGCAAATATTTATACACGACACAGTTACGTTTTTCGCTCGTCTTTTAATGCATTAAATTTGTATGTGAGTTCAGGCTGCTCTGCAATGCAACTTGAAACTCTTAAGAAATGCTTTATGTGATGTGATTAATATTTTTGTAATCAAGTAATATGAAATTTCATTAATAAAATGTTTAGGTTGGGTTGAAATTTTGGCATGAAAACACACTGAAGATTAAATTTGTAGCTTCTTGTGATGCCTCAAGTGTCAGTCACTCTCGCTCCCTCACACTCGCTTTCACACATCAGCGCGCTGAGTACCATTCAGATTTTGTCATGGCTACCTGATACACAGTGACAATAGCTCAGTCAGACTAGTTAGGAATGGTGTGCCAAGAAGTCTTAACCAGCTTTTGGCAAATAAGAGTCAGTGACACATAAGATGGAACACGGTCTCTTCTTGCTCTTCTGAGAAGCAATCGCGCCATAACTCTTTATGTTGCTGCCCCAATATGTCATCACATCCTTCTTCCGGGTTTGCTGGCCGTAAACCCAGCAAATGTTGAACACATCTCTTTAAACAAAACAGATTATAAAAACAACTTGTCTTTAATAATATGCTTCAGTTTTTCTGATGCCATTTTCATAAAAAAAGTTGGTGTGTCATATTAGCTCACCCACACTTTCGCCTTCTGTCTGACTCACAGTCACTATAAGCAACTGAACTGAACTTCGTATGCAAATATGCGCATCTTGGCCTTGGCAATAATGGCCAACAACACTGGCGTGTAGCGCCAGGAACCGCTGAACGAACGTTCCTCCATATGTTGTCAGTTTCGCTTGCGTCTGCCACCAATCATACACACACACACGCACACACATCTGTCCGCTCAATCGTTGGCCACTGTGTCTGCTTTGGAATGTGTTTTCAGCTGACAGTGACAGCAGCAACAAACATTGGCGCAAAAACGAAGAAATATCAATTTCATGCGAATTTTATTGGCACGAATGATTTTCTGAGTAGCAGCGTGCCAGTGTTTAAGTAAACGAATTGAGGGGGTGAAACGCAAGTGAGGCAATACATAATATTGCAAAGCATGTATTGTATACATAAGTGTGTGTGTGTGTGTGGGTGTGTGTGGGTGGGCTGTGTCATATGCAAAATCCACTGGCCATGGCAAGTTTGATATTAAATATTTTCTTTGTAAAAAATTTGAATAGTTTGTGTGTGTGTGTGTGTGAATATTTGAACTTTTCGCTTATGCGGAAAAAGGAATTTCCTACAAATACGACAATGAATGCGCACAGAAGTGGACAGTATTGGCAGCGCATAAAAGTATGCAATATTGTGCAATTCACACAACTGTTGCACCTACTTTTGAGTGACTAAATATTGCTCTTTAAATTATGTCCCCTTCACACATCATTCAAAACAATTTTCGCTGCTTTAATGTTAAACAATACTATAGAATATTTGTTGTAACCGTAAGAAAAATGATTACTTTTATGTGCCCATTAACGCCTCATGGAGCATAATTTTCTGCACTTTGTTAAGTTGCTCAAGAAATAAAAATTTAAATAAAATAAATCTCTAAACAAACAAACAGAAAACAATGAGCCGCAAAGCAGAATCGCACGCCACATCAGCTTGCGCGAATGCCCAAACTGATTATGTATGTACACACGTATGTGTGTTTATGTAAAATCAAAGCCCCATCATTGACGCCAACATAAATTGACAAGCGATTTATGCGCCGTCGGCGGCCGTTATGATGTTTGCTTTTATTAATAATTTATTTTATATGCAAATATAAAAAAAAAAAAATATAAACAAAATATCCAGCAATTGCAACAACAACGCAGCCAGCCACGTTTGCGTCTGTTCAGGTTTGTTTACAAATATTTTTTTGTAGCAGATGAAAGCATTTTTGCGCCTTCAATTGTGATTGATTTTAATTCGATTTCATTTCATTGCTCGATTGCGGCACACAACAAAGTGTGCGCTTTGTGCCACAATGTGGTCGGGTAACTGGCCGATTGAGCTGAAGCGGTCCAATTGACGTAATTGCTTCGCGTACTTATCAGCATTCAGCTAAATGGGCGTTTGGTAACACTTTTGGCAACTAAATATTTAAAAAATAATAAAATTTTGCGGTGCTGTTGTTGACCAGTTAGTTGCCATGCGAATTGGTATCGGCGATCAGCGAATAGGAACTAATTTAATACAAATAAGTATTGGCTGCTGGCTTATTAACAAAAATTTCAACCAAAATGAAAATATTTCTGAAAATTAAATAATTATTTAAATAAAATTAAATAAATATTTTTGAAATTGAAATAAATTTAAAAAAATGTTAATGAATATAAAAATTTTTCAAATTGAACACAAAATAATTTGTTTAATATATAAACATTTTCTTTAATATAAAAATAATAAATACTTTTAATATTAAATAAAAGTGTCTGTCAGTGCGATTCCTTCGTCTAGAATAAGAAGATACATATTTTTTTGAATATATATCAATAATTCTGTCAGTGCGCTTTGTTTGTGTAAAGAAAGAAGACGATATATCCAGGTTAATGTAGACCATTATGATGCTTTGGGAATCCTGTTTCAGTCTTACTCCTTTGAGGAATTAAGTTTAATAAAGCAAATACAAATTTTACATAGTAATTCAAAAAAACATTTATTAAATCATGAAACCATATTTATGCAATTAATGTTAAGAGAAGAAGTCTAAAAAAAAATATACACCAAACTATTTCTTAACTTATTTCTCAGAATTTAACTAAGGAGTTAATCTTTGTACTCGATGAGTATTAAGCACCGAAGTACGCACTTGAGTGTTCACATAATATGATAGAAATTTATTACACACATAATGGCCTTAATAATTTAGTTAAATTGGCACTCCGCCCGCGTTAGCATTCCACAAAACGTTGAGAGCAGCTTGAAACTGTAATGCTTCATAGCTGCTGCTTCAAGGACGAAAGACGAAGACGGAAGACTTCGTGGACGTATTTTGTTGTGAGGGGCACATCAAAGTTTGTTATCACTACCCAGTGGCGGCTTAAGGTGCTCGGGGGCCCGGGGCGGCGACGGCTGAGGGGCCCCCACAAACGGTGCAGAATAAGTTTGCGTAAAAAATTAATAACTGGAATTTCCGGTTATGCTTTTTCATTTTTTTTTAATTTGTATTCCATTGAACAGTAAATGGACAGTAAAGGGACAAATTATTTTGAAACGTATATATGATTGAAATTTTATAGAAAGCAATAGAATCCCAGAGAAAAAATTAAAAATGGATAAAAGGATAATCTTACTAAATCTTTCCAAATTTGATAAAAACTAGGAAAACTTTTGGCAGAGCAAACTCGTCAGCAAAAACCGCAAATCTTGCTTCGTTACTACGATCTGGCCATTATTTCAAGCAACCCGAGCAGGATGATTAGATTGTTTTGCGATCAGTGCATCATTACACTACTCGACAAAAAATGGGCCAATCGCGTGCATAGATAAAGTGTTTTCTAGACTAACTTTAGCCTCTGAACACGAAACTGAAAATAAAAATTTTTTTAAGAAGCGTTTTCAAAAAATCTTTGAAAAACGAGTTTTTTCCTGTTGTTTCAGTTATGAGCACATATCTCCTGAAAGAATTATCTGATTAACACGAGCTGTCCGTCGTTCAAGAAGAAGATAATACCTTAGCCTTTTTAGTGATATATAGATTGTTCAAATTGTAACAAAGTGAATTTTTCGACTGAAAATCATAAATTTTCGAATATTTTTTTTATGGATAAAAAAAAATATCTCCCCTAGTTTTAAAATCTAAGATGAGCAAATATATTACTTTTTGAGCAAATCTATTACTTGAGCAAATATTAAGCCTAACATCAATAGAATTGAAAGAAAAATGACAAAGTTATGATGCAGTGAGTAAAAACACCAACTTTACATTTATTAGATACGCGAAAAAAAGTTTTGGATATAGACGTGAAGCTAGAGATCATTTATAGTAATCTGGCATAGTCAGTTTTTCATTTTCTGGCCCAAAGTTCTTTTTAATAAACTTTTAAATTTTAAGGACATACACATTTCAAATATTTTTTTAAATATAAAAATAATAAAATAAATAAAATAATAAAATATGGGTATCAAATGAAAGACATCCTTTTAACTAAATATTCAATTTTGAAGTTTCAGGACCAAAATATGTCAGGTAGGGAAAACATAAATATTTTGGATTTCAGTCTGTAGATTCATACATCTAAATTTTATTCTATTTCAAAGTTCCAGTCTAGAAAACACTTTTATTTTTAGGTGCATTTTTCGTGTCGAGTAGTTTAGAAATGTACAGAAATATTATATAAAACCCAGTAGCAGTAGCTTACTTAAAGGAGCATAGAATTGCTTTCGTAAAAATGTGTATCAAAGAAGAAAACCGGATTTCCGAGACGATGTGTTGTTATCCAACCAATAATTATAAAAATAATAATAATAACTGTAAATTTATTTGACGTCTACAAAGTTTAATGAGGTTAAGTAATTCCCACTCGTTTACAAGCAAACTCTAAGTTGCGATATTTAATTTTTAACTTACAATTTTGTATTTGCATACTTTGCAGACAATTTTAAGTTAAAAATGAAATATTGCTATCTTCGAGGGAACATTTTTTGAAAATTTGCAAACAATTGTTATTTAGAAAGGATGTTTTTTTGCTTTTATTGAACTGAATTTGTTATTGCAATTTCAAAGTCAATTGTCGATACTTTGTCTCTTTCAATTGATAAAAGTGACAAGCAACCTTTCAACAATCATTGTGGAGCGCAAATAGTTTTTTACAAGTTTCAGTTTTGAAAAACTTTAAATTTGTATATACAAGCTTCTCTCGGGGGCCCCCGCAGCCCGGGGCCCGGGGCGGTCCGCCCCTCCGCCCCCCCCGTTAAGCCGCTACTGTCACTACCTACCATACAACATAATTATGGGCATTTTTGAGTAGGCCGAGCGCAAGGAGAAGCTTTATGCTTGAAACGAATCAACAACAAGAAGATGTAACATTCCATGAAGACAACAGCAGCGAAGGCATTTTTGTATTGGCGCCAAAAAATACACTGCTTTTCACCGGCACTTGGTGTCTGTTTAATTCTATTTGACAAACTGATAAACACACAGCAGCGCACGAAAGCATTTGTTCTCTGATAAGCACAAACATAGCAGTGGTAGGACCAACAGAAGACGTAGCTGTTAACAATTAGCAGCATTGATTTACCTCAGCACTGCAATGCTAGTTGCTGCTATTAACATTGCACATGACTGTTAAGAAAGCAGTTAACATTTCACTGCGTGTTATCTGTACAAATCCACAGCAGGTGATTACGGTTTGATGCCGACGCCAACAGTAGAACTCATTAACAGCCAAAGCATAACAGTGCCTGCACTGTAGACTGCAACATGTGCACCTTGGCACTAACAATTCTGAGCATTTTCCAGCAAAACAGCATTTTCCAGCTTGTTAACGCGCTGTAGCTTTAATGTTAGACAAAAGGGCCGCTGTTAGATGCATTCGAGTGTGTGTGTGTGTGCGTGCGTCTACAGCAACAGCTGTGCGGACATATGAGCCATGATAATTTTTCGCCTTGACGAGGCGATATCGAATGCGGCGATAAAGCCGCTATTCAGTTGTACGCTAACCATAAAACGTAACAAACGTGTCGAAAAACGTGACCGGCTGAATCATCTCCACTGATATCGTGTGGCGCGTTGCAAGTGCAAGTTGCAACGTGTTTAATGTCAATGAGCTGAAAAATTTAATTATATATTTTATGGAAAATTTAATTTGAAAAAATGCAATTAACGAAAATAACTTTTTTTTGCAATTAGAGTAAAACGTGAATAAAATTAACAATAATAATAAAAACATAAAGTATTAAAAATTACAAGCTAGTTTAATTAATTTACAAGCAATTTATTAAAAAAGAAATTTTAATTTAATTGATATGAAATTAAAAACAACATTGCTAAATAAAAAAAATAATATTTTTGCGGAAAAGTGTTGAGTTGGCGCTCGCATGCGATAAATAATACGCCACAAAAGCAAACAAGAACGAAATGAATGTGTGGCGTAATTTGAGCTGCTGCTGTGGGCAGCAAAGAAGAAAAATCAGCGCACAAGTTGGGTCCACTGAGATTTGATAACAATACCAACAACAACAACAATAATAACGCAAAACATCCAACGACGAACGCACAAGCGGAAAGAGTAATCATAAAAACCCGCACAAGACTGACACTAAAACGTGCCGCATATAACAACAACAACAATAGCAGCAAAAGATTTGTCAACACGCACACACAAACAGAAAGAAATACCAGAATAGCAACGCAACTAGCAGTTCGAGTCACAGTGGCATTGCCACAACAACCACAGCAACAACAATAACAAAGCAAAAAGGGCATCGAAGAAAATCAGCAACGCGCTTGACTTTAATTTCCATGCGGCTTTATGGCAGGTGATGGCATAGAATTAATTTACGTTTGTGTTTGTATGCGAGTGTGATGTGTGTGTGTGTGTCCTTTTCGTGCTGTTCGTTTTCGTCTGTCGGAAGCGATTACTTTTCACACTGTAACACAATTTTTAATCTCATCTTTTGGCACCGAACCCCACCAAACGACCCTAAAGGATTTGCAAAAAGGATTACGGAAAAAACTTTTGCTCACAGTCTGTTATTATGGGAAGAAACCCTTAATGTATAGCAGCGCCTTAGGCGCCTGAGGCCAATTTAAATGTGCCAACACCCGCACGGACAGACGATAACAATTTGTAGCCGTTGCCGACAATCACACAGATTCTGTGAAGTGCCAACCTTGTGCTTCATTAGGCACTTGAGCGACTCGCCCGAACGAAAAGGATACGTGGCACGTTTTCCATATGAGCTTATAGTATTTTTAAGTATTTTGTGGCTGCCAGTCGTTTGGGGCCAAAGCAATGCGCCAAAATAATGAATTGCGACAAATGCTTCATTAACTGCTCCTACAACCTTGTTGCGCAACGTAAGTGAGTGGTCTTTGAAATGAAATACTTTCAAGTGCCGTTTTGTGGGCATAATTTTAGGCGCTTGTGTTGACAAATCCACCAGAAGGATGCGCCGAGAACTAAAAATAGTACGTTTGGAAAAGGGTATAATAAAGTATTTTTATATGTTTTGCATTCAATTTAATTCCTTTTGTGGACCTTCTGTAAGTTTTTTGTGAACACAAACACGTTGTGAATTTATGAGAAAAAATACTTCATTAAGGCGCATTGAGTGCCCTCAAATAAAGATATGGCTTCCAGCGTGATATTAATAAGCCGATTATTTACACAGCAACATATATATTGACAGAGGAAACTTTTTTGGCGGAAACAGAGCGCAATTTCGCGCATTTGGACGAACTGTTCAATTGTTTACCTTTGGAGAACATTTCTTACGGCGAATTGACGGTTTTAATTAATATTTTTCTTGTCGCCTTTTTGTTGATTTCGCTATATTTCGTATCTATATTCATTTTTAATGCATATGTAGTTTCATAGATTTTTCTGGCTTCAATATGCCTGGCTGCAGTGACTGAACCATTTGTCAGTTTATTTGTGCTAAAATTAGTTTTACAAATATTTTTGTTTATGTTTGCTATGAGGCCACACATTTTTTTAATTGAAAAACATACACTTTTCGGTGAGAAATATTGATTTAAAAATTAAGTTTAATAAATTTATATATAAGTGCAAACTTTATATAAACGTCTTATGCTTTAAAATTAAAATTAAATTTCAACAATTAAATTTAAAATTCAACAATTTTTATAAATTTTTTTTTTCAAATATATTTTTATCTCATGCTTCAAAATATGTTGCTGAATTTTAAAAAATATTTATATTTTCTAATTTGTTTTTATTAATAAAAATAATAAATAAAATTAAAAATAATTTTTAAGTAAAAATATATTTGAAAATAAAAATAATATTATTATAAATATGTAAATCTTTTTTATTCTTTAAGCGAAATAAAATAAAATAAAATAAAATAAAATAAAATAAAATAAAATAAAATAAAATAAAATATATATAATATAAAATATTAAAAATTTATTTCAGAATTCATCAAATCTAAAAAAAAAATTATAAAATTCAAATGAAAGTTTAATCGGAAGCAATTAAATTAAATATTAATAATCAAATAAAAAAATATTACAGCTTATTAAAAAGTTATAAATAATTAAGAACAAATAAAAAATTAATAAAAATAAAATAATAAATAAAACAATAAATAAAATAAAAATAAATAATAATGATAAAAAAGAATAACAAAAATTGTTGAAAGTATAATAAGTAGTAAAAAACATAATAATAAAATAATAAATAATAAAATACAAGATAATAATAATAAATATAAATAATAAAAAAAATAAAAATGTATTACTTAACAACAAAAAATTGTTAAATGTATTAAAGAAATTAAATTTAACAAAAATAATTAAGTAATAATAATCATTAATTTATAAAAAACATCATTACATAGTATAAAGCAAAGCCGCTGCCGCTGTCTGTCCCTATGTATGCTTAAATCTTTAAAACTACGCAACGGTTTCTTAAGCGGTTTTTTTTAATGGATAGAGTGATTCAAGAGGAAGGTTTATATGTATAAAACATGCATAATATAGTAGAGAAACACTGATAAATTTAGAGGTAAACATTATAAGGAACAAACATTAGAGTGTATGTATAGCAAATTACATTCAAACGTTAGGGTGTGTCTATAGCAATTTACATTTCAAACGTTATCGTGCATTCGGTGACCGAACATCCCGCCCCCATGGAAAGGTCTCTTTCAAGAAGGCAAAATAGCGAGTTTCTGTATAGGTCGACGAATGATTCCTTTGGTTGTCCGTATATTGGAAAAATAATTTTTTTCATCATTGCAAAAATGCTTAAAATTTCAGAGAAAAAGAATTGGCTGGCAATGCTGTTCGCCGAATGTAAACAAAACAGACAAAAGGCAAAGAAAAAACAGACAGAAAACAGCTTTTCAACTCGAGTGTTGAATTTTAGAGCTTTTTTTCTTTTTCTTTCGGCGAACAGCATTGCCAGCCAACAATTTTTCTCTGAAATTTTAAGCATTTTTGCAATGATGAAAGAAAATTATTTTTCCAATTTTCGTTATGTATGCTTAAAACTTGGAAACGACTGGACCAACTTGGATACTTCCTTCGGAGGGTTTGTTGGAAATTGTTACGTGAAGGTTTAGAAAAAAATAAAAGTCGGGAAAACGGGGCGTGGCACCACAAGAATACATTTTTAGACAATAACTTGGGAACCATAAGTCACACATCAATTAAATTTGGTACAAACTTACTATTCAATCATGTCCTTCGATAGAGGGAATGGGGTGGGTATTGAACAAGGGGGTGTGGCACCGCCCATACAACTATATTCTTTTAAATGGAATAGCTTCGGAATTGTAAGCCGCACAGCATTGAAAATTGGTGTACCGTCGTCTCATAGATGTGTCATTCTATTGTTAAAATTGTATGGGCGTTGGATAAGGGGAGTGGCACATTTTTTATGACCCAATATTTCAGCAAAACTGTAAGTCGTATATCAAAGAAACTTGGTTTGAACCTACCATTTAGTCATATCTTTGGGCAGAGGGAATGAGGCGGGTATTTAACAAGAAGGCGTGGCTTCGCCCATACAACTCAAATCTTTTATATGGAATAGCTTCGGAATTGTAAGTTGCACAGCATTGAAATTTAGTATGACATCCTCCCACAGAAGTGTCATTCTACTGTTAAATTTTGATAGGCGTTGGACAAGGGGCGTGGTACAATTTTTGTGACCCAAATATTTCGCTGAACTATAAGTCGCACAGCAATGAAACTAAGTACGAACCTACCATTTATTTATATCTTTCGACAAAGGGAATGGTGCTGGTATTGAACAAGGGGGCGTGGCACCGCCCATACAAGCAAAATTATAATATAGAATATCTTTGAAACTGTTAGTCGTACAACACTGAAATTTAGTATAGTGTCGTTCCATAGATGAGTCATTCTACTGGTAATATTTGATGGGCGTTGGACAAGGGGCGTGGCACATTTTTTGTGACCCAAACATTTTGCTGAATTATAGGTAAGTCGCACAACAATGAAACTAAGTACGAACCTACCATTTTCTCTTTCGACAGAGGGAATGATGAAGGTATTAAACAAGGGGGCGTGGCACTGCCCATACAAGCCAAATTTTTTAATAGAGAATATCTTTGAAGTTGTAAGTCGTACAACACTGAAATTTAGTGCCCCGTCGTCCCATAGATGGGTCATTCTACTGGTAAGTTTTTATAAGCGTTGGACAAGGGGCGTGGCACATTTGTTGTGACCCAAATATTTCGCTGAACTATAAGTCGCTCAGTAATGACACTTAGTACGAACCTACCATTTTCTCCTTCGACAGAGGGCATTGTGCGGGTATTGAATAAGGGATCGTGGCCCTGCCAATATAACTTAAACATGGTTCAAGCGCTATCCATTGCTTTACTGAAACTTAGCAGCACCATTGCTTATTTACGGGCCTCGATTGCGTTAATCAGTAGCTCCCTCCTCTTCCTTTAGTTGGTTTTCTTCGTCAATTTGCCATTTGCCACATCGCCATTGATTCGCCATCTCGCGTATTTCATTATAAAAAAACAACAAATGTCGTGCGGGACGAAGTTCGCCGGGTCAGCTAGTTATAAATAATGTAAAATATATATATAATAAAATATAAAAAATAGTAAATAATACAATTTTTAAAATTGTCGATAATAAGTAAGTAGTAATAAAAAAGTAATAGGTATAAATAATAAAAAAATAAAAATAAATAATAAAAAAATTACAAAAATTGTCTAGAGTAATTAAACTAAACATTAATAAGTCACTGAAAGTACGTAATAAGTAATGCTTTTAATTAATTAAAAAATACATTTATATATACTAAAAACTTTAAAGTTAAATTAATTAAAAAAAAAACTTCAATATATATGAAACTATTTTTAATAATTAAGAGATTATTATAAATAATATATATAATATAAATATAAATTAAATATTCAAACAAAATACAAAAATTTCAAAAAGAATTATTATTATAAGACAAAATAGTTTTTTAAATAGAAAATTCTTTATTAATTCCTTCTTCTTTTGGTGAAAAAAATTTTAGATACTTATAGCTCGTCTATAGGCCTGACACCTTCTTACTGACTAAAACTTCTTCTTCTTCTTAAGCTAAAGCTTCTTTGATACCAGATTAACCCAGCAAACATTTAGATTTGATAATCATTTGATAACGAGTTAACGAGTTAACGTTTGACCTCAAACGTTTACAGTATTGCTAGGTTTATCCAGCTCCAGTTCCAGGTTGGCTTCACTGTCCAATGGCTGCTTTAAAGTCAATTCCAATTGTCTATAGTTGGTAGTCCCAAACCATGTTTTGTGCAGTTTGCAGATAACCCAACTGTCAACCAGACCTTAGAGTGACAATTGACCCATTCAAATCGACCCTGTTAGTTAGCTTGTTTGTTTTCTAGCTCATTTTGCTCTGAGGGGCTCACCTGTTGAGTTTATGAACGTTGCTTTGTCCTTTATGAATTAATTTAATTTATTCCTTTTTTAGTAATAATTAATTTGAGCTGGCTGCTGGCCATGGCTATAAATGATTTAATGAATCTCTGTAAAAATGGCGCAGATTAAAAACAAACCTGGTCAGCAGCGCCCAACTGAACTTGCTTGACATTTTAAACTCGCATGCGAGCACACAGCTGCTGGCAATTTCAATGAATGTCAGTCACGTTGAACGCTATTAATGAGATTTTTGCTTCACTTTATCTATACACGAGCGCAATTTCCTTCTTCCTTTATTGCTATTTATAAATAACTGATACAAATTTAAGACTTAACTTGTGCTGGCGTTGGACCAATTTGAAAGCGTTGTTTGAAGGCTGATATATTGAAAGCTAATGAGTCGCAGTGATTGATGATGAGAGTTTAGTAAATGCTGAACATTTGGGTTTGTCATATTTTCTATTTATTTTTATCACTGTAAAATTACAAAGTAGACAATTTTAGCCTGAAATATGGAAGCAATTAATTTTGAAGAAATTTTAATTTGGTGAGATTTTCAGATCACTGCGTAATTCCATGCATTATGCAGTCAGAAATGAATTCATATTTCCATGCATAAGTGTGATGACTACTCCACAGTGTTATTTCTTATTCATAAATGAAGAGATTTGCTTTTGTGGCGATTGTTGATTTTTTTATAAGCCCATTAAATATGGCAAAAATTTTCAGTATCAATAAATGTGAATACGGCTAAAGCGGCTTTGATTGCGTTTACATTCATTCAACGCATCTCACTTTCATGCCAGTGGCACTTCAAATCGATATTTCCACAGTCCATTTCATCATAGGTACTCATGCTTTTCATTTCCGCCGACTGACTGCCTGACTGACTGACTGACTGACTGACTATTTTTGCCAGCTGTGCTGTGTTGTGCTCACTTCAATATTTTCCTTTGAACAATTTTTTGCCAGCTCTTTTATATTTTCCTTTCTACTTTTTTCTTGCTTTTGGCAATTTCATATTTTCTCTTGCATATCCAATGGCCGCTTTTTCATTTCCTTTTGCATATTTGGTGTGTTTTTATGATTTGTCATACATTTTATTTATGTGCGAAAATGTTTGTCTGTCAATCAAATAATGCACTAAATTTGTATGGCAATTTCCGCTCACATCATTTCACATTACATTATTCCATTCCATGGCATCAAGCGACACTTTACACAAATACTTTACACCAACTTCTCTCCAGACTGTGCAAATTTATTACCGGCAAATCATTGAAAAATATATTCCGAGCGTGTTTATTGGTCCAGTCGACCGTGTTAACTCGATTTCAATTTCGATTGCAAATACCTAAACATTACTTAAATAAGTTGCAATGTACACACAGAAAGTTTTATTTCCTTCAAGTCGAGGCTGTGGACAAGAGGTAAACAAGAAAAGCAACAACAACAACAACAACAAAAAGCAAATACACATTGGTTTGTTGGTGAAAATCCGCTTTTGTTTTTTTCGTTGGAGAAAAATAAAATTGGCAAAATAATCCTTGAGAACGGGAACACATGCGAAAAGAGTACAAGTAAAAGGAGAAATAAAACTAAAAGTAAAAGTAGAATAATAAATAAAAACAAAAATTGTACAACGAAGTGTTGTGTCTCCAAATTGATACAATGGACAGTTGTGCGTGTTCGCAGTGATTAAATACCAGCAAACGCACATTTCCGCTGCTCCCAATTCTTTGTCCACATTCCAGTGCCCACTCAAAATTATGAACGCTACGTGTATGTGGTGTTCTTTCCCTACCTTCCATTTCCACTTTTCAGCGCCTTACCGCTAACAAAGAAATATTTTTCCATTCTGCTGCTTTTCGTCTGCGTTTGTGCCGCTTATCCGTTTTCCAGTTTTTGCCGCAATTCCCCAATGAAATTTTGCGCGCTTTCATGTTGCAGTTGCTGCCGTTTCGACTCTGACCTCAAATTGCCGCAAAGTTTGCTTTGCCGGCATGTCGGAACCCGCATGCCGTTTCGCCAACTTGTTGTTGTTGCTTTGCTGCTCGCTATTAGCGCAGTGAGCGTTCGCTGTGTGTGTGTGTGCGTGCGCACATTAAAAATTGACGAATTGTAAAAGTCGAATTGAAAGTGAAAGTGAAAACGAACGTCAGCCAAAATTGCCCAAATGAAATTGGCAGCGACAGCAAAAGCAGTTGCAGCAGCAAGTTGAGCACACAGCCACTCAAAGCAACTTTCATTTGTCAAAACAAGTTAGAACATTTGTCAGCTTTAAATTACATAGAGTGACCATAAGTATGGAGTAGTATAGTTTACGATTTTTTCAATCACCTAGAAATCCCACAAAGTAATTTTTTTGGTTTTGGAAACACAAAAATTATGAAACATTGCAGTATAAATTGAAGTCTTAACTAAGTAAAGCAATTATTATATTGAAATACGATTTTCAAAGACAAAACGATTTTTTTGTTTGCATGAGGTCTGACTGATCTGCAACCTCAAATTAACAAAAATTATTATCGAAACAAACCACTTAATGTGTTGACCTCTGGTCAGCCTACAGTACTCGCTTATTTTTCCATCTATTATTGTGGCCTCATAAGCTGCTGAGCAGCTCTGCTTGGACTTAAAGCGCACTGGCAATATTTTTCCAACTTCTGACAAACGGCCATGTCCCGCTGGTGCTTCGAGCATCAGCTGGCAGTGCACAGTTTTTAATTAGAAATGTAAAAACAACAAAAGCAAAGTTGCTATGTAAGGAACAAAACCAGTCAGGAAGCACACAAACTTAATGAAAGTAATGAACACCGCACAAGCAGAGAGACAAACAATTTAACAGACAAACAGACAGATAAATAGACGAAAAGAAATACAGACAGACTACAAACAAAACCTCATTGCCACAATTTTCGTCCTTATGACAAGCAAAACTGAGAGAAATTTAATTTAAAATACAAATTTCCACTAATTGGCTGAAATGTGGCTGTCGCCAACGTTGCCAATAATTTCAATTTTTAACAGCGAAAAATTGCCAACTTGCAACAAAAAAACTACTACGAACAAATGCCTTACGATGAAATTAAATTCGCTAATAACACTGTGCAAGTCCAAAATTTAGACATGGGGGGGACCTACTGGGTGAGTTTCCTATAGGTATACTGAGTTGAGATCCACCAGCCGTTTGGTAAGATTGGCTCTAGTTTAAGATAAATCCGGCTTTGAAGTTTGGTAATTTTCGTCAAGTTTGTCGCTTAAGTAGGTCCTAAATCGTTTCGAATATAGCTTTACTGTCTTCGGCAAGTAGATATTTTAACGACCAACAAATTTGCTTCAGACACGAATTTTTTTGGATTGGTGTCTTAAGCAAATTTGTTGGTCGTTAAAATATCTACAAACTTGCCGAAGACAGTAAAGCGATATTCGGAACGATTTAGGACCTATTAGCATTTAAACGTTCGAAGACTTAAGCGACAAACTTGACGAAAATTACCAAACTTCAAAGTCGGATTTCTCTTAAACTAGAGCCAATCTTATCAAACGGCTGGTGGATCTCAACTCAGTATTTTAATTGAATAATTTTTAATTGACTGGCACGACAGCCCGCTTACGCGAGACTAAGGCCTAGCTTCCCGCAACAACCCGTGTTGTGCGTGTGAATTTGTACGCGGGGTGAAGGGACCTACAGTTTTATGCCGGTTCCGAACGGCAGGTTGGGAGCTCTTTCATAAGCAATTTTTACTCTCAGAGGTTTGCCATTTCCAGCTGAGAGGACAGCCACCGAAAGAGAAAACGAGTTTTTCCCGTTATTTTTTTAGGTGTTATTACAGGCAGTATTTGAACCTGAAGTTGCTGCCTTCGACTCGCGGTCCAACGCACTAACCAACTGAGCCACGGCGGCTGCCGTGGCTCTCAACTCAGTATACCTATAGAAAACTCACCCAGTAGGTCCCCCCCATGTCTAAATTTTTTAGGGGAAATTTCACGCACAGTGTAATTAACCACAAATTTAAACAGGTGTTTGTGTAAATTTACGCTGGTCTCTATTGTCGAGTCTTTATCACACCGCGCGTACCGTTTTGTTGTGTTGGGTGCAATATCAGTTGCGGTTATTTAATTACTATTTAATCTATTTTATCTATAACAATATAATATACTAATTTTATCTATAATAATAATAACAACAACAACAAAATAACAAAACAACCACAACCAATGCAAATACAAAATTAGGTGAAGCGAGGGAGCGGAACAAAAACCACAAAAAGCAACAATTATACCAATCATAACTATAGCAACAACAGCTGCAATAACAATTGCAACAACAGCGGAAGGCATCAACTAAATACTTGAAGATTTTGTGGATTTGTCCGCTTGTGATTAGATGTACGCACACACATACACACACACATATAGATATGTTTATATGTATTTTTGTATATTCGAATTGGACATTAGATTTTCATGGTAATGAGTGCATCTGGATGCATAAATTTGTGCCCTGCAAAGCAAGTTGTTGCGTATATAACGGTTGTTTGCCATTCAAATAAATTCTCTCCATGCCGCAGGGATTGGACACATGCAAACAGCTTGCCACTTCCTGATTCTTGATTAACATTTATGGAAATTTTGATTAGTTTTCGAAGAAAACTAAAGTCAGAAGACTTGCACACTGCACGTGACTAATATTTCTCATAGCCTCCAGAGTTACTAGGAATCGATGCCGAACGAGCATTGATGGCAGTTGAATAATTTCAAATGAATAAAATATATTACAATTTTTAATTATTATTTAAATTTTATTATTATATAAATTTTATTATTATTTTCAAGTTTGTCTAAATAATTACAATTTCTTGTTTAAATGTAAAATATGAAATTACATTTAAACAAGAAATTGTAATTATTTAGACAAACTTGAAAATAATAATAAAATTTTTGGCAAAAAATATAGGAAGAGTTTTGCAAATATATTTATAAATTTATTAATAAAACTAGTGTTGAAATTAGTAATAATTAAAAATAAAAAATAAAAAAAGTATTAATTAAAAAATAATAATTACCTAATAATTAAAAATAAATAAATATTTCTGTTACTTTCCGGAAAAAAACCCACTTCACCTTCTATGCATTTGAGCGGCATTATCTAGAAGTAGGAAGACTCACCTGGGCAAATTCTTCTTTAACAATTTAGAGGACGTAGCCATACTCACAGTCTACTATTTAGGTATCATAAGGGGCTCAAACTAGTTTAATGAGTGAGTGGAGTTAGGCTCGATTAATTTTTGTATCACAATGGGAATTTATGGCCTAAGTTGGCTCCAACTTGGGCAGCTATAATTACCTACCTATGTTTCAATTGCAATAAAATTCGATTGTCTACCCGTAAGTTGGTGTCCTGTGAGCACAGCAACCACTGCACTGATGGCGTTTCGGCCTAAGTTAAGTAGCTGTTTAGATTGTCTTCTGTTTAGTGTTGGGTCAGGTTCTTCGGGCCAGAATCTGTTGACCTCTTCAACATAACATTGCTTGAAGTTAAACGACTTTTTCATTGGCCTTGCTGTTGCCTATGAGGCCTTTGTGATCCAGTACCTAAAAAATTTGTTGAAATACGACATGGTTAACCTTTTCGCTATTTTGTTGCCATATGGCAACATGCTACTTTGAGGACGTCTACATCCTCTATGGTTGCAAGAATACATTTTTTTGTTGGTCTTTAGAATAGTTTGAAGTTTTAGGAAAAATACGAAATTAATAAACTGAATATTTAAATTTAAAGAAGAGAAGTATACACGTTTTGTTAATGGTATATCTTGACATAGTAAAGGAAGAAGAAGCAGAAAATATTAGAGAAGTTTTTAATTTGACGTTTTCTTTCAATTTAGATACTTTTTTTTTAATTTTGGCTGAATTAAATGAAGAAATATTCAAATTTTCGTTATGCGTAAAAAGTTTTATGTTTAAGTAATTATTACAGCCACAACGATGTGGTTGCTCTCATAGAAAAACACTCTAAAATACAGGTTCCGAGTATAAAAATTACAAAATTTCCTATGGAATGTTGCTAAAATAATCACATAGAAGCCTAAGACGTAAAATTTAAAATTTTAACTTTCCCCAGTAAAAACCTGTAGCGAAAGGGTTAAGGAAGCAACAGCGGTTCAAGATGAACCAACACCAGCAAAAAACTTCTTTACAGCCTAAAAATTTGTAAATCTGCACATCAAGAAATTAAAACGCTATAGTAAATTATCGTTGGCAGATCCAGTCGTATTTTCCTTCACAACTTTATCTAAACGCAATTTAATTCAAAATTCCCAAAATATTCTTCATTCCTAAGAGAGAGTTTCCTATGTTGAAAAATGCCACATGGCTATGAAAACATAATAAAAATTTCCTTTCGACTCATTATAAACACATTTCCTAAATATTAATTGTTTGTAATATCAAAAAATACTTTGAAAAGCCACATAACGCCAGCGAAAATAAAAATAGAACACAACAAGAGAGCAGAAATAACAATGTGCGAAAAAATGAACACAAAAAAGATTCGTTTGCGAATAGAATGAAATAATCGCATAAAAATGTTTACCTATCAACAGTCAGGTATGTTTTTTTAAATCCAATATTCCATAAATATACGCCAAATTATTCTCATTGAGCGTGAATAAGCTTTCAATTTTCGATGGCTTTTCTGCCGAAATGGTACAATGACAAAAAATTTTAAATTAAAACAGGAACATAGGGAAGTAAGGGGGTTTGTTTATTTAAAATTGTTACTTTCAGGACACGAGAACATATACAAGGAAGTTCTTCAAGAGGGGTTATTCAATCTTTTCCATTCATGAGGGTTGTTCCTTAAAAACTTTTGAACCCAATACCGCCGTTTGAAACCCATAATTGGCACCCAAAATTTTTGTAATAAACAAATATTTGATAGGGTTTGAATCCCTAAAACCCCTTTTACGTGTGCCACTGCACCCTGCTGCTTTATTCTTCAGCGAATTTGAATGCAAAATAACAGCGCCGCTCGAATCGACTTTTGTTACCTACTATACGAAATATTGTTCATATTTGTTGTTGTCTGCTTTTGTTTGCACTGTTGCCGTCGCTTTGCGAATCGCATAATTGGCGTGTCGGTAACAGGAGAAGCTGTGACCGGGACCTCTCACCCCTCTCCTCTCCCCCTTCCCTTCTTTTGGATGCCATTGCTCTGGCAATCGCAGTGCGCGAATATGTGAAATGATTTGAGGCGGAGCCGAATGCCTTTGTGCTGGCACAAAGCCGATTGTAAAGCTGTCTGCACTCACATGTGTGTGTGTAGCTGCAGTTGTGCGCCTAAAAGCACACATATGCAAGCACGCTTGTGTAATTATAATGTAAAAATATATTTGCAATGACAAAATGACTTAATTAAAATTGTATTTGCTCAGGCAAGCATTACCGCAGCAAAGTCACAACAACAACAGCAACAAAGCAATGCTGCAAAACAACAACAACTGAAATTTTCACACACAAAAACGCCATTAAGCGCGTATTTCGTTTGAAATTTAATTAGTGGCAGCGTTGCCACAGCGTGGCGTTTTAGTGGCAATCAGCCAAACTTTCGTCTAACTAACACCACAACTAATGTTAGTGAAACATGTGGCAACTCTGGCCCAAAAAAAATCGGACTTTATTAGCATGGCTTAGGCTTAGGCCGGCCGCGACTGAACGCCAAATGTTGGCGCCATTTGCAGTTGTTGCGCTGCAGCTGCGTTACTTTTAATGCTTCGTTCGCGTTTTTTGTTTCCCACATATTTCAACTACAGTGACTTGCAATTTTTTGTGCGCTCTCAAAAATGAAAATAATTAATTTAAAAAAAATTACGAAAATGCGGTTAAGGGGGAAAGCCACTGTGACGGGTCAAAAAATTAGTGATTTTAAACATTTTTTTTGACCGAGTAAATATAGGAATTTTTGGATCGGGTTTTTTTTATTTTATTAAGCAGACATCTAATAATATTTTCACAAAATTTTTATTAAAAAATATTAAATAGTTTAAACAATAGAGATGATCCCGTAGCGCTTGAAAAAAATTCCCCCTCCATGGCGGCATCGATTTCTCAAAAACCCGCACTCAGAAAAAAAAAAATAAAATTTTATTGTAATCTGTATGAATGTAGCTATCTTTGTACGTAGCGGTTTTTTTTATTTTGATTTTTCACAAAATGGCGACCGATTGAAAATATTTCCATGTTTTCGACCTTGTTTTTTTGGTTTTGAGACAGTTTAAAAAATAGTAAAAAACAAAATTTTCCAAATCGGCTACGCTTAACCTTAACCACTACTAAGACGAACAAAACAAAAAAAAAAATTAGAAATCGGTTCATAATTGTTCGAGTTATTGATGCCGCCAGTTCAAAAAAAGTCGTTTCGAGAAAAACGCGTTTAAAGTTTTGAGTGCATTTCTCTCGTAATGAAATCATGTATCTTTTAAAATTTTCATACGTGTGTTAAACTATCGAGTCTTTGAAATTTTGACTTGAAATTTTGTACACATATTTTTGAATATATAAGCTTTGATTTAAAACAAAAAAAAAAAAATTTTTTTTTTTACCCGTCACAGTGGCTTTCCCCCTTAATGCCGCATTGTTGGCTGCACTGCGTCGTTTATGAACGACTCAAAGAGTGCGTTTTGGCGGCTGTGGCAAAGGCGTGCCATCAAAAATGTTGTTGTTGTTGCTGCTGCTGCTTTTCCCCTCTGTCCTTTTTTAAATCTTGCCATAATTGCAAATGTGCGCTTTAAAAGGCCCGCACACAAAATTAGAAGGCACCGCAAATCAGCGTGTAATTAACCCTTTATGCTACAGATTTTTACTGAGGAAAGTTCACATTTTACGTTTTAGGCTTCTATTTGGTTATATTAGCAACATTCCATAAGAAATTTTTTAATTTTTATACTCGGACCCTGTATTTTAGGGTGTTTTTCTATGAGAGCAACCACATCGTTGTGGCTGTAGTAATTACTGAACCCTAGAAGGGTAATCATATTTTACATACGTTGTTGGTAATCTTCGTCGAATCGACGAAGTCGTATTCAACTCCGATTTGTGGAAGTTTTTAAAAATTATTTGTGTATTTTTTAATAATTTGTGTTGAGGTACATTTATTTTTGAGATCGGCATGAGTATCAGAAGTTAAAGAAATAATTAAAATTAAAATAAAGTGAAGAACAATACATAGCTTCTTTATGAAGACAGAAACACAATTATAATTCCTTAAAAAACAAATAAAAACCAAAAAAATCAACAAATATAACTAATTTTCTACAGTTCTAATTAACTATTTAACTAACTTACTTGTACACTAATTAACTAACTAACTAATTAACTTAACTAATTAATAATTAATTAATTAACCAATTCCAAAAAAATGTTTCAATTAATTCTTCCGATAACCCCGAATTCCGAGACATTTTGAAATACTGAAATTCAATGTATAGTACTCGTATTCAGTTGCAAAAAGTCACGTTAATGGTATTCTTCGTCGTTTCGACGAAGCCTAGTTTTGTTTTTATATAAAAAAAAGAAAACTTACGCTGCGCTCGTGCTGCAAAACATTGTATTCCGCGAAAGCACATCGCCAACTGAGATCATACGAAAAGAGAAATCAATCAGATCGGAGAATAAGGAGAAATTTGAAGAAATGTATGTGGTGTTCGTCGAATCGACGAAGATTACCTTTCTAGGGTTAAACATACAACGTTTTAGGCATAACGAAAATTTGAATATTTCTTCATTTACTTCAGCCAAAATTAAAAAAAAAGTATCTATATTGAAAGAAACCGTCAAATTAAAAAGTTATCTAATTTTTCTGGTTCTCTTTCCTTTACTATGTCAAGATATACAATTAAAACACGTGTATACTTCTCTTCTTTAAACTTAAATATTCAGTTTATTAATTTCGTATTTTTCCTAATACTTCAAACTATTCTAAGGACCAATAAAAAATGTAGTCTTGAAACCACAAAGGGTTCAGACGTCCACAAAGTAGCATGTTGGCATATGGCAACAAAATAGCGAAAGGGTTAAGGGCAGCCGATGCCCTTGCTTGATGAGTACAAGTAGTGTCAACTAATTTGGAACTACATAATGAGATCTTATCTTCTGGTATGATGCCTGAGAAGACCTGATTCTATTAAGTTGCTGCGAAATCGCAACCTACAAGAAATTGTCTGTGAGTTTGACGACTTAGTAGGCTACGGCAGATTAGCAAAATAAGTGCTTTGGTTTGCTGGGTATTAAAAGTGGCCCACTGATGTCTGGTTTTGTTGCTTTATTTTATAGGCGTCTTCAAGGAAGGTAGAGAGATAAAAAGAACTTTGAAGGTTGGTCGGTTGGTTGTCTTGGCTGCCTCTGTATGAGACACACTTAGGCCTATAAGGCCCGTTGTGATACAATCAAAACCCAAAAGTTCAAACTTTACTTTCCATTAATGAGATTTGTGGCTAGAATTGTGATATCTAGAAACATATCAGTTGAGTGCATTAAATTTATTTTTTGTTTTTAGAATTTACTATACGCTCTGTCGTAAAAAGGAATCTAGTAATTGACTCTTTATTGAGTAAATGAAACTCAATTATCAATCAAAATTAATTAATTGCATTCAAATCAAACTGAACTCAAACCTAGTCCAGCACGTATTTACCTTCAGTTTATTTTCAATTTGACAATTAAAAGTTAATTTGAACTTTCACTTACAGTCTTCCTCTCAATAAACTTTCAACCAACTTCCAAATCCATCACGGCAACGCTTTTTGCGCCATTCAGTCAACGCTTTAATTGAACATTTGCACAGCCCACGCAATTTGCTTACAATTTCCCGGCTTTAAATGTACCTTTAAGAAGAAATTTAATTAAAATTTCCCCTTTGATTAAGGATTCTGTTTTGCTTCTTCTTAACTCAACGATAAAACAAACAGCGAGCACTTTTCGCTAAAATTGCTGACCATTTACGCGGCATTTGATGCTTTCGTTCATTCACACTTGAACTGAGAGTAAAGTGAAAAGCCGTCAGGACACGCTTAGCCTTAGACAACCTAAATAAATCAAGGGCATCCATAAAAAGAGCAAGCAAAATGTAACTAAAACGAAAAACTGTCTAAAAAGCGATCAATGTTTGTGAGCAGCCGAAAGGCGAAAATCAATAATGAGCGACTTTCATTTTAAGAAAGTTTCTGATTTATTGGCTGTTTTCCATCATTGGCAAACATTTATTTTCATTATAAACAAAATCGCAGTACAACTGATTGAGTGGCTAAGAATTATGAGTTGTCACTACTACGCAGCAATTCGCAGAAGGATGCGCACACGGGACGGCAGTAGGACAGAGTGAAAGTGCGCCGCTGTTGGGCGATTCCTGGGAAAATCGTGGGCGGTCGCACACTGTTCAGTTACCTGTCATGCACACAAACATAGATTTGTATGTATTGTATGAATTTGCGTCCATGTCGACGGTATTCTTTTTTATTGCTAGTGCTGCCCATATTTAGCTGTCGTGTTTGCTGACGTTTTGAGCGCGTCAGCTGCTCGTTGATAAGCATTGACTGTGTCTATTTATATTTGCGATATTCTGGACTTTTGCGCAAATACTACGCAACACATTACAATGTACGACAAAAGTCAAACTTGGGTTTTGCTTTAATGTTTCAAACTGCTTTCTGAATGTACACGAGTACGCATACAATTCAGTTTTAACTTGCTTCAATTAGTGTTTGTTATCCATTGTAGATAATTCAGTCAAATACAAAATAGTAGCGTACTAGAAAATTGTCTGCCCAGTCTGCCTTCATATCCCCTTCCACAGCGGCCCCTTGGAACTGAGAGCAAAGCATTTTTTGTTCACAAATTATGAAAAATTGCATGCAACAAGCAACTTAAAACCTTCACGTACACAATGGCAACTTCATAGCCACAGGTTGGAGAGTAATGTTGGAGTATAAAGCTGAGAGAGAGATAGAGAAAGATAGAACTAGAAAGCAAGAAGTGCTCGTGCATAATATGCGAAATCCATGTTGCATAAGGCCGACAGCTATGGCACAGCAACCGAAATTGCATTGGAATATTTGCAATCAAGCGGCTGCCATTGCTTTGGCGTCATCGACAGGTGTCCACCTATGCGTAGAGCAGAGTTCAGCCATAAGCCGAGCGCAGTGCATTAATGGCTTTTGAACGAGCCGCCGGGGGCAGTGACGGGTATCAACGGTTAGCCGTTCATATGCAGCAAATGAGCAATAATCAATTTGCATTCACGTTGCTGGCAAATGTGGCAACGGATCGCCTGTGTGTCGGTACGTGCGCCTAAATGAGCAAATAAAAAGGGTAGCTGATGAGGCCTAAGCGGATTAATGTCCACCAACACTGGCATGTGTAGCTAAACGAAAATGCTTAAACAGGTACAGATGAGGACATATGTATGTGTGTGTGTTTACATGTGCGAACTGTGATACTTTGAACCGACATGAAAAGAGCTCTGACAATGTTGGCAAATTGTTTCGCCTATCGGACGGTCCAATTACGTTGATGTCTGGCGCTATGACTGTCTGATTCTAAGGATATCTGTTTTTCAGTATCAAGTTGGAGCGATTCTATGTATATGTATCTATCTATATCAATTTACATATATACTTCACTATTCGTCTACTCCTTGCTGTGATTCTCTATCCCGTTGTTTCTAATATTATCTTATGTCATGACTAGTTGGATAAATGCGGATCTATCATACTCTACGTCCATCCAGTTTACATGCTATTTTTTAAGTTTTCCCCCAAACTTACTAATTTGCGGCATTTATTGGTCTGTTTTAGCATCTACCCAGTTATCTATAAATCAACTCCAACAGTCCTTGTCTCCTTTTTCCTTATTTGTATCCTACTTGTTCCACAAATCTGCTTTCTATATATTTCTTGTTTTGGCTCAATGTCCATTTTTAGCTCAACTACTTAACTGGCCATAACAACACGTTACTGGATTACGGTCTGCTGCAAAAGTTCTCTTCAGGCGCCTTTGCTTCGGACGCGCCTTCTACAGTTGGAGAAGGCCTTATCACCTCTTGTAGAGACTTCAACTTGGTCCCTCCACCAAAAACGTCGACCACTTTTTCAGATTTTTCTGCGTCCATTTTTTATTCAACTAGTGATATTATTTTTACTAGTCGTGTCTAGTCTAGTCTGAGTTTACTAGTCTATTTCTTACTCTACATTACTTCTTCAACTTCCAAACTTTACCTGGAAACCTTACATGTCAAAATACAAAACAGCTTCTTCCATATAGCGACTCTAGTTGCCCTTCTGCCCATCCAGTTACTATATCTACGTCAGCTCCTTATTTTTCAACTACTTTATTTGTATCCCTCGTACAATCCTCTATGTCCATCTAGCTGCCTTTATGTTCATCTAACGGCCTCATTGGGCATCAATTTGCCTATCAGTCTGTACATAATGTATTGTATTGTTGTGTATTGTTATCTGAAGGTACTGTATCATACTCCCAACCATCTAAACTGCCATCCATTTCCACACCCCGAGTGCCCGCGTTGTTACCATACAACAAGTAAAAAATTCCAATGCCAACATAAATAAAATTCTAAAATTTGTCTTAACCTTAAGCCCAGAGTCGGTTATGAGTTTATGTGCAACGGTGTGCATAGTTGGCAACTATTTTCGTTTAGTTTGTCGGAATTTTACCTGAGCTGGCCAAAACACTGAGCCGGTCAAATTGAAAGTGCATTGTTTTGTACGAAAAGTTTCCTTGAATGCAATTGCAAGCGGACTGAAAATTTTATGAATGTTCGCAGGAACGAATTTCAATTCGTACTAAATAGTTGTTAGTATTTTCGTGTAGTTTAAAAATTATTTATTTGCAATTTGTAGGCATTGAAGTTGAAGATATTTTGGCAAACATTTCAGGAAAATTTCCACAATTTTTACCTTGTAGGTATTTTGATCCAATGATTTTGTAAAATGTTTAGAAATGTTGATTTTAATTATGGAAAAATATTGGTACATTTTTGATGCAAAGAATGCCAGTGAGCATTGAATTCTTTTACATTAGTTACATTACATGCTGTGCCACATTTGTGAGAAATTGTAATCAGTTATGGAAAAGAGCCTTTTTTGGATTAAGGAAAATTAATGAAATATGATTATTTAAAATTACTGGATGTAACTATTAGTTCTTTGTGAGCCTTTTACAATGAGGAAAAAATAAAGTTGCTGATCGTTAATTGGTTTCAGTAGTAATACAACATTTATAAGATCTCACAGAATCATCTATAAAACGCTTAAAAAAATGTGATTTTCTACTCAAAAATTAATGGGTATGATACATTACGACTTTTAAGATCTTTTAAGACTAAGGAAAAAATATTAAAAATATATAAATATAGATATGAAAAATATATAAATACAAATATGAAAAATATATAAATACGAAAATGAAAATGATGTAAACATAAATATGAAAAATATGTAAATATAAATACGAAAAATATATTAATATAAATATGACAAATATATAAATACAAGGTGCAACCCAAAGTAAACAGGACTTTTATAAAATAAAGAAAACGGATGATTATTTTTGTATAATTCTTTTTATTTATTCAAAATACTCTCCTTCTGCTTCGATACAACGTTTTGCACGGTCCAAAAGCATTTGGAATGAGTGTTTTAGGTCATCGGCCGGCATCGCCTTCAGAATGTTGGTACAAGCCTTTTGGATGTCCTCAACGTCCTTATAACGGTTTCCTTTCATCGGCAAATGCAACTGACCGAATAAGTAGAAGTCACAGGGAGCCATATCAGGCGAATACGGTGAATGATTGATGGTAAAAATTCGATTTTTGGTCAAATAATCGGTCGTAACTAGGGCTCTGTGAGCCGGTGCATTATCATGCAATAAACGCCAACTTCCTTCCTCGCGATATTCTGGCCGAATACGACGAATGCGATGCACCAAACGCTTCAAAACTTCAACATAAAACAAAGCGTTAATTGTTTTTCCCGGTGGAACAAACTCTCGATGAATTATTCCCTTTGAATCGTAGAAACAAATGAGATGAGTTTTGATTTTTGACTTCTCACGGCGGGTTTTTTTCGGATTTGGCTCATCTGGGTGCTTCCATTCGGCACTTTGACGCTTTGTTTCGGGATCATATTGAAAGCACCACGTTTCGTCACCGGTTACGATGTTGAACAAGAAATTTGGATCACGTCTGGCTTCCCGAACGATGTCTTTTGCGTGCTCAATTCTCTGCGCTTTTTGGTCGTCGGTTAAAGTGTGCGGAATGAAGCGAGAACACACTTTACGGAGACCCAAATGTTCGGTTAAAATGCGATCAATTGATGTTTTGGAGATGTTCAATTCCATTTCCATCAATTCCAATGATGATTTTGGCTGCATTTTGATAAAATCACGCACAGTTTTGATGGCATCGTCAGTAATCACAAATTTCGACTGGCCGACGTGTTCGTCGTCATTCAAGTCTTCACGACCATTCTTGAATCGATTCAACCACTCATTAACACGGCCACGGGATAAACAATCATCACCATAAACTTGCTTTAACAATTTAAACGTTTCGGTAAAAGTTTTACCAAGTTTAAAACAGAACTTAATATTAGCTCTTTGTTCGATCGACATTCTCGTACCAAAGTTAAAAACATACTGTCACATTGAGCGGGATATTTCGGCGTCTACTAGACCAAATGTCATGAAATTTAGACAGTATGTGAATGAAAGATGTACCTTTCCAACGCATGTCCTCACACATAGATGGCGCCACCAGAAACGTCCCTATTGCAAAAGTCCTGTTTACTTTGGGTCGCACCTTGTATAAATATGAAAAATATGTAAATATAAAAATAAAAAATTTATAAATATACATATCAAAAATATATAAATATGAAAAATATGTAAATAAAAACATGAAAAATAGATAAATATAGATATACAAAATATATAAATATGGATACGAAAAATTATGTAAATATAAGCATGAAAAATTTATTAATATAGATATGAAAAATATTTATTTATTTATTTATTTATTTTAGTCTAACAACTTACAGACTAACACAAGTAACAGATAGAAAGATAACAATTCAAAATATACAAATATATATATAAAAAATATATAAATATGGATATGTAAATATAAACATGAAACATTTATAAATATATTTATGAAAAATATCTAAATGTAAACATGAAAAATACATAAATATAGATATGAAAAATGTACAAATATAGAAATGAAAAATATATAAATATAAATAATAAATAAATATATATATGCAAAATATATATATTTAAATTTTTGAAAAATATATAAATATGAAAAATATATATTACATTCTCAACTTCCATGAATTTTTGCCCATTCATTGTTTGCCGAAATGATCTATAATGCTTTGCATAATTAAAACATTTCATATTAAATTAACCATCGATTTAAAGCTAATGACTTATTCAAAACCAATTAATTAATTTGTGTTTACAAAGAACCATTTACAAAACACAATAAATGCAATTCAAATATCTGGTCAGCTTAGTAAATTTCATTCGTTTTCTCCCTTTTTCGACACTACGCGCTCAGCAAAAAATTGTCACTTGATTTACGGCATTTTAAACGTTCTCCAGCACATCTGAACTTTAGCGAGTCTGCTTTTTGATAGCAAAACTTACATCAACTGTCCGCCTTGCGTTCTACTTTCACCATTACGCCATGACGCTGCATTATGGCGCGGCGACATGCAACAGGTGTCTTCCTCACGGTGTTTGCTTTAATGGCGAAATACGCACCGCAACTTAATGAAAATTCCTCGGCCACCTCACCGACACCCCACTGCCATTTTATGTTTCTTCCATCTTCTTAACAACTGCCCTGCTGCCGGCTTGTGGTTTTTGTTAAGTAAAATTGATAAAGTTGCCAGTTGCCAGCGTCATTAGTTTATTGACAACAACAAACAAAAGTGGATACAGTGGCGGCGAGAGCGTAAAAACAAAATAAATATTGTCGCATAGTGCGCCAATGATGCGCACAAAAATGTAATTGGTCAGTCAAGTGGGTAATTAGAAAGTGAAAAGTTGACTCAACTCGCTGGCTGGCAGCTGCGTGTCCAGCGGTTATGGCGTCGAGGGCAGCGACCAACTAATGAAGAGTGGAAATGAGCAAAAGTGCAATGCAGGCAAATGGGGGAAACTTGTTTGCCAACTATGCGCTGATTAGTTTTAGAGGAAGCAAAGTGGTGAGCACAAAATGAAATATTTATGAGACAGAATGCAGGCAAAATTACTTAAATAAATAATAATAAATAAATTTCTTGATTTGCAAATTAAATGAGAAGTTAGTTAGGAATTAAATAACTCAAATATATGTTGAAATTTAAATTTATTACAACAAATCTGGCAGCATTGTACACCATTGCGTCTGACTTGGATATTTCTGCTCACAAGTAAATTTGTAAATTAAATTTGTAATTTTGGCTGAAAATGGAAAATATCTTTAAGAATTTGTTGTATGTAGAAGGAAGAATGCGTCATGCAGTGAACTGAGTTTCAATTATGAATTCAATTCTGGCACAGCTTCCGCTCTGCGCTGTCGGTACGTCTAGAAGTCGACATTGTTGCACTGCTCCAAGTAGATTTGAGCGGCATTTTACATTCAATTGAATGTCAACAAATTAATGTTTGCAGCAACGCTTATTGTGTGCATGCATTAAAAATTAATGCCAACTTTACAGCTCAGTGCAGCCGAGGCGCACAGCATGCAGAACTACGAGCGCGAACTACGTTGCCAACAGCCAACATTTCGAGCAACATGTTGCACTGCGGAGTGTCGTTTTATGAAATGTAAAAACAAAAGAAATTATCAAATAAATGAAGTTTTTAAACCAACTATAATTGAAGGTATAATCTTAGGACCGTCTATGAAGCTTAGTTCATACATATGTAGACCAATAAAATATTTATATTATTTTTATTGTACTATTGACAACAAGTAACATTTATTATAAAATATTTACTTAATAACATAAACGATCTCAAGTAGTCTTTGGGAAAAATACACTGAGTGGGAAACAGCTATCGCAAACAATAAAAAAATGCGTTGAAAAATGTAAGGACGGTTCCAATGGCGCACACATGATTTCATTTTGGGGGTTCCGTACACAACTTTTGAACCATATTTGCGACCCAAATTGTTTGTAACAAACATATATTTGAAGGGGTTTTGAACCACCAAAACTCGATTCGAAGGTTTGTCAATATTAATGCATCAAAAATACGAGTCAACTGATGTCATTTCATTCAATGAAATGCCTTTATCAGTCAAGACATTATATTTTTTTATATTTTGGAATCGTTTCAATGAATAAAACAAAATAATAATTGACTTTAATAACATAAATCATTGGCTTTAAATCGACAATTAATTTGACATAAACTGTTTTAACTATCCGACGCATTGTAGTGCTTCAATGATAAATTGCGCCAATGAAACGGCCAATATTCAGCCACTTCACCTTTACACCCACTTGTCTCCCATTAAAAGCGAAATTTTCAAATGTCCCTTAGCTACTGAATCCTACACACAAATAATCGCCCATACAAATAATCGGCACATCAGTCGTTTGCACATTAACATTATTTGTTCTCCGATTTTCCCCATTTTTTCATAATAAGAATACAATCGTATTTACAATGTATGTATATGAGTCACACGCACACTTCAGTCAACCATAAATTCGGCCCGCCACCCACTAAATCCTTTCGCACCCGTTGCACAACAGTCAGTCAGTTCACGCATTGAACGCATCGAGTGTTGGTGCTTTGGTGCCGTTTAGCTGTTTGCTGTGATTTTGTATTAACCCCCTTTGCAGTTTGTTTGTTGTTATTTACAGTTTGTTGTTGCTGCTTTTTACAGACTCACTTGTTTTCATGTCCATGTGTTTATTTTCTTTTTAATTTTTTTTTTATTGCCAAAGGTCAACTGGCATTTCGAGTGTCTTTGCATGCCGCCGATTATCTGCGTGCTGCTTGCCCTCGCTTGTCCCCGCAGTTGCTGATAACCCATGACTCGCAGCGTATCTACGCTGCCAGTGGCGTTAAAGATAAACACATCCAGTTCATACGCCAGCCAAACAAATAATATGTAGGTATGTAGTAGCGCTGTACTCCCCCATAGCCAACACCCAACAGCCAGTTGACTTTGAATTTTTTTTTTTGCTTTGTTTACATGTAAATAATAAATTATGCGAACTCGTATATTGTAAAAACATTTTTCGCATTCCCCTTAGTCGGTTTTGTTTTTCAATATTGCACACAAAATTTGTTTTTGTTTATATCAAACAAATAAATATTATGGTTTTTTTTCGCGCTGTCTTTGTTATTGAATTCGTTTTTAGTAAATAAACAACACGTTCTTTTAGGTCAATAAAAATAAAATACTAGGAAAGCGCACATACGAAATTGGAGAGCGGGGGACGACAGACATTGCGCAGTGGCAGCGGTTGGCATCTCATATTTTATCACAATTTTTGTAATATCGCAACAGAGCAATTTACTCTCATTGAGACTCTGAAGTGTGCTGAAAACTACTGAAAGTCGCTTTTGCTGCGAAAATTCCGTGAATTTTGTATGTTTGCTTTTTTGAGAGTTGAAAATAGGTTGAGATTTAGAATAGAAGAAAACAGTTTAAAGAGAAAATAAAAGTCATTTGGTCTCATATTTCATGTGTCTGGGAGCAATCTGCAGCATTTTGGTATGAAATACAGATAATTCTAAGTTGCTAAGTAACACAGGGGGACAGTGAGCACACATGGGCCCGTTTAGGTCTGTTCTGTTACTACAGAAAGTGAGTCAGGACCTTATAGCTACGCATTCGCCTGGTGGAGAGTAAAGCGGTTGTGACTTCTTTATGAAATGGTTAGGTAATGCAGGAAGCTCACGTAGACCTGTTTTGGCCCGTTGCACAGTGATTCCACTCTTCTTCATAAAATTTGGTATACTAGTTAATCATAGTCTGGTGAAGTGAAATTTCCATTTTGTTTTTCTTAAACTTTTGTAGTTTGGCAATAGCTAAGACTTAAATTTGCAATTTTCGTAATTTTTGGAAAGCTATAGCAACAAGTGTATTGGCTAGATTTTTCAGATTTTACATTTAATAAGTTACTTCAACATTGATAATTACAAAGAGTAACATAAATTCTCTTAGGACACTTTATTTTTGCATTAAAAACGATAATAATCGATGTACACTATGATCAATAAGTGCCGGGACTGTGCATTTTAAATTTTCCGCCGTTGCCCGATGCAGGTAAACAATTTTTTTTAGGTCGGTAGGACCTTAACTGACATCTGTGTCAAATTTTGAGCGGGATTGCATCATTAGTTTTTGTTTGGCAGCTGTTAGCGTCAGTCAACTTTTTGTACTTCGTCGCATTTTACAATGGATAATTTTGTTGATCAACGTATTTGTTTGAAATTTTGTCTTAAGAACGAAATTTCTTGTGCCAATGCGCTTAAAATGTTGCAGAAAGCAGTCTGCTCTATTAGGAACCAGAGCGTTCGAGTGGTATAAAATGTTCAAAAGTGGTCGTGAAGTGGTCGAAGACTTTCTTCGTTCTGGACGTCCTTCAACATCGAATACCGACGAAAATGTTGAAATTGTGAAGAAAATCGTGCTTGAAAATCGTCATGTGAGCCTCAGACAGATTTCTAACGATCTTAACATCTCTTATGGAAGCGCACAACACATTGTTGTCGATATTTTGCGCATGAAACGCGTCGCCGCACGGCTTGTTCCTCAAGACTTGAATTTCGTCCAAAAAGATCATCGAAAGCAAGTGGCTGAAGACATGATTTCCGAAACTAAGAAGGACCCAACGTTCATGAAACGTATAATTACTGGTGATGAGACATGGGTCTATGAATTCGACGTGACAACTAGCCAGCAATCATCCGAATGGCGTGCTGAAGGCGAGCCAAAACCAAAAAAAGTGCGCCAAAGTCGATCAAAAATCAAGGTTATGCTCATTGTTTTCTTCGATTATCGTGGTGTGGTGCATTATGAATACGTTCCGACCGGTCAAAACGTTAATAAAGAGTATTACCTTGAAGTATTGAGGCGTTTGAGAGATGCTATTCGTAGAAAACTACCGGATTTGTGGGCCGATAACAGCTGGATTTTGCAACACGATAATGCGCCGTCTCACAAAGCACACATTATTCGCGATTATTTGAACAAACACAGTGTGAATATCCTCGATCAGGCTCCCTATTCTCCAGATATGGCACCATGTGACTTTTTCCTGTTCTCCCGACTCAAGTTACCGCTTCGTGGAAAGAGATTTGAGTCCATAGAGGTCATAAAAGAAAATGCGACGCGAGAGCTGAAGGCCATACCTGCTTCGGCTTACCAGAAGTGCATGGACGATTGGATTAAGCATATTTGGCATATGTGTATTGCTTCAGATGGGGCTTATTTTGAAGGGGATAAAATAAATTTACCAGAAGAATAAAACAATTTTGTTTTTTTGTTACTTTTAGGGATGAAAAAATCAATTTTGTAGAAAAATAGGTGTTTAGACCACTTTTCAAATTGAATTATTTTCTGAGATCGGAAGATATCGGAGGATGTAATTACATTATCCGACAAAGAAAGAATGCTTCTTAAAACAAAAAACAAAACATACTTTCACATACTTTTTAAATATTTTCCTCTACGTTTTGCTAATTTTCATATTTTTAATTTTGAAAAATATTTTAAAGTAAAAGCTTCAGCTTTGCAAATTTTGAGAAAACATTGCAAGCGAAAATGGCCACATCATTTCTTAATCTATATCGAAAGTTTTAGCAACTTGGTAACCATGTATTTTTAAAATTATTTTTACTCAATAGACTAAAAAACAGAAAATATGTGTTTACCATTTTTTGTGAAAAAAGTTCCGACTTTGAGCAGCTCTTGCACTTGCACTAATTACACTGTGCGTGAAATTTGCCCTCAAAAATTAAGACATGGGGGGGACCTACTGGGTGAGTTTTCTATAGGTATACTGAGTTGAGATCCACCAGCCGTTTGGTGAGATTGGCTCTAGTTTATGAGAAATCCGACTTTGAAGTTTGGTAATTTTCGTCAAGTTTGTCGCTTAAGTCTTCGAACGTTTAAATGCTAATATGTCCTAAATCGTTCCGAATATCGCTTTACTGTCTTCGGCAAGTTTTAGATATTTTAACGACCAACACATTTGCTTAAGACACCAATCCAAAATAAATACATTCAAACTGTGTAATTGCGATATGTGCATTTTTTGTGCAGCGCTACATGGCGTATGAGTGTCATACGCCACGTTGGGTGTTATAATTAAATGACACTCATACGCCACGTAGCGCTGCGCAAAAAAATGCACACATCGCAATTACACAGTTTGAATGTATTTTTTTTGAATTGGTGTGTGAAGCAAATTTGTTGGTCGTTAAAATATCTACAAACTTGCCGAAGACAGTAAAGCGATATTCGAAACGATTTAGGACCTACTTAAGCGACAAACTTGACGAAAATTAACAAACTTCAAAGCCGGATTTCTCTTAAACTAGAGCCAATCTTACCAAACGGCTGGTGGATCTCAACTCAGTATACCTATAGGAAACTCACCCAGTAGGTCCCCCCCATGTCTAAATTTTGAACTTGCACAGTGTTATTATTTCGCACAGATTTTTTTTGGGTTTTCTTAGTTGGAGTTTTACGTTTCAAATGACTATAATTTCTGAGACTATAAATTTTTTGAATTCCATCTATGGAACGAGTTACTGTGCGTTGTGCTATCAGAGAGAGTAGAGATAGCTATGCATTTCCCTAATAAAACAGAGAATCGATTATGGTAACTTCTTTAAAAAATGTGTGACGCCATTGGTGTCCACAGTTGACAGGAAGGTCAGATCAATTGGAAAAACGATCCAAAGTTGACGGAGTCCTAACCTCACCAAAGCTGTCACATAAGTAAAGAAATGTCCTCCCCTAAATCTGCCAATCACACATTTTCTCAACCAAACACACAAACCTTCTGTCGTATTAAATACGAAAAGTTATATACAAAAATCATTATAAAAAAACCGCAAAGATTTCCAACCTAATACCACCTCTCAGTAGCAGCTTAACAATTTGTTCTTGCTCATTGAAATCTGACATTAAGTATCTAACACAATATTCAAAGGTTGATAGGGCTTAAAAAAATATAAATATTTAAATAAATGTGTCTGCTCAGCAGCCAAGCATGTGCACCAGCCTTGCCATATATTTACTTCACATGTATGTATGTACATGTTTATATCATCCGATGTCTACGAAAAAAATGAGTTCATACTTTATGTGAAATTTATCAACGCACAAACGCCAACATGCACCACAGCGCCAATGGCCTTGACGATCATAGCCGTTTCGGTCGTTACGTGTGCGCACCGCTTGCACATTTTTATTTATGAAATCTTTAAAATGCTGCAGAATTTTGGCGCAAGAAATGAACTCACGTTTGCCGTTTGTGACAAAAAGGATTACGTTTCGCTTCCATATGGCAGCCAAAAGGAACCGCGCCAACAACAACAACAACAACGACTAGGCATAGACTACATGCCACCGACTGGCAGTTGTCAGCATGGCCCGCGTCGACCCCATTACAAGACTCTTACTGGATGTATGTGTGTGTGTGCGTGTGTGTGTGTGTGTTGCAAGCAGCTGGTTGTAAGAATGAATGACTGCAAATAAGAATATGAAATGAATGCAGCCGACTTGCCGAGGCAATGGCAGTGCAACATAACTTGGTCTACACAAAATTTACGACACACGCGCACACACACACACACACAGCGGAGCGCTGGCTGCCAGCAGTGGCGGCAACATAAAAAATCACTGGGACAGTGCAAAAAACAAAGCAAAATAAGCTATTTTGATGAGGTCTAATAAAATCGCAGTGGGGGAGGAGGATGTTCGCTCGTACAGCTCACCCACGTTGCGGCAACTTATTGCAGCTTGGCAATGTGTGCGCCCGGCATGAAGGCGCCATCCATAAAATATGCGCCGCGCCTCCAAAACTGCTCTAAATTTTGCTGAATTATTTAGGCTAAACGATTCCGGTGAAAGGTGCTAAAAAAAAAATAATGTGTTACATACACAAAAAAGCGGCGCCGACAAAAGCTGATTTTTTGTTGTTGAATTGCCAGCTGAGCGGATGTGAATGTCACGTGGCTGACCTTCGTCGTTTACGGTGAAAAACGAAATTACCCAACGTTGGCATCATTCATTGTTAATTTGTTAACGCAGCCAAATGGTGTCAATGCCAAGCGGGATTACAACGGCGCGTCAGTGTTGTTGGCGTTTTAAAATATTGAAACGGGAGGAGAGTGTTGCCGAGTGATTTGTGGTGTTCTGGTGAATTTCCGTAAAATGTTTGTATAGTAGAAATGGAAAGTTAATGCATGGGATCACATTTTCAGGGATAAACTGACAATGGTCCCAAATGTTGAATTGATAGTGGATGTATCGAGTCCTTTTTATTGTTGTGTTAAAAATTGGTTCGAAAAATTAAGACTTGGTGTCTGATGGCGGGTAGTTTTTCTTCAGAGAAAAATTGCAAACGACCCGAACAGCTGCCGGAGTGGTTTATGTATGGAGTCCTTCATGTTATTGTGTTTAATATTGGTTAGAAAATATAATAATTTCTGCACCAGTAAGGCAAGAAATGGAAACGACACAAAGAGCTACGTTAATGGATGATATATGTATATGAGTCGTTCTGGTTATTGTTGTTCTTATACTTAAAAATTGCCAGAAAATTTGAATTCTTTGTAGTGAGAGAAATGCAATGGATCCGAAGAATTGCGTTAGTGCTTCATAGATACGAGTTTTTGTAGTTGTTGTGCTTATGGTACCAAATGATCAGATAAAATGGTGAAAGTTTTTGTTCAAATTTTCATTTGAGTTTTCTTCATTTACTCACTTAAATTCCGCTTTGCCTTTGATGAGTCATCCACTTTCTTTTCGTTTCAATATATTTTCATTTCTTTAAGGTTCTCCAATTTCGTTGTTCATTTCTTCGATGCAGCGTCAACTTGTTTGTTAAACAATTTGTGACATTAATTTTTGGTAGTAACATTTAATCTGCTCGGCAAATTTACACCAGAAACTTGAGCTGCCATAGACTTTATTAGAACCACATATAAGACCTTCACAAAATTGCACATACGAGTACATTCAGACACTTACTGGGGGAAAACAGCGCCAAAGCAAAAATGAAACATAAAAATACTGCAAAGGCTGGTAGATTGTTGCTAACGCCAACCACTACCACTACCACTAAATAATTACAACAACAAACAAGGACATATGATATGTGCTTCTCATGGGTGTCTAAGGTGAAAGAGAATGACAAAAATAACGCAGGTGAAAGTTTTTGTGCGGTTTTTGCTAGTAGTTGCGCTCAGTTTTTGTTGCTGTAGTCTACTGTTGTGTGAAATTTTGTGCTTTTTTGTTTGTAGATATTTTTTATTTTTGTGGTTGTCTCTGGCAGGATTAGACAATTAATGGACCATAGACAGCGGCATTATTTTCATTGAGATTTGGGCCATTGGCGGTGTTAGTGAAGCATTCGTGCGTTTATTTTTCAGTTTGACTTTTCTTTTTTTTTTGTGACACTGTTTCCAGCTTAACGAGACCAGAGCAGCTTAGCTATACAAAGAAAAAGCAGCAAAGAGTGTGAGCCAAGTGCTCTCAACTGCGAGCCAGTTGGCTTAGCGCAAATGTTGGTTACAGCAGAAGTGGACCCTAAAGCGTGTCTTAGCTGCTTTTATACCAATTTTGAAAGCAATTTGGGCTTTTACTTGGAGCAAATGCTTTCGGCTTGCTTTATGTGTAACATTTGGCTGGCGATTTTTTTATGGCCACTTAGTTGACAGCTAATTGTTCGTTCAGTTGCAAATTTGTATTACTTGCAGTGTTCAGAGAAAATAGAAACTATGACCGCATTTGGTGCCACACAGAGCGCTGGATGAGTGAAGGCTTTGTACAGTAAATGTCAGCAGTGGGCGCTCGTTGATAAACAAGGCTGCTGGCATTTATGAAAATTTTAATATGCAAGAAATTAATTCAAAAAAGAGTCACAAGAAATGTTGCTGTTATCCTCCCTTTGTTGTCACAACATGCACATATTTTGGCATAAATAATAGCAGCCAATTGTTCGAATTGATCGAAGGAAAGCCCCCATGTTGCTATACAATGAAATGAATTCATTAATATTCATGGCCTCTGGCTGCTTGACGACTTGAAGGCCAGACGCTGCTGTGCAGCCGAGCAGATTAAATTAGATATTCGGCCTACATAACACTACAAATTTACACAGACACACATACATATTCAGTTTCAGTGGGGAGTAATCAAAAATTGGTTGTCATTCTCTCATTAACGCCGCACGACATGAATTGTGGCTGCCAAATCGGTTTCGATTTTAATGAGTTGAGTGGGCGCTCGATCTGGAAACGAGAAACCAGCTGGTGTGAGCAGAAGCAGGCAGCAATTTGTTTACATTGCTGTAGTAATTTGCATGCACATTTCATACACACACACAAACACACTGAAGCACCTGCGTATTGTAAAGAAAGGAGCCGTGCTGCGCATCATCGAAGCGGAAACAAAACGCCAGCCCATGGCAAATTCACTTTTGCAATTTTGCTACCCACTTAGCAGAAGAAAAAAAAACGAAAAAAAAATACATTACAAGAAGCTCAGACACAAGCGAAAATGTTAGTATTACGGTGAAGCGTATTGTTTGAGCAGCAGCTGGCCCTGATTGAGTGTCAGCTGGTGCTGCTGCTTGTTTAATTTCCGCCAACATCACAAGTTTCCGCTTTCGTTTCCTTTACATTAGCCTTGCGGGACGCCGAAGCTTGTTCCAAAGCATTGGAAAATGTAACAATTCCATTGTTGGTTGGGGTCGACAACGCGCGCGCGTTGCTTGCAACACAGACACAATGTGTGCGTGTGTGTGTAGAAGTGAAATTATGTTGTCAAATGATGCGTGGGTGTTGTTGTTGGTTAACCCTTTCGCTACAGGTTTTTACTGGGGAAAGTTACAATTTTAAATTTTACGTTTAAGGCTGCTATGTGGTTATACAAGGTGCAACCCAAAGTAAACAGGACTTTTATAAAATAAAGAAAACGGATGATTATTTTTGTATAATTCTTTTTATTTATTCAAAATACTCTCCTTCTGCTTCGATACAACGTTTTGCACGGTCCAAAAGCATTTGGAATGAGTGTTTTAGGTCATCGGCCGGCATCGCCTTCAGAATGTTGGTACAAGCCTTTTGGATGTCCTCAACGTCCTTATAACGGTTTCCTTTCATCGGCAAATGCAACTGACCGAATAAGTAGAAGTCACAGGGAGCCATATCAGGCGAATACGGTGAATGATTGATGGTAAAAATGCGATTTTTGGTCAAATAATCGGTCGTAACTAGGGCTCTGTGAGCCGGTGCATTATCATGCAATAAACGCCAACTTCCTTCCTCGCGATATTCTGGCCGAATACGACGAATGCGATGCACCAAACGCTTCAAAACTTCAACATAAAACAAAGCGTTAATTGTTTTTCCCGGTGGAACAAACTCTCGATGAATTATTCCCTTTGAATCATAGAAACAAATGAGATGAGTTTTGATTTTTGACTTCTCACGGCGGGTTTTTTTCGGATTTGGCTCATCTGGGTGCTTCCATTCGGCACTTTGACGCTTTGTTTCGGGATCATATTGAAAGCACCACGTTTCGTCACCGGTTACGATGTTGAACAAGAAATTTGGATCACGTCTGGCTTCCCGAACGATGTCTTTTGCGTGCTCAATTCTCTGCGCTTTTTGGTCGTCGGTTAAAGTGTGCGGAATGAAGCGAGAACACACTTTACGGAGACCCAAATGTTCGGTTAAAATGCGATCAATTGATGTTTTGGAGATGTTCAATTCCATTTCCATCAATTCCAATGATGATTTTGGCTGCATTTTGATAAAATCACGCACAGTTTTGATGGCATCGTCAGTAATCACAAATTTCGACTGGCCGACGTGTTCGTCGTCATTCAAGTCTTCACGACCATTCTTGAATCGATTCAACCACTCATTAACACGGCCACGGGATAAACAATCATCACCATAAACTTGCTTTAACAATTTAAACGTTTCGGTAAAAGTTTTACCAAGTTTAAAACAGAACTTAATATTAGCTCTTTGTTCGATCGACATTCTCGTACCAAAGTTAAAAACATACTGTCACATTGAGCGGGATATTTCGGCGTCTACTAGACCAAATGTCATGAAATTTAGACAGTATGTGAATGAAAGATGTACCTTTCCAACGCATGTCCTCACACATAGATGGCGCCACCAGAAACGTCCCTATTGCAAAAGTCCTGTTTACTTTGGGACGCACCTTGTATTAGCAACATTCCATAAGAAATGTTGTAATTTTTATACTCGGACCCTGTATTTTAGAGTGTTTTTCTATGAGAGCAACCACATCGTTGTGGCTGTAATAATTACTTAAACATAAAACTTTTTAGGTATACGAAAAATTTGAATATTTCTTCATTTACTTCAGCCAAAATTAAAAAAAATAAAGTATCTAATAAATCTAAATTGAAAGAAAACGTCAAATTAATAAGTTCTCTAATTTTTTCTGCTTCTTCTTCCTTTACTATGTCAAGATATGCCATTAAAAAAACGTGTATACTTCTCTTCATTAAACTTAAATTAATTTCGTATTTTTTCTAAAACTTCAAACTATTCTAAAGACCAACAAAAAAATGTATTCTTGCAACCACAGAGGATGCATACGTCCACAAAGTAGCTTGTTGCCATATGGCAACAAAATAGCGAAAGGGTTAAGCAATTTTAGCTTTTGTTACATGCAGTGAAATGTTTGTTTTTGCTATTGTGGTTGTTGTTTTTGTATTACATTACTGTCATTAGATTTTTTTTAAATCGAAAACGAACTTTGCGACCAGCCACAATTCATGTCATGCGGCGTTAATAAGAATGACAACCAATTTTTTTTATTTCACTGGTACACCTACGATTGTCACTGTTGCTGGTCATTATTGTTGAAAGTTGTAAGTAATGATAGTTGTTGTTGTAGTTGAATTGCTCAATGCTGATTTGGCTGCCTTTGATAATTTTTGTAATTAAATTTTCATAATTTGTGTTAAAGCGTTGTTGTTGTTGTTTTCATTGTCAAATGACCTAATTTTTACTGTGTCATTGCTTTTGTGTTAGTCTTGTTGCTGAGGGAAATGGTGGGGGAGGGCGTAATTTGTTTTCTTTCTTGTTGTTCTTTTGGGGGGGGGGGAGATTTCAATTTGTTGTCATTTTCGTTGTCATGCGCTTCGATTCCATTGCATTATCTTTAGTAGCTATTGCACTAACATTTGTTATGTATATATTTTTTTTATCAAACAATACAAACAATGAGCATGCTTCCAGCCTTTTATGTCGGAACTTCCGTTGTTTGCACTCGCCTGAAGTCTTCCGTTTGTCGTCGTTACGTCATAATAGATTTTTATTGTTTTTTTGGTTGTTTTTATTGCCGGTGCCCCACTCTTCGCTGTTGTTATTGTTATGTTTTTACATTTTCTTAAAGTCCAGAAACTGTTTGAGAATTGCAACAGTTGTGCGGCAAATTTCTTAATCGAATGTTTCATGCGTTCAAACCACAAAAACAACACCAATATTGTAGCCAATGTTATAATTACGCACTTCAATGCATATCATTTGCAGCAATGCCAACAACAACAACAACAATAAAGCAACTCAAAGCAATCAACCCAAAGCGCAACTAAGCAGAAGGCGCAAAGGGGGCAGATACGCTGGGTCCAGGGTCCTGTTTGGTTAGTTGGTTGGCTACTTGACTGGTTGGCTTGTTTTGTTGTTTGTGGTTGGGCTATTATAGCCAGCTTGACTCATAATTTGAATGTGGTTGTTGCGGTTTTTGCCAATCTCAACTAACCACAACGTGTCCTTTAGCTCTTCGCTCACAATTCTTACACTTTGCAGGCAGCAATTTCCTGTTGCTTGAGCTGCAGCTGCATGGCACAAGCAATTGTTGTTGTTGTTGTTTTTTTATTGTTATCGATCGATAGAACAGCACTTTCATGCTTGCCACTGTGTGCCGCACACCCACCATGGTTGCATGCCACCAAGCAATGGGCAACTGTTGCCGTTGCTGATGTGGCTGATGGAAGCGTTCAGGTATCGCAGGCGTTGGGCAGACATTTTTAAGCACAAAAGTCCAATATTTAGGAGCAACAAAACGGCAACACTTCAATTTTCTACTTAATCAAATATTCGGCAAACGAACTGTTGGCATTTATTACGACCACACACACAAATTCCTGCACCAAATGTGGAAAAATCTAATTTTTCAGTATTTTATACAAAACTTGTGACATGTGGCAAGTGTATGTACTTGCAGCACATACATGTGCAAAGAAAAATAAACATTTTCTGCGCTCAAACTTGTTGCTGGCTGTGTTATTGTTGCTGCAGCATAGTCAACGTACGTGCCCCACGCGCCACATAGCCAAACACACACGCTGCCGGCGCTCAAGGAATACGAAATTCGTGTTGGGGCAGCAATTATTGCAGACAATAGCTGGAGTCGAAATGTGTGGCAAGAATTGCCGCTGGTAACAACAAGAACAACAACAACCAATCACCAATAGGCACCGCCGACTGCAATGTCTCTTGCCACAACTGAACACCCGAACCGGCACACAATCGACTTGTGGCACGTGCAAAGTGTGGCAGCAATTAACAGCTTAAGGCCCATGTTGCACGCTTGTTGTGTTGGGGATAGCTCGTAGCATCGTTGGCGTCGAGTCGACGAATGCCGCAACAGCTGCGTGAACCATGTAGCAAAGTGTGAATGCCACAATTTGCCGTTGGGTTTTCCTCGAACAGCTGCAAAGGGTCACGT